>CM058045.1:34828112-35154716 GCA_030169165.1 Centaurea solstitialis
TAGGAATGTGTTTTTGGGAATAAAACATTTATGAGTAAAAGATTATGAAATAATTTTTGTGATCAGGTTTAATTACTCAAATGTTTAAAAGAGGATTTAGGATATTGACTCAGATAGGGTTAATAATAACAGTATTTATAAAAAAACTAGGAAAGTTCCCAGTTTTGGAATTAGGATTTAACAAAATCCAATTAAGTTTTATAAATATTAGAATTCTCAAGTTCATTACTTAAAATAGAATTGACTAATCAAAGCTTTGACTAAGTCAATAGTAAATTTTAAGTAATAGTTGGTTTTCATAAAGGTTAGTGGGAGCCCAGTTTAATCTCTATCTAGTCTGAGATAAAGAATGAAACATACAATTATTGATTTTATATATCTCGGAATTCATGATCCAGGTAGGATGAGAATTCATAAGATATAATTTACCTTTTAGTCAAAAAGGGATTGAAAGTTTCAAAGTATTTGAAACAAATGTCTTAAATGACTGTAAGTCAATAATTAAAATGTTGGACTAATTAAAGATAGAATTCCAGTAGATCTGCCAAACTAATAAATGGAATCAGATTTCAGGTAGAAATCATTCATCTACACAGCAACTAAGGAAAGTTGCAGTTTACCTTTACATATTCAAGGTAACTAGGAGTTTTTTCAGGTCTCCAAGTTCAGGGAATATGGTAAAAGTAAAGTCTATTTTTTGTTTAAAAGAGTTTGCAAAAACAATAATTAGCAGATTCAAGTAAACTGTATCAGAGGATACAAACTTGAATTGTTTTGGTTATTACTTTGATTAAAAAGGTAAACATTAATCAAAGGGTTTAAACTGAAGATAGGTGATACTTCTTTTTAGAACAATATTTAACGAACGTACAATAGATACCATAAAAGTTATTAAGAAATGTCATTAATTTTGTTATTATTACAGAGTGTAGTATGGAGTATACAAAATTAATTTCTTTATCACTTTTATATTTTGCATGTTTTATAATCCAGGAATGAAACTAGTTTTTCATTCGAAATTTGTCCGTGACAACCTATCGTGGTGGGAACCCGATAGGGTGTTAAAGTCATTGTGAACTTTTGGGTAGTTATGATCAGTTGTTGAACAACAGCTACAAGTGTTGTATACCAAAGTTGCACAGATATTTGATAGAGAAGCAAATATCGGACGTGATCCGCGGTTGAGATTACTTCTTGGATTTTGTCACAAGTAAAATCTCACAGTAGTTGTCCCTATCACCTGAGATATCTGGTTTGATATCAAGAGGACTGCTGGATAATTAGTGCGTTCAACCGCTACGCCGTTACAGGGTGGCTATAAAGGGCGTAACTAGATTCAGCGGAAGCCGTGGTGTTAGATGCAGATATGCAAGATGGGATTTGCACCTCTTCTATGAAGAGAGATATTTCTGGGCTCCTTGACTGACTGAATATACTGATGAAGTGCATGGCCATGCCCAAACGAACTGATTAGTTCTTTGTCGTTTACCTAACAGTAGAAGTCGGATAGTCGAGAAACAGAATATTGAGTATTTAGAGTTGACACATTCCAAGCTCGTACTCATAGATGAAATATCGTGTTGCAAAGGGAAAAGCCAAGATATACCCAATTTATGAACAGTAGTTTCATAGATGTTATTTCCTTAAGGAAATGTTCTATCACCAGTCTGGGTATAAGAGTTCTTGTAACCTGGTTGGCCTAAGTGCCTGTCTAGGGGCCTCCTTAGGTCCGTGTGATCAAGACGGTATTGCCAACTTGCACAAGTGGGAGTCTGTTAGTAATTATGTGCAGAAGTTGACAAACCAGTAGATTACACATCCAATGTTACAAGACACTTGAGGGTCACACCTGTGAGGACCTACAAATCGAATAAGTTAAATAAAACCCAGAAATGGAGAGATTGGATTTATAATTATAAATCACTTGGGTAATTTCAGTCACAAATCCCAAAGTTTGAAGGTTATTAATTAATTATGTAAATTATATGTTTATTAGATAAATAAATACATAATAGGATTAATTAATTAAATAATGATTATCTAGAAAATTCTTTTCTTGAAGGAAAAGAAAAGAATAAGATAATCAAAGGAAACTGAATCAGATAGATATTGTATTTTTCTTTCTTATATAAATAAGCCTTATGGGATTAAGAATCAATTTCAATTAATTATCTAGTAATCAGATAACTCTCTCTCTCTCTCTCTCTCCATTCCAAGCGGCACCGCCCCCTCCCCTTGAAACAAACCAGCTCGGTTTTTCAGTCTTTCGAGTTTTCGTTCTGCTAGAGGAACATCGTTGGTCGTTCATTGGTGGACTTATTCTCAAGCAATCCAGGTAAATCTTTCTGAATCCATAACTGTTAGGATTAAATAAAACAACGATAAGGTCTGTGGACTTTTAGGGCTTTATATCCAAATTGCTTCCGCATTAGATCAAACCAGTGAGGTTTCGGTCATGTATATCTTTGACCAGTTTGGTTATTAGGTTTATAAGCTTTTTCTCTAACCAGTTAGGTTTTGAGAACCATAGTGATCCTTGTGTCAGCTTGACTCGAGGGATCCCACAAAAACCCATCAAATTGCTCATCCACTAAGTTATTTGACGAATTAATCACCATCAAGCTAACTAGAGTTCAAAGGTAGATCTTCATCTTCTCCAACCCCACACCACCATTGTTGAAGGTTTCTCTATCTTAGGGTTTTTGTTCAAGAACTTGAAAGGGTAATTTTAACTATGATTTTAAGTGTAGATCTAGTCATGTGTTGTAGATCTGGAACTCATCCAAAGTATTAGCTCCTTATCATTTTAGATGTTCATTCAAGCACTAAACTGAGGTTTCATAAGATTTGGGGCCTTTAGCTTTGTAAGCCTCAAGGTGAGTTCTAAAACCTTTGTTAAAACTAGATACACCTCATTTGCTTGATTTAGCATGTTAATCGTAAATGCGCCGAATATTGTATGATAGTGATAAAATGCCTAAAATGTTAGGTTTGGGAATATGGGGACTATATGGGTCAAGAGTATTGCTTGACTATATGTGTATAGATTATGACTTAACAATCATTTTATTACAAGGGAATCTTGTTGTGGATGAAATGTTTAACTTGCTAATTGGGGATAATTATAGTTATATGAACCAAAGTGTTCTATTGTCGTAATTGGATTATTTTTGTGTATACGTGCAGTGTATGAGCCTACCTATAAGTTTTATGATACCTATGTTAAAGATACATGAGGTTATGTACGCCATGATACTTTATGTGGAAATTGATAATATTGGTATGTAACAAGTCTGGCTTGCAATTTGAGCGGATTTTCGTCGAGTAGCCCCGAATTTGCTATTCGGGTGGATTTTCGTCGAGTTCGCTTAAAAATATGCCGCCTCGAGTGGATTTTCGTCGAGTATCCCCGGACTTGCAATTCGGGTGACTTTCATCGAGTAGCCTCGTATGACCTTTAAAGGGTGGATTTTCGTCGAGTAGCCCCGGATCGACCACTCGGGTGGATTTTCGTTGAGTAGCCCCGACAAACTTATGGTAAAAAAGTGAATGCCAATGAATGGCTTAAGACTTGGGTTACGGTCAACTTGACCGGTTGATATGGAAATTCTATTTAGACGCTTGCATACTATTGAACTACTTCTGTGTTTGGTACAACTTACTAGGCTTTCTGGCCTAACACTTGTTTGGTGTCAATGTGTATCTTAGGTACTAGTGGCAAGCAGACATAGGTGTGAGAGATGAGCATTAGGGGATGCTTATGGGATCCGTACCTTTGTACCAATCTTTCTTTTAAGGTTTTTGTTAGCTCCAATTTTTCGGGTGTTACACTTGATGGCTTCACCCATTCTTTTCTGCTCAGAGCATCTGCTACCACATTCGCTTTTCCCAGGTGATACTTTATTTCACAATCATAGTCATTGATTAGCTCAACCCATATTCTTTGCCTCATATTCAACATTTTCCGATCAAGGATGTGCTGAAGGCTCTTGTGGTCGGTGAAGATAGTGCATGTAACAACCATTTCCAGTTTTACCGGATTTTTAACAGAAATAGTAACCAACATAGCGGAAGCACTTTAACAATCAAAAAGTAATATGTTTTTCCCAAAACGGGTCCAAAATTAACAATACTTAAAAGTAAAAATACGTCTCGATGAATTCAGTTTGCAACCAACTCAATTTATTAGTAGTCCAACATCCATTATTAAAAAAAAACTCCTAATCATGTCCTGAACTGAGTCCTTCCGAGCATCAAGCAGGTGCCTTCCCTTTATCCTTGGATGAGGTACCTGCCACTGAACCACATAAACCACAATTGGGGTTAAGCATAAAGCTTAGTGAGCACAAACCTAGGTTCTATGCATACACATACATAATCATAAGCATATAATGGTATAACTGGGCATGTATCATAAACCTTACTCGAGGTGTAAACACCAAGAACATCATACTGACACTGGTACCAGGCCTCACATACACAACTTCCCTAGGGGTGAAACACCTCCGTAGGTACTATCATAACCTTACATGCCAGTTTACACATCAACATATAACCACATGATCACAAGGCATAGCAATATCGAACGCAAGTTAATGTACTCACCTGATTATGAGGTCTGAACTTCACACACTTGAAGTATATAGCACACGTGAGAATTCAATCACCTAATCACATATATAGCATGCAAATAAATAACCTTTCGTTTACAACTCTACACCATATCCAAACTTACGAGCCGTAGACATAGCGTAGCTATCTCAATGGCTCCCAAAATCTACCACTCATCATTATTTGACATCCTTAAGAAAAGCCATAAAAGAAAACCCCAATCCGAACCCAAATGAAAAACTTGAGTTTCGGACTCAGTAGAAACGGCGGGTAACCCCGCGGGTTGCGTTACCCGCGCCCTTACCCGCGGTTACCCGCAGGTCGCAAAAACTGCAGGCGACGTCTTTTCCAGCCGTGAACCAACCCAAAAACACGAATTCCACAACGTTCAGACCAAAATAAGTGTATATGATGATTCTTTAACATAACCATCAACTCTTAATCATTATTTCACCATATAACCCTCAATTGATGATCCAAAGATCATCAATCCTTACTTTCTAACCAAAACCCTAACTAAAACATGAATTAACCAATTTGACTAGGATTAATCACAAATTAACAAGCGATTACCTTAGCAACGTCACCAACGATAACAACGAACACTTGCTAAAACGATTTGCTCAACCCTCTCCTAGCAACTTCTTCAAGATCACCCAAAACCCTTCTCTTTTCTCCAAAGAAATGCAAAATGATCCAAGGAAAGGGTTTGGTCATCCAAACTCATATATATATACACTTACATTTAACACCCTCCTCTTTGTACAACTACAAACAAGTCCCCCTACCTGAAAATACATAAATAACACCAAACCTTACTAACTTAACGGAAAAAGGTTAAAACTTAACTGAGTGGGTACGGGGTGTTACATGTCAATGTGTATCTTAGGTACTAGTGGCAAGCAGACATAGGTGTGAGAGATGAGCATCGGGGGATGCTTATGGGATCCGTACCTTTGTACCAATCTTTCTTTTAAGGTTTTTGTTAGCTCCAATTTTTCGGGTGTTACACTTGATGGCTTCACCCTTTCTTTTCTGCTCAGAGCATCTGCTACCACATTCGCTTTTCCCAGGTGATACTTTATTTCACAATCATAGTCATTGATTAGCTCAACCCATATTCTTTGCCTCATATTCAACATTTTCCGATCAAGGATGTGCTGAAGGCTCTTGTGGTCGGTGAAGATAGTGCATTTCGTACCATAGAGGTAGTGTCCCCAGATCTTGAGTGCGCACACCACAACTCCAAGCTCCAAATCATGAGTTGTATAATGCTTTTTATGAATTTTCTACTACCTTGATGCATAACGATAACTTTGTCCTTCTGCATTAGTACACACCCCAAGCTTTGATGTCATGCGTCGCAATACACCACAAAATTATCCGTCCCCTCTGATAATGCTAAGAACGGTGCATCACACAATTTGTACTTAAGTATCTAAAATGCTTCCTCCTGTTGTTCTCCCTAAACATATTTTTTTTGTCTTTCAATGTTAAGGTTGTAAGTGGTTGTACGATCTTGGAGAAATTTGCGATGAACCGTCGGTAGTAACCTGCCAATCCCAGAAATTGTCGAATCTCCGTTGATGTCTTTGGGGCTTGCCACTTTTTGGTGGCCTCAACTTTTGCTGGATCAACATGGATTCATTTTTCATTTACCACATGGCTAAGAAAGTGCACCTCAAGAATCCAGAATTCACATTTTAAAACTTGGCATACAAGTTTTCGTTTTTTTAATAACTCCAATATCAACCTCAAGTGTTGTTCATGCTCCTCCTTGCCTCGAGAGTAAATCAATATATCATCTATAAACATGAGCACGAACTTGTCTAGGTACGATCCACATACCATGTTCATCAAAACCATGAAGACTGCCAAAGTATTCGTTAGTCCAAATGGCATGACTAGAAACTCGTAATGACCATAAGAAATCCTAAATGTTGTCTTAACGATGTCTTATATGCGAACTCTCATCTAGTGATATCCAGATCGAAGATTGATATTGGAGAAGTATGCGGCACCTTGTAATTGATCAAATAAATCATCAACGCGAGGGAGATGATAACGGTTTTTGATGGTTAGCTTGTTCAATTCCCTGTAGTCTATGCACATTCGAAAGGACCCGTCCTTTTTCTTGACGAATAAAACTGGAGCTCCCTAAAGTGAAGAGCTGGGTCTTATGAATCCCTTATCAAGTAGCTCTTGAAGCTGATCTGACAATTCATGCATTTCCGATAGCGCCAGCCGATACGGTGATTTCGCTATAGCGGCAGCTCCTGGGATTAAATCGATGTGGAATTCCACTTGTCTATGCGGAGGTAATCTAGGTAACTCTTCTGGGAACACTTCTAGAAAATCTCGTACAACTGGAAGATCTTGAATTCGTTTCTTTTAATGTGTGCTAAATATACAACACACTCCTTCCTCAAATGACTCTACATTTTCATGCATGCCACTATATTGGATCTTGGTATGCCTCTTCAGTTCCAATTGCGAATGCCTTTCCTTGAGCCTCGCATCCTTAATTTCCTTGATTGGATTGCGTTGATTTGTTTCTCCTCTTAGTGCTGATCCAGCCTCTATTTAACATGGGACACCTATATCTATAGTGGTCCGGGCTTGCGCACTTGTAGCACACTTTTCTGCCTTCTTGACCTTACTTACCTTTCTACAATATCGACTCGTATAACCTGCTAGTTTACACTTGGTACCCGAAATAGAACCTCCTAGGTGATTGCAGTTGAATCTAGTAGATTTTGGATGAGAGCCCATATACTTTCTTGACTCCTAGGTCTTCACTCCAAGATTTCTGACTACTTTATGACTTTTGTCTGAATTACTTTAAGTCGTCTCCTTTGATTGGTGCTCTAACGTTCTTTTAATACCATCTTTCCATTCGTTAGATACCGAGCAACGTGTGTTTCTTGTAGTCATGATTCTATAACATTTCTAAAAGTAGATTTTTTTTTTGTGTTTTAGAACAAGCAACTCCTTCATATGATTGTGCTAAACAGTTTGAGGAAATAACTTCTTGCAAAACTTTAATTAGAAATAACTTGCCTAAGAAGACATCATATCTTTTCTCCATAATTAAACTTGATGCTATCACATCATAACATCATTTTAAGGAAAATTTACGAAAATATGATAATACATAAACATACACTTCTAAAGCTCTAGGTAGACGACCATTAGGACTAAGAGAATCAACCTCACCAATCTGTCACCAAAACCTTATTCCAAAATATGGCCCACTGAGCGGTTCTCCTAGCTGCATTGAAAGTCTCACATAGCTCGATCTCCAAGGCTTGTATCTTGTGAATCTCTTCAGGGTTCATACCCATAAACCTTGTTATCGGAATTCTATTAAGAACACAAGATGGTTCGGTAGTCATCGAACATGGTATGGATATTCCACTTTATATGGGTGGAAACCCTTTTCTTAGTTATTTCCCTAGATCGAGGTCTAAGACGGTTTGGGTCAAGCATATGGACAATCGGAGTTGGTTGAGGCAAAACGATAGTCGGTGTGTCTTGGGGTGGTTCGCTTGAAGTGTCCTCACTAGTTACTTTCGTGTCGAAATTGAAATGCTTAGATGGGTCCTCCTCTGAAGTCTAAACAATAGTGTTCTACATAGTGACTATAGTGTCCGCATAACTTATTAACGCATATTCAATATAAAAGTGACATCCTAAGCGCTAATGCATGAGTGTTCAACGATGGCGCTAGTTTTCTTAAACGCGCACATAAGTACTATAATAAGTATCAAAATCATGATATGCTTATGCGAGTTCACACACAGAATTTATTTTTTTTATGAAGAATTAAAAGCTAGTTTCTAACTTCTAT
The DNA here is from genome assembly GCA_030169165.1 of Centaurea solstitialis. Lineage (NCBI taxonomy): Eukaryota > Viridiplantae > Streptophyta > Magnoliopsida > Asterales > Asteraceae > Centaurea > Centaurea solstitialis. The sequence continues at coordinate 34,836,574 of CM058045.1, forward strand.
TAACATAATTAGTTTCAAGTCCCTTCTCATTTATACCATGGCTAGACATAGGTGATCAGGCTTTGTCTATATGTGATATATCAAAATGACACCTATTGTAATTGTACTAATAGTGAGTTTTTTTTTAATTTGAAATTTTAGTTAGGAGAATAACTTTTATAAAAACAGTGGTTATAGTGCATGGTTTTAGTAGAAAACCGATGTTCTCTATAACCTAATAGTTTGTATAAGTAAGATTTTAATTAGATTAACTTTGGCATTATATAAGGTGTTTAAGACAGCTTAAGACCAAAATCGGACTTTGTAAGCAATTTCCGGGATTTTAAAGCTATTATCAAAAGCTTTAACAAACTTTTGCCTAATTCACTCTAAATATATCCTAATGAGGGGATTATTACTAAAATAATACTCGTAAGTGCTTATCGGGTGCTAACATGAGAGTTGGAACTTGCTGGATGTCACAGGTATTGGGTTTCAAGGAACATTATCTCAGAGTTCAGAGTTTAACAAATCTAGGTTGCCTACAACACACAACACATTGTTTACTGTCTTGAACAGAAGTCTGACGGGAAAGTAGCGGGGAACTGATACCGAAACTAAGTCCATGTTGACTTTCTTTCATGGTGTATTATTTAACTGTCACTCTGCTTATAATGCTCTGCTATCCCATGATGTTGTGGAATTTCTCAACAAAAGATCTTCTACTGCGTATCTTCCATATCCAAGTTCTTCTGTATTCTGATTGAAAGTGCAATGACCAGGAATCCAGATATTCCAAAGAGGGATGCTTCTCGGCTTGTTAAACAATTTCCTATGCAATCAATCAGATATCCAAAAACTGTTTTTCTTGATATGGAGGTTCCTTTGTTTTCTGAATTATTGGCTTATGCTTGTAACGACTCAAATCCAATTTATAACATTTAACGGAAATTTCTAACAAAGAACTCAACCAAAGTAACCTTGACAGCGGAAGTATTGCAAAAATGCTAAAGTTTTAAAATTCATAATGTTTAAAATAAAATCCAACATTTAATCAAAGAAGCTCATCAACGAGGTCCAAACAAAACCAGATAATAAGTTATAACCAACCAAAAATTTTAAGTCTCAAACATAAAATAACGTTTTTCCCCAAAGAATTGAGTCGAGCCTTGACCACGTCGGAGTATCAAGCAGGTCCCTTTCCCTTATCCTTACCGGAAGAACCTGCAACTAAAGAGTAAACTACCATGGGTTAAGCTTTACGCTTAGTGAGCACAAACCACACTAAATATAAACCACATATCACATAATCACATACGAAAACAAGATCTGGTCGTGCAACACACAAATGTCCTTACGGCTCTCCACCATCAAGGAGGTTCCTTTAATTTCTGAATTATTGGCTTATGCTTGTAAAGACTCAAATCCAATTTACTACATTTAACGGAAATTTCTAACAAAGAACTCAACCAAAGTAACCTTGACAGCGGAAGTATTGCAAATGTCTTACGGCCCTCTACCATCAAGGACCGTATACTCTGGTACCAGGGTACCACACCACCAACACCCACGATGGCCACCACCACTACAATAGGCACAACCAAATACACATGATAGTCTCATATAACCACAACACGTATACGCATAATTAGCATATACATCCACTCATAGAGGGTTAATGTACTCACCTGTCACAATGCCTCAAGACACGTGCTTGAATCACCACAAGTATCAAACACCTATAACACATACACATGCACACTCATATCAAAAACCCATCCTTCAAGCGTTCTAAACCACGACCCGACCCCTTAACAGAAATAACCTAGCTACGCTAGTCTGATTTCCCCCAAATTTCACGGAACACCAAGTACTATCATCCCTTAGTGGAGTATAGTCCAGAAAACCCCAAACGACCCTTAACGAGAAAAGTCCAAAATCAACACAGAAGTATTTCGCGTTTGCGAGATCCAAATTTCGCGTTCGCGAGACGACGACGAAACAACAAATCCCCAAACCTGGGAAGTTCCCGGCGCGAGCCAAACTTTTGCGGCGCGTGGGTGCTTTTTGTGGCGCAAGCTTCTCTCCTTGTGGCGCGAAACGGCGCCAGACTTCCCCAAATCGGCCTATTTTCGAGAAAACAACCAAAAATCATGGTTTTTCACCCAAAGGCTTCGAACCAGTCAATTTACACCAAAAACATGTAATTAAACAACCCCAAAGCAAATAACAACAATCCCATAACATAAACCAACTCCAGAACAACTAATTGTTGATTTATTGATCATCAATTTCACAACTCATCGACCAAACCCTAACTTCTTCATAGATTCCAAATAAACAATGAACACAATGGAATAACATTCATACCTTAATGAATTCCACTAGCAACACATGAAATGCACAATTGTTACTTCGATTGGTTGATCTCCTCTTTCAATTTAGAACTCCAAGAATCGCCAATTTCTCCACACTGCCTCTCCAAATCGACTCTAGGGAAATTATGAGAGGATTTAGGGTTTTAACCCCTTTATATACAACTCATCAACCACCCTCAAGTTTGAGGAATGACACCAAAGCCCCCGAGTTCTAAACTTCACATAACTAACCTTACAAGTTAACATAACAAACACTAACTCTGTTAAAATACTAACTTTGGAAAATGGGACATTACATATGTTAATCAAAATGTTGCTTGTGTGCGAGCGTATAAGACTAAATATGAACTAATGGTCCAGCTAGAACCGGTAAGACCTTCCCACAGTATGAATTGTAGAAATGAGGGTATAGTTCCTAGGGACTATAGATCAAGGGATCATGGCCAGGGTGTGTGGAAGGAAAATATTGAGAGGGGAGAAGCAGGTGGGGTAACTTTGGACCAGTCAGCTCATTCTTCCACAGGGAATGCTGGTGTTCAGATAGATCAAATTTGTTCTGAAGTTCAAATGCCTGATCTTTTTAAAGAAGCTAACCAACATGAGATTGTGGATCAACCATTGACTCCTTTATTGGAAGATATTTCATAAGTTGAACAGCAAGATGATGAGCAACTATTTGATTATGGTACTTCTCCTTTGATTGTTGATGATGAGATGATTGTAGAAGTCATCTTTCCTGATGAAACTCAACACATTACTCATACTGTCGTTTTGCATTCTGAAGCGAGGATTGGTATTAGTGTTACAGAAGCAGAAATGGCACAGCGGTTAGATCTTTTGTTAGGGTTAGAATCTTCTGACTTACATTTTTCTTCAGATGCTGATGCTAATGCGGTTGTTGTAGGAGATGCAACTATGGCTGAAAGATTTGCATGATATGTTTGGTACTTCCTCTTCTAAAGATACGCAAGTTGTATTTTCTGAAACTGAGGTCAGAGATTTAGAAATGACTGATGGAGCTGGTCCCGATGATCCTACAATCGAATTGTCAGGTTTTGATGATGATGAGGATGATCCTATTGATGATAATCAAGGTGCAAGTGCTTTAAGTGATTCTCTATTATCACAAGAGGAGGATATAAGCTCAGATGTGGGAGCATTACTTGAAAATCCAGATGTGAGTTTGACTATAAGGGAAAGACAAAAATATGAGGTTCAGGCTAGAAAAATGGTACAAACCCCTATCCAGCCAGATACTAACCGGGCAACCATATCTTCTGGAGGTGAGCATCTGTTGCCACCTAACATTGAAATAGACATGGTCAACCCAACCATGCATAAGACAACCCCACACAAAGCCACTCTACTATCATTAAACAGACGATAGTTTCAGTTCCACACGGGGATCAAGTATAACTTGTATCTATACTCATTCAGAGTCTGGTGATACCGACATAGTCAGGCATCAGCCCCAGCCGCCTTCATTTCAAACCACATAGAGTCTAAAGCCATTTGTACATAGTGTAAATACACTTTCTTTTCCTAGGACACAATTGGTTACTACATATGCACGCAACTTTAGTAGCCCTGCCGGAACATCCAGAGTTCTCACACTCTTGGTTCAACAGGAAGTCTAACTGATTTGTGAGAACCGGAAAAAAATCCCATCAGTGCTATCACAATGCCAACACTGAACATGGGTACCTTGAGTTCTCACACTCTTGGTTCAACAGGAAGTCTAAGTGTGGCCCTGGAGTTAGGTTACCCGGTTCTTTTATGAGTTCTCTTCTGGAGAGTTCTACTGTATTGGGATCTTCTACATCATCCTCTACTGTTTCAGCACAAACCCAACTTGGGTCCTCTTCCACTGGTACTTTTACTACACATGCTCAGTCTTCTCAAACTCAGAGTGATTTTTCCAAGTATATGGTGATGGTCTCTGTTGATAATCTTATAATTAGAACCATGTACAAAAATAACAATGTGGTTATGGCTGAAGTAGTTAAGGCTTAGGCAAAGCAAATTGCTGAGTTAAAGGCACATGTGGCTGCTCTAGTTAAGGATAAATCTCCCAAGCCGACCTCTACACCTCCACTTCCACCACCTCAACAATCTGCTGAAGATCTTTCTATTTCTGACCTCAAGAGAGTTCTCTTGACTAAGCTTCTAAAGAATAGGTCTCAAGACGATCTTGCTATGGTTCAAGCTTTATAGAGACAGGCTCAAGTTGAATTTGCAACTTTATAAGAGCAACGAAGACAAAGTCATTTGGTTACTAAGTCTGATTTCTTGGAGTTTCAAGCTTTTATTGAATCTTCATTAACCAATATGATGAAAACTTTTATGGATGGCATGAAAACTCTGTCTGAGAAAGTTCAAATTACGGAGGAAACCTGCCAGACTGCTGCAAATCCCTCAAGAAAGAAACATGATGATCTGGATGATCATGATTGTAATAAGGGGGAAAGTAAGAGAAGAAGGGTGTCAGATTTTTCCGAATCTGGTAGAGGTCAAAACAGCAATCATGTAATGATTGTTGATAGGTTTGATGAGAGATTTCCTAATGAAAGAGGCTTAGGATCAACCATCACCATTCACTTAGTTGGAAGTGATGAAGTTGATGTTCGAATGCAGTCTACTTTTGATTTCTTGTGTTTAGTACAAGAGGATGTACCTGAATTAAGAGATGAGACATTGCCTAGTGTAAAAGAAATGAGATTAAATGTTGGATCTAGAGAAGTTCCTAAGGCAAAGTCTAAAATAAATAGTCTTAGAATTTCTCAAAAATGTTGCTGATGAGATCCTAGGTTATAGTGATATTGAGAAACAAGTAGAAGTTGCTAGAAGAATAAATGACAAGAATCTAGAAGATATGTGTGTTGATATTGTATTTAATTTTGAGAAGGATGATGAGGATGATGTGGAAGGACCTAGTTTAGCAGAAGTTGAAAAGGATGATCTAATGCCTTTAGATCCAAAGAGAGCTGAAAAGTGCGAAAAGATGAAAGCTAGCTCTGATAAATTCTTGAAAAAGACATGATGGGTCACAATATACCAGAGCTAAATTCTTGAAAAAGACAGGATGGGACAGGATATACCAGAGCTAAGGGTCCTTATTTGGAAGAAAGGTACAAAAGTAGATTTGTTGTGCATGAGAGAAAGTTAAGTCTTGAGAAGAGGTATGGAATTAAAAATCTCAAGTCAAGTGTTAAATATGAGTACTATAACGACTCATTTCTCAAAAACACAAACTTAACAAACGTAACCTTTTAAATGTTGTTTTGATTTAAACCTTGCTTATTCATAAAAAGGGGGAGATTGTTAGAACATTAGTTTTATGTCTAAGTTGAGAGACCTTTTGAGTAAACTTTTCATTCTTAGCGTCAGAGGTATAAATACCCTTATGCCTTGCATTGTAAAGGTTAAGCTTCATATTTGAAATACAAATGACTTGATTTTCTCTCTGGATACTTTCTCTTTCTACTCTCTATATACATTTTTGGTATAATTGTGTGATTTTGATATGGATTGAGTAGTTTGAATCAACTTATTGGACATACATAAATAAATAATAATAAAGGACATCTTGAATAAATAATCAATTACAAATATTTTATAATATAGTTATGACAAATTTCTAATAATATAATCAAAATGAACTTTTAATAATAAGTATAATATATTAATTGAAAATTTTATGAATTTGATTATTTTATACATATACTATAAATTTTAGACAAAATCTATATTAATTTATGATTTAAATTACTATACAAACTTCATTCCCATGGTTTACTGAAATTTTGGATTGGGTCCTTAAGTGAAATAATTACATAGATGGTCATTATGGTTTCATTTTTGTTTAGATTAGGTCCCTCATGTTTATATCCGTCTAAAATCTCAGTTAACTTTACCACATAATTATTTTTTTTGCTATGTTATGAACTTGTAATTTTTTAACGACTTGTTCAATTCAATTTCTAAAACACAAGAAGAAACTCATATTCCTATCTCTCCTAAACTTTTTCTTTGTCAATCTCTCTTATTTCTTACACATGATAACACGAACAAAACTGCAAAATCAAATAGCATACTCAAAATCAATCATAAACAAAGATTCAAATGTAGAAAAGGTAGTTGAACAAAATCAATAGCACAAAGTCAATTTTTGAAGAACAAAATTTAAAATACAAACCCATTTTTGAAGAATAGAATCGACAATTCAATCCTATTTTTAATAACAAAATACGAATAAACCCTACTTTATGACCAAATCAAAAACAAAACCTATCTTTTGAAATCATTTGTGCACATCCGACATGTATACCCTATTTAACCCATAAAACTCATTTATGTAAATAAAACCCCTTAAAATTCATACCATACGAAATAACCATTCCAAAACCCTAATTAAAACCCAAACATCACATTGAAAAAGATGTAGAAGATTTAAAACATTCAATTTTGGTCGTTTTAAGAAAGCCTCTCTGATTTTCGAATGCTTTTTTCAATTTCTTCAATCCAGGGAATCACTAGAAGAAATGATAGGTTCCATTTTTCAAGAAGCTTCTTTTGTTTTGTTTCAAAGATGGGTCATGGGAGAGCCGGAAGTGATGGGAAAAGTGTGTCATTGGTTTTGATTTTTTTCTTTTATTATTATTATTGTTATTGTTATTGTTATTGTTATTGTTATTGTTATTGTTATTATTATTATTATTATTATTATTATTATTATTATTATTATTATTATTATTATTATTAGGACTATCTTCACCAAAATATATTCAATTTTGCCCTTATTTTTATTGTGTGTATTCAACTTCAAAATTTTCTATTGTTAACACTAAAGTTTTAAAATGTGATATTGTATGTAACTTTTTACCTTGTAACCTATTGATACTGATATGTAACAAGTTGGTGCAACGTGGCATCGACGTTTGTTGACTGTGAGAAATTTGACTTTAACCTATTAATGTTCATCTTCTTCATTTGAGTTCATGTTCTTCATTCTTCATTTGAGTTCATTTTCTTCATTTGACCTAGAAATTGTATTCATCTTCTTCATTAAAGCAAAACCCATATGAATGAATGATTACCCAAACAAAACAAAGGGGCAACCCACCGAATTTGATTTCAAGTTTGAATTCCAGATCTGAAAATTTGGTACATAAAGTTCATGGAGATAATAACAATGACGGACCTGAGCCCTAATCAGAAAACTTATCCCTAATTTGATCCATTTTCTTCATATACAACTACATCTAATTTTGACGGAAAACCCTAAACAGCTTGAACCCAATATTGAAATCCATTTTCTTCGTATGAACCCTAAATTCTAAATAAAAAAACCCAGAACCACAAATCGAAACCCAAATGCTATGGTTTACCATTGCTAGATAGATTGAACCCTAAACCGAAACCCTAAATAGATTAAACCCTGAATCGAAATCCAGGTCCGTCAACGAGAGACAGGAAAATGTAGGTAGGCTATGGTTTACCATCGCTGGAGGTGGCCGGAGGGACGACAAGAATCTACACGACGAAGGGAGGGGAACTCGTCGAAGGAGAACGGACTTCATCTAGGTTTCAACGATGAAGAAGAACCCTAATTTCGACTTCATCTAGGTTTAATGGAGAAGGAAAAAAAATGACTGGGATGAAACAGAACCAAATAAGCATTTTTTTAAATGGGTGACGGACTAAGGGCTTTAGCAGGTAAAACGATACATACAATAGAGTTTTTTAAAACTATAGTACAAGCAATATCACTTTTTTAAGTTGGGTACACACAATCAGAATACGAGTATAACTGGATACATTTTGGTGAAAATAGTCCATATTATTATTATTATTATTAACTTTCAAAATTTGGCAACATAAGTCCTTAAAATAATAGAAGTTTTAATAATATAGCGATCAGAAGAAAATACTTCTAATTTAACTGAGATTTTAAACGAATCTTAATACTAGGACCTAATCCAAAATGCAAGTGAAACCACAATGACCATCCTTGTAATTATTTCACTTGAGGGACCCAATTAGGGACCCAATCCATAATTCCAACAAAGCACAACAACAAAATCTGTAATTTACTCTAAAATAAAAATGATGCACTTCACATATCTTAAGTAGTAAGATTAATTAGATTAATTCTATGTAACTTACTTAAACAATTTAAAATTGTTATATTTCTTTTTAAATAACGAAACATATTAAATAATAATTGATACAATTAATAAATTTGAACTAATTAATATGTAATGCATAATTTAATTTAATTAATAGTTTATGATAATTGTTGATTACTATAAATTAATATTTATTAAAAATAAATAAGTAATGTCATTTTTTATTAATAATAGTTAATATAAATAAGAATTATGTAACGCCACTTTACCAAAAATGGAATTTTTATTAAAAACTAAATAAACAGGACAATCTTATAAAAATATTTCAAACAAATAAAAACAAAATTTCCAAATAACCCAATGGTATCAACTAAATGTACCAAAATAAAATCCCAATGTTTAATAAATCAAGTTTAGCAAACGAGTCATAAGGGTCGCCGGAATCGCCGTGGCTGAAGTCAAGCTGGGGCCTTGCCCTTATCCACTCCTGAACTAGATTCTGAAAAAGGGAAACAACGAAAGGGTAAGCGAAAACGCTTAGTGAGCTAACACTATACATATCTTACAACACAGCATGCATACGGACCATAACAGGTACCAATCACAATCATCAACAATCGAATTATACATGTCAACAATCAGCAAACTCAACATACACCCGACTCTCATGAGATCGATATAAATCTCCTGTCAGTTTGGACACGGGTCGGCCCCCACAACTCATCAAGGGCATGTGGTTTCCCTTTCTCCCATTTGTTTAGGACACGGGTCGACCCCCACAACTCACCAAGTGCATGTGGTTCCCTTTACATACACTATCATGTATACGCAACAAACATGGCATAAAACATATGTAATGCAACTCACCTAACACACAACAGAAAATAACAGCTTAACTAATGCTATCTCTCCACCCGGAAAATCTGTAAATGTTTGCGTAATTTGATACTAATGTTAGGACCGAAAACAAGTAGCTAAAAAGTCCCCGAAACCACCCAAACACTAAATCCTAATGTACGAGATAACTCGGGTGTCACGGGCGTCAAGCGGGCCTTCACGGTTTACCCGCAACCCGACTCGCGCCGCTTACCAACGACGGACTACGGCTGTCCGCCTCCGATCGCTGCTAACAGTGCAGCCGCGCCATCGAGCCACGGCCGAAACACAGCAGCGCCGGCCACCACCGGCGCACCACTCCGATACTGACAAAAAGCCGCGACCCGGCTGTGATTCGAACGACGCCGGAAACGGCGCCGGCCGTCGTCCGGCCACCACACCCGACAGCCGAAATCCACCAAAGAAGGAACCCTAGCTGACGATAAATATCGAAGAGGGATTCAGAACCATTACCTTACGCACACGAACTCGCAATCACCGCCGCTCCCTTCCCTCTCTCGGCTGCCGGTCTCACTCTCTCTCGGCTTCCTCTCTTTCTCTTGGCTTCACTCTTCTGCCTCTCTTTCTCTCTTTCTTTTTCCTTAAGTAAAAATTATGGTTATGGGATTAATCCTAAAGGGTTAAGGGTACTTATGTTAGGTGAACCGGGCTTTCTTTAACTTAAGCCCGCAATCAAACAAGGCCCAACACCTATCACTTTTCTAAAACAAATAAATAACAATCACAAAAAAAAATTTAAGAAAAATAAACTAACTTTTACTACCATACGGTTTTTGGGACGTTACAAATTATAATTGAAGAAAAAATCACAAAAAGCTTCTTCAATGCTACTCAATGCAACGTTTCAAAAGTCTATCTTATAAACTAGCTTATGTCTATCAAACATGTACCTAAAAAATACGCCTTAGTTTGTGTTTGCCAAACAACGTCTAACATGATTTCCAATTTGCTCAGTCAGTTATAAAAATGGCTTATTAATATAAAAATGGCTTACTCAGACTATTTCTAGGGAAGCTTTATGCATAAAACCAAGTTTTTCCACATATAGAAACTGTTGGGTTTTTTATACAAAATAAGTTTCCAAAAACTTAATAAAGACAAGGAAGCAATTTTATAAATGTATGACAATAAACATTTTATTTCCCACCAAGGATCATCTTGCAAAAACCATCGAAAGATTAAAAACATCTAAAGAGATATAAAAAAATACAACCTTTGTAGACTTTGAATCCTCAAGGAGAGGCTGGATGTTTAATGAAGATGCCAAGAACCCAAGGTAGAATTCCTCTATATGTATCCACCAAGCCAAAGTAAGACCCTTCAAAATGCTAGTCTTCACTTATATTATAAGCTTCTTAAGGCATTAAGAACTAAACTCAAGTTAGTTCCTAAGGAGATATACTCGTATCTTCTACAAAAATATGATGTTCTTCATAAGAAGAAAGATGAGAAGAAAAAGCTTGTGGAATGGAAGATTTGGGTGATCAGGTCTACATAAAAATGAGCCATTACACACTTTATGTATCCTTACTTTCATTCTCCATACTTTCTTACAACCACCATGACATGTATCCATACATAGTTTAAGAGAAGTATGGAGTTATCATAGGGTAGTCCAACAATTTCATTATAATATATAGAAAGCAAAAAGTATTATTTTCATAAAATAATAGTTCTCCACTTAAATTCAAGAATAAGAGTATTTGTTTGTAATCAATATTCTAATAAATAATATGTACACAACATATAAAACATACCTTATGAGTTATTAGTTGATTTCTCTCTTGATATTATTTCCATAAAATAATAATCCTCCAATTATATACAGGAGTTGATTATATTTATTAATAATCAAATTACTTAATAAATAATCAATAATTGTCAACTTGCTATTACGTGTGACCCTATAGAATCATATGTTACTAACAAATATCATTACGCAATGAATCTTGAGCACTAAAGAATCTCCCGCTTGCACAATACTCATTGTGTATTGATATAGACAATGGTCAACGTCTAGTAATGTATTATTGTCCCTAATAACACATGACGAGGTGCCATTCAACAACATCCAATTCCCTTTAGCTCAAAGCTACAATTGATGTATATGGTAAGCTATCAGTTATCATATTATTTCAGACATCATCTTAAACATGTGATACGGATCGTAATCAATCTCATTCAGTGTTCAACTTTTCATCAGGCCTTAAATGTCTAACTCTCAACGAATAAGAGGAACAAATCCTTTCAGACTACATATGCCTCTTGGATAGTTCACACTACACCCAATGATGACCCTTATAGTTGTCTGATCATAGATCAACATTAGACCATATCAAAGTATAGCATTCCCCACCCTCGAGTCCCAAATATGTATCTAAGGTCTAAGGATACAAAGATAATAACTTTTATCAAGTATCATTCATGATAGCGATCCATGCAATCGTTGGGAAATTGATGGGTATAAACAATCAAAAAACAGATAATCGCAGCGGAACATAAAACCACGATTCCTAATTGTAGATCCATCCACATCATATAAAATACAATATTTAGAGGGTTTAAACAATATACCTTAGGTAGCCAAAAACACGTCTGGAAAGCTTGTGGGGAGTACACCGCTACTGCACCACCTCTAGACTAGCTGCTAGACCGCCTACGATTACTCAATACACAATTCTAGCTGATTTGTGTGTGTGTATCGATGGGGACATGGAGAGACAGATGGGTTAAAGGGTTTTTCTCTGGGTTTTTTTCTGGTAAGAAAAACTAATGAATTAATTGAGAAAGGTTTACCATATTTATAGAGATAAATATGGTAATCTCTATTAAAAAGCCCATTTAGACTTTCAATGAAACTAAAACCCTTTTATTTAATTAATAAACTATTAATTAAATATAATCCTTTAACTAATTAATTAATTAACTATTAATTAATTTCCGTAAATATTAAACTAATATTTATCTAATAATAAATAATAAACTATTTATTATTTTATTTCTCTCTTTAATAATTAATTGAACTAATTAATTATTTCCCCACACAACCAATTAATCCAAATGATCTCTATTCGGGTGTGTAGCAGTGTGACCCACTAGTGTCTTATAACATTGGACACGGTAAACGTTGTTACTATCTTGTAGATAACCCTTTCAGACTCCCACTTGTCCCAAACAAGTAACTAAACTGTTACCATTAGCCTAAGGAGGTCCCTAGCTAGACACTTAGGTTAACCAGGTTATAAGATCTCTTATATCCTGATATACGATTCACGCTTGAATTGTACACAGGTTCATTCCTTTTACATGCGATATTTCTAAAGTGAGTTTTAGACATGGAGCGGAGGATTCAATCTCAAACTCAAGTATTTCTTGACACTAATTTCGACTGCATGCAGTTACCGAACATACCAAATAAAAACTGTTATTCTATTCGAGCGTAGCCACGCATTTATGCCAATCTTAATCTTCAAGGGGCCTGAAAATATATCTCCCGCAAAGGAGGTGTAAATCCCATCTTGACTATCTGCATCTGGATATATGGCTTCCGCTACATCTAGTCACACCCCTTACGGCCACCTAGTTACAGTGCAGCGTTAGAACGTGCTAAGAGTGCAGTAGTCCTCACAGTCCCTGACCAAATATCTCAGGTCTATGGACAACCTATCATTAAGTCAATGCTCATGACTAAGGCTCCATGGAGCAAACTTGAAACTGGTCACTTCTGATACTCAAACACTCTGATGAGTATCTATGAATATTTGGTCACAACACTTGTGCTTTTATTCCTTGCTTTGAATAAACCATCAAATATTCATAATAGCGTTACAACCCTGTTGGAGTTCCCACTTCAACAAGTAGCTATGGAAATATTGATTTCTCGCAAGTCTTTGCAAAAATCATGGATAACTTAAAGATGCCTAAATTGGTTTATTTGAAACAATGATGAATAATAACTTCCTTATTTCGAGCACACGGTGAAATAATAAACTTTACATGATATAGAGTTTCAAAGATAAAACCACAGTAATAATCAATAACATAAACTAGCTACTAGTATCCAGGTATTGCATTGCTATAGAACTAGCATGGACCTCATGCATTACTATAGCTAGCGGCTTTGTCAGCGAATCTACGACATTCTCTTCCGTCGGAATCTTGCATATTCTTACGTCTCCCTATCCAATGATCACTCGGATGAGGTGATACTTCCTGAGTACATGTCTTGACTTGTGATCTTCTCATGGTTCCTTGGCTTGCGCCACAATACCAGAATTATCATAGTAAATATCTACGGGTCTAGAGATACTGGCAACAATGTACCGTGTCTCTATAGTGGAATCTTCTATAGTATCCTACTTCGAGCTCTTCCACGAGATCGCGCCTCCGTTTAGGGTAAAAACGTACCATGAGTGTGATCTAAAATCGTCTCGGTCGATCTGGAAACTAGCGTCAGTGTAACCTGTGACACTAATCTCATCCTCAGAACCTCCAAAGACCAAGAAATTTCTTTGGTTGGTCTCAAATACTTGAGACTGTTCTTGACAGCTACACAATAGGCTTTATCTGGGTTCTGCTGGTATCTACTCGTAACACTTATTGAGTAAGCAACATCGGGCCTAGTACATAACATGGTTTAAATGATTGATCCAATTGCTGAAGCATATGGAATCGACTTCATCTTGTCCTGATCTTGGCTAGATAGTAGACATTGTGCCTTACTTAGCACCATGTGATGTTGCATTGGGATAAATCCTTTCTTGGATTCATCCATCCTGAATCTCTTCAATATCTTGTCAATGTATGTACTTTGACTAAGTCCGATAAGCCGTCTAGATCTATTTCTATAGATCATAATGCCAAGTATATAGGCGGCTTCTCCAAGGTCTTTCATCTGGAAACATTTACCTAACCAAGGTTTTACTCCTTGCAAGGTTGGTATATCATTTCCAATAAGTAGAATATCATCCACATATAAGACCAAAAAGGTTAGTATGCTCCCACTGAACTTAGTGTAAACACATGGGTCAAACTCACTTTTGGAAAATCCAAACTCTTTGATTCGCTCATCAAAGTGTAAGTTCCAGCTCCTAGATGCTTGTTTAAATCCATAAATGGATTTTGGAAACTTACACACCTTATTAGGATTCTTAGGATCTACAAACCCATCTGCTTGTAGCAAATAGACATCTTCAGTTAACTATTCGTTAAGGAAGGCAGTCTTAACATCCATCTACCAAATCTTATAGTTAAAATATGTTGAGATGGCTATCAGAATCCTAATGGACTTTAGCATGACTACTGGTGAGAAAGTTTCATCATAGTCGATACCATGAGTTTGCATGAAACCTTTAGCAACTAGCCTTGCTTTGAATGTGTGCACATTACCATCCATGTCTCTTTTCTTTTTGAAACTAATTTGTTCCCGACAGCTTTATAGTGTTGGGGCAAATCTGTCAACTCCCATACTAGGTTGTCATACATGGACTGCATCTCTGCCTTCATGGCTGTAACACCCCGCTAAAGCGGAACCACGAGGTGCCACAGTCAAGATTTCATCGCGATAGGAAATAAAACACACCAATCATTCATATCAAAAATTTAAAAGAGTTTACACAGTATTTCAAGTATTACAATCCAACCATCATTCAGGTTTACAAATTTAAACAAAATATGAATTGACATGACTGGTGTTATACAAAAGTCCCCTTAATAATCTTATAAAACCTTCGGATTTCCTGAAAAGCATGATAAACAAGTGTCAACTACAAGAGTTGGTGAGTTCACAGGTTTTTATATGCACAAATATTTTAAATGCAACGACATTTCAGTGAATCTTTTATTCACTACACTTTTCAAAATTTAACTAAAGCAAATCCGTTCATTCGCTTAAGTTATCGTATACAGTTAGAGTGAATCCGTTCATTCACTACCAACAGTGAGTAAATTTTCCGGATGATTTGTAAATCGCAAGATAATTAGTGAGTTACTACAATCCTTTCCAATTCATGACATGCTTTGCCCCTATCTACCCCAGAGGTGGAAGTAAATCCCACTTGCGTAGAACGTTTTGTTCAATACAGTGCACCTATCACTCGTCAGTTCTAGGTGGGTATGTCAATCCAAATAGCGCTATCCACATGTATTTTAGGCCCATTGTTATGAGTTAATAGTAGTCTTCGGGGACTTATTCATATTTTTCCTTTTATCTCACTATATCGAGCTATAAACATATCAAATTTAACTCACTTACGTTTCATTTCCATTCGATTCATTTAAATCCATTTTGCTCATTTCGAAACAGTTCAATTCATAACATTTTCATAAATACATTCAATCATATCATGCTTTTCACCCCAAAACGTATAAAACGGTAAAAGTGGGGCTGTGAATACTCACCTCGAGCGTTTGGTGCGGGTCGGTAAGTGATGATATGCGGTAAAGTCCCGGTCCGATGCTATTCACCCTAAAAGACACAATAGGTTTATCGTAAGTTCTAAGCTTAACGGTCCCTAAGTCATAATCACATCGATATCCATATAATGCCATTATATTAATTTTATAGCCTAATCCAATAAAAATTCATTTTGTCACAAATGAAAGTCTTCCAAACATTTTAGAAGTTCAAATTTTATAAAATTGGGCTTTTAAGAAATTTTCAGAATCTGTCAAAATTTTTGAGTTGTAAAAATTGCCATTTTGAACTTAGGTCCTCCCAATATCAAGTCCTTAAATTTTTACCCCTTGTTTTAGGGAATGTTAGGAACAATTTCACCAAGTTTCATGATTTTTAGAGAATTTTTACTATTTTTAAACATTTTTACAAAATCAGTGGTATGGGCTGAAATTCCAGAATACCTTTAGTCCTTGTTTTATTCATAAATAATTCTATACACCACTTTATCACGAATTTCCAAAGGGATTTTCTAGCTAAAACATATACCAAACTTTTGAGACAAGTTTCATGTCATAAGGATGGTTTTTGAGGGAGATATGACCTTTTCAAGTGGTGCATGTGTAATCTGCCATAAGAGGACAGCCTACACCACCAACTTAAACTCATTGGTTGAAGTCCCAAAACTCCTCTAAATGACATGATCTTGGACTTTTTAGAAAGCTAACTCAAAGTACTTGAGTTTAGAATCAAGAAAATCGTATTTTAGATAAATAATCAAGGAGTTATGCTAGTTTGAAGTTGACCAAAGTTTCTGACCAAAACACTGTTGCACACAAAAATGTTTTATGGTGGTTTGGGTTCAAATCTTGGTGTTTTTGCACCATTCCAGTGGGGTTTGAACCCTAACACATTAAATATCATCCCATAAAATTTTCATGAAGAAATAAGTTCAAGAAAGCCCTTTTTGGGTCGTGTAAAGCACATGCAACTATTTTGACAGAATCTGTCCAACATTTAACATCCAATATGCTACCAAAACACATAAAATCATACCATTTCGGGGTTTTTCTTGCTATTTCACCCATAACTCAGATTATTCAAATGTAATATAACTAAAATATGCTCTCATATCATCCAAACCCATGCATGAACTATTGATGAAGTTTAGCACAAGTTTGGTGGTCAAAAACATCATCTAAATGATTTTTGATGCATTTCTTGTGTTCTTATGGGGAAATCATTGATTTTCACCTTCATAGATTGTTATACAACATTTTCTAAGGTTCAATCTCTTTCCCAAACACACATTTCTTTTACTTGAATCAAAAGGGGTTAAAACCCTTGAAAAAAGAAGGAGAAAAACTCACAAATGAGTTAAAAATCGAAGTAGAAATCATCTAAACTATGCTTACCTTTGATGAACACCCAATCTTTATCTCAAAATTGGTTTTTAAACCTTCAAAAATCTGGATTCAAGAGGTGTTCTTGGCTGAGTTTTAGTGAGAGAGTAGAGAGAATTAGAGAGAGAGAGATGAAGATTTGAAAAGATGATAATGAGATTTGTTGGGAAAAAGAAACAAATGATGGCTTTTATATCAAAGAGGGGAAGAGCCACCTTGGGGGTGGTGTGGCCGGCCCCTAGTGGGTCCCACCCACTCCCTTATTTATTTTTTATTTTTTTAAATAAAACAGTGTACATTTGACACTGTTAATTTGACGCGGTACCGGGTTTTTGTCGTTTTTTTCGCGAATTCTAATTTTTCGAAAGTGGTTTTAGGTGGTTTAAGTTACTTTACATATAATTTATACATTATAACTTAATTTTCCAAAAATTATCTTAATTCTGGCATTTTAGGATTATCGGGTGATTTCGGGCCGGTTCGGGCCTTTTCGGGCAGTTTTCGGAACTCTTAGGATTTTAACCTAACTTTTTCTCGCAAACTAATCTATTTTCATCTTAAAACTTATTTAACTAACTTCTAACCTACGGAAATGCTGTAGAGTGACTGAACGCGTAAATTAACCTGGAGGTCGGAACTGACGGTTGTCACATTTACCCCCGGTTGAAAGAAATTTCGTCCCGAAATTTAATTCTCGCTGGTACCGAAGCGATCTTTCGTGAAGAGGTGCGGGTATTTGTCTTTCATGAAAGCCTTCCGTTCCCAAGTGAACTCAGGTCCGTGACGAGAGTTCCATCGTACCTTGACGATTGGTATTTTGCTGCGCCGAAGTTGTTTGGTTTCTTGATCAAGAATCTCGATTGGTTCTTCCGAGGCGCGCAGTTTTCCGTCAATTTGAATCTCATCCAAAGGCAGAATTACTGTCTCCTCTGACAGACATTTCTTCAGGTTGGACACGTGAAACGTGTCATGAATAGAGCTCAGCTCCATAGGCAAGTTCAACCTATAGGCAACGGGTCCGATTCTTTCTACGACCTCAAACGGTCCAACAAAACGAGGGCTCAGCTTCCCTTTCTTTCCGAATCTTATTAGCCCTTTCCATGGTGATGCCTTCAGTAACACTTTGTCACCAACTTGAAATTCCAACGGCTTTCGCCGATTATCGGCATAACTTTTCTGGCGATCTCTGGCCGTTTTCAGCTTTTCTTGAACCATTTTGATTTTGTCGGTGGTCTCCTGCACGACATCCGGCCTAAACAATTTATTCTCTCCCACTTCCAACCAATTAAGTGGGGATCTACACTTGCGTCCATACAGTGCCTCGTATGGCGCACACTGAATGCTGGCATGATAGCTGTTGTTGTAGGAGAACTCGACTAAAGGTAGATGATCGTCCCAACTACCTCCAAATTCAATCACGCAAGCACGTAGCATATCCTCTAATGTCTGAATGGTTCTCTCAGTTTGTCCATCGGTTTGAGGATGATAAGCCGTGCTTAGATCCACACGAGTACCCAAAGCTGCTTGAAGCGATTGCCAAAATCGCGAGGTGAATCTACTATCCCTATCAGAGATGATTGATATCGGGACTCCATGTCGCATAACAACCTCATCGACATACAACCGTGCAAGCTTATCGATGCTATAAGTCTCCTTTATTGGCAAGAAATGCGCTGATTTCGTGAGTCGATCAACGATTACCCAAATCGTATCATGCCCCTTTTTGGTCTTGGGTAATTTAGTCACGAAGTCCATCGATATCTGCTCCCATTTCCACTCTGGGATTTCTGGTTGCTGAAGAAGTCCTGACGGTTTCTGATGCTCTGCTTTAACCTTCGCGCAAGTCAAGCATTTACTCACGTAAGTGGCGATATCTCTTTTCATACCGGGCCACCAGTAATGCTCCTTCAGTCCTTTGTACATTTTGTCGGATCCTGGATGTATCGAGTACTTTGATTGATGAGCTTCATCCATGATCATTTTCCTCAGCTGCTCCACACTTGGAATCCAAATTCTTCCCTTGAAATAACATACTCCATCCCCTTTCTTCTCGAATTCCTTTTCTACGCCATGAAGGGTTTCTTTCTTTATATTGTCAGTCATTAGGGCTTCCCTTTGAGCTTCCAATATCTGGCTTTTCAAGCTGGTCTGGACCAAAACTCCCATGGCTCGTGCTCTTGTAGGCTTCACTCTTTCTTTTCTGCTTAGCGCATCAGCCACTACGTTCGCCTTCCCTGGGTGGTATTTGATCTCACAATCATAGTCACTGAGCAACTCCACCCATCTTCTCTGCCTCATGTTTAACATCTTTTGGTCCAGAATATGCTGAAGACTCTTATGATCCGTAAAGATAGTGCATTTGGTGCCGTACAGATAATGTCTCCAAATCTTAAGGGCAAACACCACTGCTCCGAGTTCCAAGTCGTGAGTGGTGTAGTTCTTCTCGTGGACCTTCAACTGTCTGGATGCATAGGCAATGACCTTCTCGTTCTGCATCAAGACACATCCTAAGCCTTGATGTGAAGCATCGCAATACACTACAAAGTTATCCGTTCCTTCGGGTAACGCTAGAATGGGCGCATTGCACAACTTATGCTTGAGTAATTGGAATGCTTCCTCTTGTTTCTCTCCCCAGACGAACTTCTTGTCTTTTTGCGTCAAGGTTGTCAATGGCTGCGCAATCTTAGAAAAGTTTGCGATGAATCTTCGGTAATAACCTGCCAAACCGAGAAATTGTCGAATTTCGGTTGGGGTCTTTGGGGCTTCCCACTTCTTTACGGCCTCGATCTTGGCTGGGTCGACGTGTATTCCTTCTTCGTTCACTACATGTCCTAAGAAGTGAACTTCTCGGATCCAAAATTCGCACTTCGAAAATTTGGCGTAAAGCTTTTCGGCCTTTAGCAATTCCAATACCAGCCTCAGATGTTGCTCATGATCCTCCTTGCTCTGTGAATAAATCAGGATATCGTCTATGAAGACAATTACGAACTTGTCTAAGTAGGGTCGGCACACTCGGTTCATTAGATCCATAAACACTGCTGGAGCGTTCGTCAATCCAAAAGGCATGACTAAGAACTCATAGTGACCATATCGAGTTCTGAACGCTGTCTTTGCGATGTTTTCCTCACGAACTCGCATTTGATGGTATCCCGATCGAAGATCGATCTTGGAGAAGTACGTTGCTCCTTGCAGTTGATCGAATAGGTCATCGATGCGTGGAAGAGGGTATCGGTTCTTGATGGTGATCTTGTTCAGTTCCCTATAGTCAATGCACATGCGAAATGATCCATCCTTCTTTTTGACGAACAGCACAGGGGCTCCCCAGGGCGAAGAGCTGGGTCGGATGAATCCCTTATCTAACAGTTCTTGAAGTTGGTTTGACAGCTCCTGCATCTCGGATGGTGCTAGACGATAAGGTGATCTTGCTACAGGGCCTGCTCCAGGGATTATATCGATGTGGAACTCTACTTGTCGCTGCGGGGGTAGTCCTGGTAACTCTTCGGGGAAAACCTCAGGAAAATCTCGCACGATTGGAATATCCTGGATTTGCTTTTCTTTTGCACTCTTATCTACCACGTGCGCCATAAATGCTACACACTCCTTTCGTAGATGGTTTCGCATTTTCATAAAAGACACGATCTTAATGTCTCTCTTTGGCTTGTCTCCATACACTTCAAGAAATCTTCCATCAGGTAATGCTATCACGACTATCTTCTCAGCACAACATATTGTTGCTCGATGCTTGGACATCCAGTCCATACCAACAATTATGTCAAAACTCCCTATCTTAATCGGGATCAAGTCTATGCTAAAATCCTTTCCAGACAATCCTAGTGTGCATTTTCTGATTATCTTATCAGCCTTAACTAATTCTCCGTTGGAGTATTCGATTATATGATCCTCTTTCAGATTCAGTGACTTTTTATTTATCTTAGGCCTGAATTCTAACGATACAAAGCTCCTATCTGCTCCGGAATCAAAAAGCACAGTAGCAGGATAGTTGTTGAGAAGAAACGTACCTGTAACCACGTCGGGGTTTTGCTTTGCTTCCTCTGCCCCAATCACAAATGCTCTCCCTCGAGCTAGTCCTCCTCGGTTTCCTTGGTTTGCTTGGTTTGCTTGGGTTGCTTGGTTTGCCGGCTGCACTCGATTCGCGTAGGGTCTCTGATTCAACTTGGGACAATCATTCCGGTAATGATTTAAGCTCCCACACTCAAAACAAGTTCCCTTCTTACAGCCCTTGTCAGTATGGCCTCCCCTGCCACATCTAGAACAGACAATACACCTCCCACCATGAAGGTTCCCGCACTTGCCACATTTCTGATTCGTTCCTCTCTCTCTTTCTGCCATCTGAGTCTGCAATCCGTAGCTCCTGGTTACTCTTCTATCCTTGCCCATCTTTCCCCTGAATTGTGGTTTGGTAGACTCCTCTATCTTCCTCTTTCCTTTCGCCCCATCACTCAGAAAGGTTCCTGATCGGACTGCATTGTTGGTGAGTCGATTTGCCAGATTCACTGCCTCTTGCAGAGTTTTCGGGTCTGCTGCGGTTACATTTCCCCGGATTACTGGTGATAATCCCCAGACGTATCGATCTACACGGTTCTGTTCAGGTGTTACCAGGTGCGGTACTAGCTTAGCCAATTCATGGAATCGGGTAGTGTAAGTGGTGACATCATTTCCTTTCATCTCATGGTGCCACAACTCCGCTTCTAGTTTCTGCATCTCACTTCGCGGGCAAAACTCATCCTTAAGCATCTTCTTGAAATCTTCCCAAGATATTTGATTGGTTGCCTCACGTCCACGGGTCTGAATTTGAGTGTTCCACCAAGTTAGAGCTCGTCCTTGTAACAAGCAGGCAGCATACTGTACCTTATTTCCCTCCGTACACTTGCTGATATGGAGGACAGATTCCATGCCCTCTATCCAAGTTAACAGGCCAACCGCTCCTTCGGTTCCATGGAATTCTTTAGGATTACAGCTACGGAAGGATTTGTACGTACATTCCCTTTCTCTACGCTCGTGATTTTGGTTTTGATTAGTATTGAATCCAGCTGCCACTTGGCTAACTATATTAGGAAGAGAGGCTATGACTTGTTCCGAAACGAGTCTTGCAAGTTCCGGATCTTCCCTTCTTGGAGGCATGTTTCTAAAACATAACCATAATAAAGGCATTTAGTGATGAGCTAGCAAATCTAAGTTCTTGCAATTTACTAACTATCTACTCATTCAAGCCATAGTGTCTACGCAACATATTAAACTTATTATACTAACTAACGAGGTCATTAGATGCATAATAATTTAAACATTCCATTCATACGTAAAAATGCAAATATAACATGCAACTTATATCAAATCATACCATCATAATATCCATATCATTTTCCAAAAATACCCAAACGATCATACGGTTTTACAGTCATCCAAAATACCAAAAGTCATAAGTGTTCAATAACTGGGCATCATGCCCCAAAACATAAATCAGCATAAAATCCCATCTCCTAGTAGCCAGCCCCCCACATAGCCCAGACGAACAAGATGATAGCCAGAGCAATCACCACATACACCAAGGTGTATAGGTGACTGAGCGAGTCCATAGTGTGACCTAGGAGGGCCACGACTCTGGATAGCTGCTGGCTATCCGCTCCGGCTACACCTATCAGAGAATCGATCATGTGGTCATGATGATCGATCATGTGCTCGTGGATGTCCTGACCCCGGGCTAAGCGCTCGACCTCCTGACGCTCGAGCGGGGTCATGCCTCTCAGGCATAGGACAGGGGCACGGGCCACTGGTGGGTGCCTAGGAACCGGTGCTATCGGCGGTGGTTGGACGACAGGCGGTGGTCGGGTATCGGGTGATGGTCGGGCAACTCTAGCTATCGGCGACGACGGACGGTAGGGCGGCGGAGATCCAGATGATGTAGAGGACGAGGACGACGACGACGACGACCCACCCTGGCCCCTTACCCGTGATGGCCCCGCCCCATCCCCAGAGGGAATGCGGAAGGTCATCCGGGTAGGCAGTGGCACGCTCTTTCGAGCGGTGCGCCTGCCCCTAAGGCCATAATGGGTCTCAGGCCCGTAAGGTCGCGCCGGACTGGCGGGCCGGACGGGGACCTGATGGGAGTCAGCGTCACTGTCGCTGTACGGGTCACGTTCCCGGTCGATGGTCTGGGAACGCGAGGCGACACTCCGACTCCTAGAGGGTCCGTGGGACCCCAAGGACTGGTGCTCAGACGGGTCGGTCTCCTGAGACATGGTAACTGCGATAGAAAAATTTTAAGTTATCAATTTAGAAATATTTTCAAAACTTGTACATATTAATGCGAACTCACAAAAATAAAAATGTTTTGCAGGAAATTCTCAGAAAGTTCCGACTTTTAAATTTTTAACAGCATGGTTAGCTCACAAGTCTTATTCTACTTATATCATGGCTATGCGTAGGTGATCAGGCTCCGCATTTCTATGATATACCAGAACAGTACCTATTCTAATCATACGAATTTTTAAATTTTTCCTATGCCTAGAAATCTTTTTAATTAAAGGTTTTAATTTCTTTTGAAAAGGTTGGTTATAGTACTTGGTTTTTATGAAAAACCGATGTTCTCTATAACCTATGGCTCTGATACCAAATCTGTAACACCCCGCTAAAGCGGAACCACGAGGTGCCACAGTCAAGATTTCATCGCGATAGGAAATAAAACACACCAATCATTCATATCAAAAATTTAAAAGAGTTTACACAGTATTTCAAGTATTACAATCCAACCATCATTCAGGTTTACAAATTTAAACAAAATATGAATTGACATGACTGGTGTTATACAAAAGTCCCCTTAATAATCTTATCAAACCTTCGGATTTCCTGAAAAGCATGATAAACAAGTGTCAACTACAAGAGTTGGTGAGTTCACAGGTTTTTATATGCACAAATATTTTAAATGCAACGACATTTCAGTGAATCTTTTATTCACTACACTTTTCAAAATTTAACTAAAGCAAATCCGTTCATTCGCTTAAGTTATCGTATACAGTTAGAGTGAATCCGTTCATTCACTACCAACAGTGAGTAAATTTTCCGGATGATTTGTAAATCGCAAGATAATTAGTGAGTTACTACAATCCTTTCCAATTCATGACATGCTTTGCCCCTATCTACCCCAGAGGTGGAAGTAAATCCCACTTGCGTAGAACGTTTTGTTCAATACAGTGCACCTATCACTCGTCAGTTCTAGGTGGGTATGTCAATCCAAATAGCGCTATCCACATGTATTTTAGGCCCATTGTTATGAGTTAATAGTAGTCTTCGGGGACTTATTCATATTTTTCCTTTTATCTCACTATATCGAGCTATAAACATATCAAATTTAACTCACTTACGTTTCATTTCCATTCGATTCATTTAAATCCATTTTGCTCATTTCGAAACAGTTCAATTCATAACATTTTCATAAATACATTCAATCATATCATGCTTTTCACCCCAAAACGTATAAAACGGTAAAAGTGGGGCTGTGAATACTCACCTCGAGCGTTTGGTGCGGGTCGGTAAGTGATGATATGCGGTAAAGTCCCGGTCCGATGCTATTCACCCTAAAAGACACAATAGGTTTATCGTAAGTTCTAAGCTTAACGGTCCCTAAGTCATAATCACATCGATATCCATATAATGCCATTATATTAATTTTATAGCCTAATCCAATAAAAATTCATTTTGTCACAAATGAAAGTCTTCCAAACATTTTAGAAGTTCAAATTTTATAAAATTGGGCTTTTAAGAAATTTTCAGAATCTGTCAAAATTTTTGAGTTGTAAAAATTGCCATTTTGAACTTAGGTCCTCCCAATATCAAGTCCTTAAATTTTTACCCCTTGTTTTAGGGAATGTTAGGAACAATTTCACCAAGTTTCATGATTTTTAGAGAATTTTTACTATTTTTAAACATTTTTACAAAATCAGTGGTATGGGCTGAAATTCCAGAATACCTTTAGTCCTTGTTTTATTCATAAATAATTCTATACACCACTTTATCACGAATTTCCAAAGGGATTTTCTAGCTAAAACATATACCAAACTTTTGAGACAAGTTTCATGTCATAAGGATGGTTTTTGAGGGAGATATGACCTTTTCAAGTGGTGCATGTGTAATCTGCCATAAGAGGACAGCCTACACCACCAACTTAAACTCATTGGTTGAAGTCCCAAAACTCCTCTAAATGACATGATCTTGGACTTTTTAGAAAGCTAACTCAAAGTACTTGAGTTTAGAATCAAGAAAATCGTATTTTAGATAAATAATCAAGGAGTTATGCTAGTTTGAAGTTGACCAAAGTTTCTGACCAAAACACTGTTGCACACAAAAATGTTTTATGGTGGTTTGGGTTCAAATCTTGGTGTTTTTGCACCATTCCAGTGGGGTTTGAACCCTAACACATTAAATATCATCCCATAAAATTTTCATGAAGAAATAAGTTCAAGAAAGCCCTTTTTGGGTCGTGTAAAGCACATGCAACTATTTTGACAGAATTTGTCCAACATTTAACATCCAATATGCTACCAAAACACATAAAATCATACCATTTCGGGGTTTTTCTTGCTATTTCACCCATAACTCAGATTATTCAAATGTAATATAACTAAAATATGCTCTCATATCATCCAAACCCATGCATGAACTATTGATGAAGTTTAGCACAAGTTTGGTGGTCAAAAACATCATCTAAATGATTTTTGATGCATTTCTTGTGTTCTTATGGGGAAATCATTGATTTTCACCTTCATAGATTGTTATACAACATTTTCTAAGGTTCAATCTCTTTCCCAAACACACATTTCTTTTACTTGAATCAAAAGGGGTTAAAACCCTTGAAAAAAGAAGGAGAAAAACTCACAAATGAGTTAAAAATCGAAGTAGAAATCATCTAAACTATGCTTACCTTTGATGAACACCCAATCTTTATCTCAAAATTGGTTTTTAAACCTTCAAAAATCTGGATTCAAGAGGTGTTCTTGGCTGAGTTTTAGTGAGAGAGTAGAGAGAATTAGAGAGAGAGATGAAGATTTGAAAAGATGATAATGAGATTTGTTGGGAAAAAGAAACAAATGATGGCTTTTATATCAAAGAGGGGAAGAGCCACCTTGGGGGTGGTGTGGCCGGCCCCTAGTGGGTCCCACCCACTCCCTTATTTATTTTTTATTTTTTTAAATAAAACAGTGTACATTTGACACTGTTAATTTGACGCGGTACCGGGTTTTTGTCGTTTTTTCGCGAATTCTAATTTTTCGAAAGTGGTTTTAGGTGGTTTAAGTTACTTTACATATAATTTATACATTATAACTTAATTTTCCAAAAATTATCTTAATTCTGGCATTTTAGGATTATCGGGTGATTTCGGGCCGGTTCGGGCCTTTTCGGGCAGTTTTCGGAACTCTTAGGATTTTAACCTAACTTTTTCTCGCAAACTAATCTATTTTCATCTTAAAACTTATTTAACTAACTTCTAACCTACGGAAATGCTGTAGAGTGACTGAACGCGTAAATTAACCTGGAGGTCGGAACTGACGGTTGTCACATTTACCCCCGGTTGAAAGAAATTTCGTCCCGAAATTTAATTCTCGCTGGTACCGAAGCGATCTTTCGTGAAGAGGTGCGGGTATTTGTCTTTCATGAAAGCCTTCCGTTCCCAAGTGAACTCAGGTCCGTGACGAGAGTTCCATCGTACCTTGACGATTGGTATTTTGCTGCGCCGAAGTTGTTTGGTTTCTTGATCAAGAATCTCGATTGGTTCTTCCGAGGCGCGCAGTTTTCCGTCAATTTGAATCTCATCCAAAGGCAGAATTACTGTCTCCTCTGACAGACATTTCTTCAGGTTGGACACGTGAAACGTGTCATGAATAGAGCTCAGCTCCATAGGCAAGTTCAACCTATAGGCAACGGGTCCGATTCTTTCTACGACCTCAAACGGTCCAACAAAACGAGGGCTCAGCTTCCCTTTCTTTCCGAATCTTATTAGCCCTTTCCATGGTGATGCCTTCAGTAACACTTTGTCACCAACTTGAAATTCCAACGGCTTTCGCCGATTATCGGCATAACTTTTCTGGCGATCTCTGGCCGTTTTCAGCTTTTCTTGAACCATTTTGATTTTGTCGGTGGTCTCCTGCACGACATCCGGCCTAAACAATTTATTCTCTCCCACTTCCAACCAATTAAGTGGGGATCTACACTTGCGTCCATACAGTGCCTCGTATGGCGCACACTGAATGCTGGCATGATAGCTGTTGTTGTAGGAGAACTCGACTAAAGGTAGATGATCGTCCCAACTACCTCCAAATTCAATCACGCAAGCACGTAGCATATCCTCTAATGTCTGAATGGTTCTCTCAGTTTGTCCATCGGTTTGAGGATGATAAGCCGTGCTTAGATCCACACGAGTACCCAAAGCTGCTTGAAGCGATTGCCAAAATCGCGAGGTGAATCTACTATCCCTATCAGAGATGATTGATATCGGGACTCCATGTCGCATAACAACCTCATCGACATACAACCGTGCAAGCTTATCGATGCTATAAGTCTCCTTTATTGGCAAGAAATGCGCTGATTTCGTGAGTCGATCAACGATTACCCAAATCGTATCATGCCCCTTTTTGGTCTTGGGTAATTTAGTCACGAAGTCCATCGATATCTGCTCCCATTTCCACTCTGGGATTTCTGGTTGCTGAAGAAGTCCTGACGGTTTCTGATGCTCTGCTTTAACCTTCGCGCAAGTCAAGCATTTACTCACGTAAGTGGCGATATCTCTTTTCATACCGGGCCACCAGTAATGCTCCTTCAGTCCTTTGTACATTTTGTCGGATCCTGGATGTATCGAGTACTTTGATTGATGAGCTTCATCCATGATCATTTTCCTCAGCTGCTCCACACTTGGAATCCAAATTCTTCCCTTGAAATAACATACTCCATCCCCTTTCTTCTCGAATTCCTTTTCTACGCCATGAAGGGTTTCTTTCTTTATATTGTCAGTCATTAGGGCTTCCCTTTGAGCTTCCAATATCTGGCTTTTCAAGCTGGTCTGGACCAAAACTCCCATGGCTCGTGCTCTTGTAGGCTTCACTCTTTCTTTTCTGCTTAGCGCATCAGCCACTACGTTCGCCTTCCCTGGGTGGTATTTGATCTCACAATCATAGTCACTGAGCAACTCCACCCATCTTCTCTGCCTCATGTTTAACATCTTTTGGTCCAGAATATGCTGAAGACTCTTATGATCCGTAAAGATAGTGCATTTGGTGCCGTACAGATAATGTCTCCAAATCTTAAGGGCAAACACCACTGCTCCGAGTTCCAAGTCGTGAGTGGTGTAGTTCTTCTCGTGGACCTTCAACTGTCTGGATGCATAGGCAATGACCTTCTCGTTCTGCATCAAGACACATCCTAAGCCTTGATGTGAAGCATCGCAATACACTACAAAGTTATCCGTTCCTTCGGGTAACGCTAGAATGGGCGCATTGCACAACTTATGCTTGAGTAATTGGAATGCTTCCTCTTGTTTCTCTCCCCAGACGAACTTCTTGTCTTTTTGCGTCAAGGTTGTCAATGGCTGCGCAATCTTAGAAAAGTTTGCGATGAATCTTCGGTAATAACCTGCCAAACCGAGAAATTGTCGAATTTCGGTTGGGGTCTTTGGGGCTTCCCACTTCTTTACGGCCTCGATCTTGGCTGGGTCGACGTGTATTCCTTCTTCGTTCACTACATGTCCTAAGAAGTGAACTTCTCGGATCCAAAATTCGCACTTCGAAAATTTGGCGTAAAGCTTTTCGGCCTTTAGCAATTCCAATACCAGCCTCAGATGTTGCTCATGATCCTCCTTGCTCTGTGAATAAATCAGGATATCGTCTATGAAGACAATTACGAACTTGTCTAAGTAGGGTCGGCACACTCGGTTCATTAGATCCATAAACACTGCTGGAGCGTTCGTCAATCCAAAAGGCATGACTAAGAACTCATAGTGACCATATCGAGTTCTGAACGCTGTCTTTGCGATGTTTTCCTCACGAACTCGCATTTGATGGTATCCCGATCGAAGATCGATCTTGGAGAAGTACGTTGCTCCTTGCAGTTGATCGAATAGGTCATCGATGCGTGGAAGAGGGTATCGGTTCTTGATGGTGATCTTGTTCAGTTCCCTATAGTCAATGCACATGCGAAATGATCCATCCTTCTTTTTGACGAACAGCACAGGGGCTCCCCAGGGCGAAGAGCTGGGTCGGATGAATCCCTTATCTAACAGTTCTTGAAGTTGGTTTGACAGCTCCTGCATCTCGGATGGTGCTAGACGATAAGGTGATCTTGCTACAGGGCCTGCTCCAGGGATTATATCGATGTGGAACTCTACTTGTCGCTGCGGGGGTAGTCCTGGTAACTCTTCGGGGAAAACCTCAGGAAAATCTCGCACGATTGGAATATCCTGGATTTGCTTTTCTTTTGCACTCTTATCTACCACGTGCGCCATAAATGCTACACACTCCTTTCGTAGATGGTTTCGCATTTTCATAAAAGACACGATCTTAATGTCTCTCTTTGGCTTGTCTCCATACACTTCAAGAAATCTTCCATCAGGTAATGCTATCACGACTATCTTCTCAGCACAACATATTGTTGCTCGATGCTTGGACATCCAGTCCATACCAACAATTATGTCAAAACTCCCTATCTTAATCGGGATCAAGTCTATGCTAAAATCCTTTCCAGACAATCCTAGTGTGCATTTTCTGATTATCTTATCAGCCTTAACTAATTCTCCGTTGGAGTATTCGATTATATGATCCTCTTTCAGATTCAGTGACTTTTTATTTATCTTAGGCCTGAATTCTAACGATACAAAGCTCCTATCTGCTCCGGAATCAAAAAGCACAGTAGCAGGATAGTTGTTGAGAAGAAACGTACCTGTAACCACGTCGGGGTTTTGCTTTGCTTCCTCTGCCCCAATCACAAATGCTCTCCCTCGAGCTAGTCCTCCTCGGTTTCCTTGGTTTGCTTGGTTTGCTTGGGTTGCTTGGTTTGCCGGCTGCACTCGATTCGCGTAGGGTCTCTGATTCAACTTGGGACAATCATTCCGGTAATGATTTAAGCTCCCACACTCAAAACAAGTTCCCTTCTTACAGCCCTTGTCAGTATGGCCTCCCCTGCCACATCTAGAACAGACAATACACCTCCCACCATGAAGGTTCCCGCACTTGCCACATTTCTGATTCGTTCCTCTCTCTCTTTCTGCCATCTGAGTCTGCAATCCGTAGCTCCTGGTTACTCTTCTATCCTTGCCCATCTTTCCCCTGAATTGTGGTTTGGTAGACTCCTCTATCTTCCTCTTTCCTTTCGCCCCATCACTCAGAAAGGTTCCTGATCGACTGCATTGTTGGTGAGTCGATTTGCCAGATTCACTGCCTCTTGCAGAGTTTTCGGGTCTGCTGCGGTTACATTTCCCCGGATTACTGGTGATAATCCCCAGACGTATCGATCTACACGGTTCTGTTCAGGTGTTACCAGGTGCGGTACTAGCTTAGCCAATTCATGGAATCGGGTAGTGTAAGTGGTGACATCATTTCCTTTCATCTCATGGTGCCACAACTCCGCTTCTAGTTTCTGCATCTCACTTCGCGGGCAAAACTCATCCTTAAGCATCTTCTTGAAATCTTCCCAAGATATTTGATTGGTTGCCTCACGTCCACGGGTCTGAATTTGAGTGTTCCACCAAGTTAGAGCTCGTCCTTGTAACAAGCAGGCAGCATACTGTACCTTATTTCCCTCCGTACACTTGCTGATATGGAGGACAGATTCCATGCCCTCTATCCAAGTTAACAGGCCAACCGCTCCTTCGGTTCCATGGAATTCTTTAGGATTACAGCTACGGAAGGATTTGTACGTACATTCCCTTTCTCTACGCTCGTGATTTTGGTTTTGATTAGTATTGAATCCAGCTGCCACTTGGCTAACTATATTAGGAAGAGAGGCTATGACTTGTTCCGAAACGAGTCTTGCAAGTTCCGGATCTTCCCTTCTTGGAGGCATGTTTCTAAAACATAACCATAATAAAGGCATTTAGTGATGAGCTAGCAAATCTAAGTTCTTGCAATTTACTAACTATCTACTCATTCAAGCCATAGTGTCTACGCAACATATTAAACTTATTATACTAACTAACGAGGTCATTAGATGCATAATAATTTAAACATTCCATTCATACGTAAAAATGCAAATATAACATGCAACTTATATCAAATCATACCATCATAATATCCATATCATTTTCCAAAAATACCCAAACGATCATACGGTTTTACAGTCATCCAAAATACCAAAAGTCATAAGTGTTCAATAACTGGGCATCATGCCCCAAAACATAAATCAGCATAAAATCCCATCTCCTAGTAGCCAGCCCCCCACATAGCCCAGACGAACAAGATGATAGCCAGAGCAATCACCACATACACCAAGGTGTATAGGTGACTGAGCGAGTCCATAGTGTGACCTAGGAGGGCCACGACTCTGGATAGCTGCTGGCTATCCGCTCCGGCTACACCTATCAGAGAATCGATCATGTGGTCATGATGATCGATCATGTGCTCGTGGATGTCCTGACCCCGGGCTAAGCGCTCGACCTCCTGACGCTCGAGCGGGGTCATGCCTCTCAGGCATAGGACAGGGGCACGGGCCACTGGTGGGTGCCTAGGAACCGGTGCTATCGGCGGTGGTTGGACGACAGGCGGTGGTCGGGTATCGGGTGATGGTCGGGCAACTCTAGCTATCGGCGACGACGGACGGTAGGGCGGCGGAGATCCAGATGATGTAGAGGACGAGGACGACGACGACGACGACCCACCCTGGCCCCTTACCCGTGATGGCCCCGCCCCATCCCCAGAGGGAATGCGGAAGGTCATCCGGGTAGGCAGTGGCACGCTCTTTCGAGCGGTGCGCCTGCCCCTAAGGCCATAATGGGTCTCAGGCCCGTAAGGTCGCGCCGGACTGGCGGGCCGGACGGGGACCTGATGGGAGTCAGCGTCACTGTCGCTGTACGGGTCACGTTCCCGGTCGATGGTCTGGGAACGCGAGGCGACACTCCGACTCCTAGAGGGTCCGTGGGACCCCAAGGACTGGTGCTCAGACGGGTCGGTCTCCTGAGACATGGTAACTGCGATAGAAAAATTTTAAGTTATCAATTTAGAAATATTTTCAAAACTTGTACATATTAATGCGAACTCACAAAAATAAAAATGTTTTGCAGGAAATTCTCAGAAAGTTCCGACTTTTAAATTTTTAACAGCATGGTTAGCTCACAAGTCTTATTCTACTTATATCATGGCTATGCGTAGGTGATCAGGCTCCGCATTTCTATGATATACCAGAACAGTACCTATTCTAATCATACGAATTTTTAAATTTTTCCTATGCCTAGAAATCTTTTTAATTAAAGGTTTTAATTTCTTTTGAAAAGGTTGGTTATAGTACTTGGTTTTTATGAAAAACCGATGTTCTCTATAACCTATGGCTCTGATACCAAATCTGTAACACCCCGCTAAAGCGGAACCACGAGGTGCCACAGTCAAGATTTCATCGCGATAGGAAATAAAACACACCAATCATTCATATCAAAAATTTAAAAGAGTTTACACAGTATTTCAAGTATTACAATCCAACCATCATTCAGGTTTACAAATTTAA
Source organism: Centaurea solstitialis (assembly GCA_030169165.1). Lineage (NCBI taxonomy): Eukaryota > Viridiplantae > Streptophyta > Magnoliopsida > Asterales > Asteraceae > Centaurea > Centaurea solstitialis. The sequence goes on from CM058045.1 coordinate 34,869,464, forward strand.
ACAAAATATGAATTGACATGACTGGTGTTATACAAAAGTCCCCTTAATAATCTTATCAAACCTTCGGATTTCCTGAAAAGCATGATAAACAAGTGTCAACTACAAGAGTTGGTGAGTTCACAGGTTTTTATATGCACAAATATTTTAAATGCAACGACATTTCAGTGAATCTTTTATTCACTACACTTTTCAAAATTTAACTAAAGCAAATCCGTTCATTCGCTTAAGTTATCGTATACAGTTAGAGTGAATCCGTTCATTCACTACCAACAGTGAGTAAATTTTCCGGATGATTTGTAAATCGCAAGATAATTAGTGAGTTACTACAATCCTTTCCAATTCATGACATGCTTTGCCCCTATCTACCCCAGAGGTGGAAGTAAATCCCACTTGCGTAGAACGTTTTGTTCAATACAGTGCACCTATCACTCGTCAGTTCTAGGTGGGTATGTCAATCCAAATAGCGCTATCCACATGTATTTTAGGCCCATTGTTATGAGTTAATAGTAGTCTTCGGGACTTATTCATATTTTTCCTTTTATCTCACTATATCGAGCTATAAACATATCAAATTTAACTCACTTACGTTTCATTTCCATTCGATTCATTTAAATCCATTTTGCTCATTTCGAAACAGTTCAATTCATAACATTTTCATAAATACATTCAATCATATCATGCTTTTCACCCCAAAACGTATAAAACGGTAAAAGTGGGGCTGTGAATACTCACCTCGAGCGTTTGGTGCGGGTCGGTAAGTGATGATATGCGGTAAAGTCCCGGTCCGATGCTATTCACCCTAAAAGACACAATAGGTTTATCGTAAGTTCTAAGCTTAACGGTCCCTAAGTCATAATCACATCGATATCCATATAATGCCATTATATTAATTTTATAGCCTAATCCAATAAAAATTCATTTTGTCACAAATGAAAGTCTTCCAAACATTTTAGAAGTTCAAATTTTATAAAATTGGGCTTTTAAGAAATTTTCAGAATCTGTCAAAATTTTTGAGTTGTAAAAATTGCCATTTTGAACTTAGGTCCTCCCAATATCAAGTCCTTAAATTTTTACCCCTTGTTTTAGGGAATGTTAGGAACAATTTCACCAAGTTTCATGATTTTTAGAGAATTTTTACTATTTTTAAACATTTTTACAAAATCAGTGGTATGGGCTGAAATTCCAGAATACCTTTAGTCCTTGTTTTATTCATAAATAATTCTATACACCACTTTATCACGAATTTCCAAAGGGATTTTCTAGCTAAAACATATACCAAACTTTTGAGACAAGTTTCATGTCATAAGGATGGTTTTTGAGGGAGATATGACCTTTTCAAGTGGTGCATGTGTAATCTGCCATAAGAGGACAGCCTACACCACCAACTTAAACTCATTGGTTGAAGTCCCAAAACTCCTCTAAATGACATGATCTTGGACTTTTTAGAAAGCTAACTCAAAGTACTTGAGTTTAGAATCAAGAAAATCGTATTTTAGATAAATAATCAAGGAGTTATGCTAGTTTGAAGTTGACCAAAGTTTCTGACCAAAACACTGTTGCACACAAAAATGTTTTATGGTGGTTTGGGTTCAAATCTTGGTGTTTTTGCACCATTCCAGTGGGGTTTGAACCCTAACACATTAAATATCATCCCATAAAATTTTCATGAAGAAATAAGTTCAAGAAAGCCCTTTTTGGGTCGTGTAAAGCACATGCAACTATTTTGACAGAATCTGTCCAACATTTAACATCCAATATGCTACCAAAACACATAAAATCATACCATTTCGGGGTTTTTCTTGCTATTTCACCCATAACTCAGATTATTCAAATGTAATATAACTAAAATATGCTCTCATATCATCCAAACCCATGCATGAACTATTGATGAAGTTTAGCACAAGTTTGGTGGTCAAAAACATCATCTAAATGATTTTTGATGCATTTCTTGTGTTCTTATGGGGAAATCATTGATTTTCACCTTCATAGATTGTTATACAACATTTTCTAAGGTTCAATCTCTTTCCCAAACACACATTTCTTTTACTTGAATCAAAAGGGGTTAAAACCCTTGAAAAAAGAAGGAGAAAAACTCACAAATGAGTTAAAAATCGAAGTAGAAATCATCTAAACTATGCTTACCTTTGATGAACACCCAATCTTTATCTCAAAATTGGTTTTTAAACCTTCAAAAATCTGGATTCAAGAGGTGTTCTTGGCTGAGTTTTAGTGAGAGAGTAGAGAGAATTAGAGAGAGAGATGAAGATTTGAAAAGATGATAATGAGATTTGTTGGGAAAAAGAAACAAATGATGGCTTTTATATCAAAGAGGGGAAGAGCCACCTTGGGGGTGGTGTGGCCGGCCCCTAGTGGGTCCCACCCACTCCCTTATTTATTTTTATTTTTTTAAATAAAACAGTGTACATTTGACACTGTTAATTTGACGCGGTACCGGGTTTTTGTCGTTTTTTCGCGAATTCTAATTTTTCGAAAGTGGTTTTAGGTGGTTTAAGTTACTTTACATATAATTTATACATTATAACTTAATTTTCCAAAAATTATCTTAATTCTGGCATTTTAGGATTATCGGGTGATTTCGGGCCGGTTCGGGCCTTTTCGGGCAGTTTTCGGAACTCTTAGGATTTTAACCTAACTTTTTCTCGCAAACTAATCTATTTTCATCTTAAAACTTATTTAACTAACTTCTAACCTACGGAAATGCTGTAGAGTGACTGAACGCGTAAATTAACCTGGAGGTCGGAACTGACGGTTGTCACAATGGCTTCAAGCCATTGTTCAAACTCATTGCCTTAAACAACATCTCCATAGGATGTAGGTTCATTCAAGTCTCCACTGTCTTGGGAGACTATAAATCCAAGATACCTATCTGGTTCTTGCCTAACCCTAGTGGATCTGCGAAGGTCCTGTGTTTGCACTTCCTCAACCATTTCTGGTTGAGTCTCAACACGCTCTTGTTGAGTGATTGGCTCAATAATCGGTAAAGTGATATCTTCCTCTACCTCCTATAGATTTACATCATTTCTGATATTCTCGAGACTGAGAAGTTTGTCTTCCAGAAATTCTCCATTGCGAGCCACAAAGACTTTGTTCTTGCTAGGATTATAGAAGTAGTATCCGATAGTTGTCTTGGGATAACCTACGAAGATACACTTATCTGATTTGGGCTTCAGTTTTTCTGAGGTTGCACGTTTGAGGTATCCCTCACAACCCCAAATCTACAGAAAAGACAACTTAGGTTTCTTGCCCGTCGAAATCTCGCACGGGGTCTTTTGTAACACCAGTGTTCCGAAAATAATAGTAACCAATAATTTTAAGAATATAAACTACATTTTTACTATTATAAATAAAAATAACATTCAAGTTACGAAAAACGTTAAATAAATTTATTACAGTTATCCCGCAAGAAATAATTAATTATAAATAAGTGATTACTTTAGTAAATAGACTAAATGTCTAATCTTCGTCGGAACCGATTCCGCAGCTAGCCTCAAAGCGGGGCCTTGCCCTTGTCCACACTTGATCCCGAACCTGGGAAAAGGGGAAACAACGAAAGGGTAAGCTATAAGCTTAGTGAGCAAGCACTGCACGTACCTAACGTTACCATGCACGCATATACCATAACAGGTGTCATCACAATCACAACAACAATCATATACCAACTAACATAACTCAAAATTTCTCATACAATAATTCCAAACAATAACCAAACAATAATCCAACCAATAATCGACTCTCATGAGGTCATAAGCTCCCGTCAGTTTGGACACGGGTCGGCCCCCACAACTCACCAAGGGCATGTGGATTCCCTTTCGCCCGTCAGTTTGGACACGGGTCGCCCCCCACAACTCACCAAGGGCATGTGGTTCCCTTTTTCTCGCCAGCTTAGGACGCGAGTCCGCCCCCACAACTCATCAAGGGCATGTGGTTCCCTTTTTGGATTCACAATATCGCACATACACAATTCACATCGTAAATATACGTAAGATAACTCGCACACAATTATGCATATATACATTCACAATAAAATAAGGCACGAACAGTGAAACTCACCTGGCTCGCCCGATTAATAAGCAAAGAACACACGATCACTCTAACGAATCTGTACGATAATTAAGTCAAGGGTTAGAGTTCTACCCTGCCCGACAATTCCTAAACTTTCCCGAGCCCTCAAACCATTCTAGCAACTACCACCATATTACGAATTACCAACAAAATAAGCGGATGACGAGCGGGTCTAAAAAAGATTCGACCGCGACCCGACTCGTATCGCTAACCATCAACCGGACAGCCGTCAAACAGCCACCACGAGACTCGCCGGACAGCCGTCGAACAAGGCTGTTCGTGACACTAAGACGCGGCCACAACCGACACAGATAGCAGCTGTCACGCCACAAGAGACCAACACGGCAGCCATAGCCGCTGCGCCCAACGATTCCGGCAGCAACCGCCACCGGACCGCGGCACCGCACAGCCACCGCCGCTGTCGCACGAATCGTTGGCAGCAGCCGATCGCTGGCCTCGTCGAACAACAACCACAACACACACACTCTCACCCCGGCGGCCTAGCTGACGCTAGCGGACCACCCCGTCGCCGGCGCACCGGTGATTGACGGAACAACACCGTACCAAACGACCACCACCGACGTATGTCGTCGACGTGGAGAACAAACGCAGCAGCGGCATCAACGTGCGCCGCCGCGACACAACTAACACCAGCCGGCCGCCGCCGGCTATACTAAACCCACCACCACCGACGTCTATCGCCGGCGTGGAACCCACAACAGTAGCGGCGACCCGGTTGCGTCGCCGGCCAAAGCCGGCGCACCGACTGCTGCCGTACAGCCACCACTACCTAGCCGGTGGTCACGACAACCACAACAACAACAGCCGGAAAACGACGTAAGCGCCTCGTCGCTGGCCGTCGCCGTCGCTGGCCGACGCAACCACCAGCCGGCTGTCGCTGGCGTTCGCAACAACCACCAGCGTGACCCCTCTCCAGCTTTAGCCGGCGAGATCAGCATAACCACCGTCGCCTACGGCGGCGCTACCAAAAAAAAACCCAAACGGCGGGTGGCCAAGGCCACCGTCGCCGGCCACTACCGCCTGCGACCACGACGGTCAACAGTCGTAGAACTCCACCCCCTTAACGGCGTCGCCGGCCAAGGCCGGCGTACACACCACCGGGAACGGTCGCCGGAAAAACGCGAACCAACCCTAGCTTACAAAATAAATGGTTTGAACCTTACCTACGCGGCGGCAAATGATCAAGGGTTGCTTCCGATGACCGCTCTCTTCCTCCGGCGAGCTCTCTCTCTCCGGCGACCTCCCTAAAATCCGACGATCTCTTCTCTCTTTCTCTTTTCTCTTTCTCTTTTCTCTTTCTCTTTTCTCTTCTCTCTTTTCTCTTTTTCTCTCAACTGTCCCTCCCCTCTCTCTCTCTCTCTTCTCCTTTCTTTTCTCTCAAAAGTCAGTCAATGGATAAAGAGAGCAACTAGGTCAAAGGGTTATATTTAAATAAGTTAAGCCTTATCTCTATCTCAATGCCAACTCTCTCCTCTTTATCTACTATTAAAATAATTATCCAAAATAAAAGAATTAATGAAATAGGGATTATCTACTTAAAGGTTTGGGATGTTACAACTCTCCCCCACTTACCCGGATTTCGTCCTCGAAATCAGTCTGAGAAGAGCTCCGGGTACCGCTCCCGTATCTCTGCCTCGAATATCCGTACATTTGGTGGCTTCTAGATGACTTATCTGCTAGGCTGTATGCCAATCAGATCCTCTGGGACTACATTCGAAAATTCACTAACGGCTCGCACCTATGCATCTAACAATTCCCTTTTCTTCTATATGACCACCAGAAACTAAATCCAACTGCATATACACCTAATACCATACCCTACGACAAGTACTAACGCATACTCAACCGTACTGCTCTAGAATCATAGTCAACCGACTGGGTATTCCAACAAGCCAACTGCTCTCCACACTGACTCTACAGGTTTAACTAACCTATAGCGCAATCCAACTCTAAACCAACCCTTTAGACTAAATCCCACCTATAGTAAACCCAAACCACGCAACCAACCCTTTCCAGATCTTTAGGATGCCTCATAATCCCAACATGAATCAAATCCGAACGAAAACTATAAACATAGCTTTTAGAAATCGAGACGTACGATTTTCAGCATTCTTCACGTTTACAAATCCAACAATTTTGCATATTTGAAGTAGGTTTTAGAAAAACATTTTTAAACAAGAGTTTTAGATCAACATCTTAGGATTCCAACGAATCAAGAACGAACTAAATCAGATTTAAAATGAACTTTGTGCGGATTTTTGAAAAGTAGTGTGTGTCCTCGTATAAAACAAGGGCCGTTTAGAAAAACGAAGGTTTTAGCTAACCTAGATCAAAATCAAAGTTTCGTTGCGTGAGGACAGTTTGTAGAAGACATTTCAAGGTTTTCAAAATATATTGTATGCGTTAATCTGATAACCGAGCGATTAGTTATGAATTTTATAAATAACACGAAAAATTTCAAAAATATTTCGTCACCTTAAAATTTGTCGTGTCTAGAATATCCCAATCTCGGTTTATCATATATAAACTAAAAAGAGCTCATTGGAAAATAAACGATCGAACGATCAACCAATCGAACGAACTATGAAAATAACTTTGATGAAGGGAAGAACACATTATAAATCATGGAATCGAATGCGGCGACCCAAAGAAAGAGACCATACTCGTATTTAAAGAAACGAATAAGAGTGGATTTCATACACATATAACGAATTGATAGACGAACCAGATTTAACACATGTACAATGAACGAACAACGTAACGGAAGGATATATAAAAATCCGTACACATGTAAAATATCTAATAACATAAACGTACTTTGATGAATCAAATATACACAACGGGAGAATAAGGAATTCATACCGGTGCTCATAATCCACCGAGTGTGAATAAGCAGTCTAGTTACACAACCTTATTAATTCCTATCAATTGAACGATCTCCTAAGGTCACTACTCCGAACACCTAAACATGGCCACTTTACAACCATGCCTAACACAAGGCAATACTAGTATTTACATCTAGAGTGTCCGCCTACACTCACTACTTATCACTAAAGTTTTTTTTTGCAACTACCAGCCATTAGTGCGCATGCAACTCTATAGATTAGATCATTACTCTATCGATACGAATACAAACAAACACAGTTGACCTCCTGTTCATACACCCATTTCACAGCTATCCAATCACCATACATAGTCCATTTTCGAGATTCCCAAGATTTAACCAATTCCTAGCCCATTCAGGTGTTTATAGTAGTACTATTATTTGGGCCCGTACTACTATACCCAACCGGTAATGATAATTGGCTCGGGTCACTAGTCAACAACCAAACAAGGACATGCATAGCAATCCCTTACCAATCGTCATCGTATGAACTAGGTCGTAGTACCATCCTCAAAATCCCAATCCAAGGACTACATATGCAACAAATAATTTCTCAACTAATCACATTATACACATCACATGTCGCGTACAATTAGTAGCATATAATCCCACGCTCAACTTAGCGTTTCAACAATTTATCAATAAACATAAAGGTAACGTAAGTATTGCTCACCCCCGTTTTGAAGTTCTAGCCGACGGTTCCAACTCTTATATAAACTTTCTTTTTCTAAAAAAAATTATCCTAGTTTAAGTCCAACCACACACACACACGCAAGCGTGTGTGCTGATTCTCTTAAACTCAGGCTCTGATACCAAGTTGTAACACCAGTGTTCCGAAAATAATAGTAACCAATAATTTTAAGAATATAAACTACATTTTTACTATTATAAATAAAAATAACATTCAAGTTACGAAAAACGTTAAATAAATTTATTACAGTTATCCCGCAAGAAATAATTAATTATAAATAAGTGATTACTTTAGTAAATAGACTAAATGTCTAATCTTCGTCGGAACCGATTCCGCAGCTAGCCTCAAAGCGGGCCTTGCCCTTGTCCACACTTGATCCCGAACCTGGGAAAAGGGGAAACAACGAAAGGGTAAGCTATAAGCTTAGTGAGCAAGCACTGCACGTACCTAACGTTACCATGCACGCATATACCATAACAGGTGTCATCACAATCACAACAACAATCATATACCAACTAACATAACTCAAAATTTCTCATACAATAATTCCAAACAATAACCAAACAATAATCCAACCAATAATCGACTCTCATGAGGTCATAAGCTCCCGTCAGTTTGGACACGGGTCGGCCCCCACAACTCACCAAGGGCATGTGGATTCCCTTTCGCCCGTCAGTTTGGACACGGGTCGCCCCCCACAACTCACCAAGGGCATGTGGTTCCCTTTTTCTCGCCAGCTTAGGACGCGAGTCCCGCCCCCACAACTCATCAAGGGCATGTGGTTCCCTTTTTGGATTCACAATATCGCACATACACAATTCACATCGTAAATATACGTAAGATAACTCGCACACAATTATGCATATATACATTCACAATAAAATAAGGCACGAACAGTGAAACTCACCTGGCTCGCCCGATTAATAAGCAAAGAACACACGATCACTCTAACGAATCTGTACGATAATTAAGTCAAGGGTTAGATTTTCTACCCTTCCCGACAATTCCTAAACTTTCCCGAGCCCTCAAACCATTCTAGCAACTACCACCATATTACGAATTACCAACAAAACAAGCGGATGACGAGCGGGTCTAAAAAAGATTCGACCGCGACCCGACTCGTATCGCTAAGCATCAACCGGACAGCCGTCAAACAGCCACCACGAGACTCGCCGGACAGCCGTCGAACAAGGCTGTTCGTGACACTAAGACGCGGCCACAACCGACACAGATAGCAGCTGTCACGCCACACGAGACCAACACGGCAGCCATAGCCGCTGAGCCCAACGATTCCGGCAGCAACCGCCACCGGACCGCGGCACCGCACAGCCACCGCCGCTGTCGCGCGAATCGTTGGCAGCAGCCGATCGCTGGCCTCGTCGAACAACAACCACAACACACACACTCTCACCCCGGCGGCCTAGCTGACGCTAGCGGACCACCCCGTCGCCGGCGCACCGGTGATTGACGGAACAACACCGTACCAAACGACCACCACCGACGTATGTCGTCGACGTGGAGAACAAACGCAGCAGCGGCATCAACGTGCGCCGCTGCGACACAACTAACACCAGCCGGCCGCCGCCGGCTATACTAAACCCACCACCACCGACGTCTATCGCCGGCGTGGAACCCACAACAGTAGCGGCGACCCGGTTGCGTCGCCGGCCAAAGCCGGCGCACCGACTGCTGCCGTACAGCCACCACTACCTAGCCGGTGGTCACGACAACCACAACAACAACAGCCGGAAAACGGCGTAAGCGCCTCGTCGCTGGCCGTCGCCGTCGCTGGCCGACGCAACCACCAGCCGGCTGTCGCTGGCGTTCGCAACAACCACCAGCGCGACCCCTCTCCAGCTTTAGCCGGCGAGATCAGCATAACCACCGTCGCCTACGGCGGCGCTACCAAAAAAAAACCCAAACGGCGGGTGGCCAAGGCCACCGTCGCCGGCCGCTACCGCCTGCGACCACGACGGTCAACAGCCGTAGAACTCCACCCCCTTAACGGCGTCGCCGGCCAAGGCCGGCGTACACACTACCGGGAACGGTCGTCGGAAAAACGCGAACCAACCCTAGCTTACAAAATAAATGGTTTGAACCTTACCTACGCGGCGGCAAATGATCAAGGGTTGCTTCCGATGACCGCTCTCTTCCTCCGGCGAGCTCTCTCTCTCCGGCGACCTCCCTAAAATCCGACGATCTCTTCTCTCTTTCTCTTTTCTCTTTCTCTTTTCTCTCTCTCTTTTCTCTTTTTCTCTCAACCGTCCCTCCCCTCTCTCTCTCTCTCTTCTCCTTTCTTTTCTCTCAAAAGTCAGTCAATGGATAAAGAGAGCAACTAGGTCAAAGGGTTATATTTAAATAAGTTAAGCCTTATCTCTATCTCAATGCCAACTCTCTCCTCTTTATCTACTATTAAAATAATTATCCAAAATAAAAGAATTAATGAAATAGGGATTATCTACTTAAAGGTTTGGGATGTTACATCTTTTCTACCGATTTAGTTGGCACTCTGTTCAGTATGTCTCCTGCTGTTTCGAGTGCGTGTCCCCAGAATGACACTTGTAGTATGGAGCGACACATCATCGATCGTACCATGTCAAGTAAGGTACGATTCCTCCTTTCTGACACACCATTCATTAGAGGTCTATACGGAGGTGTGAAGTGCAATACAATCCCACATTCCATCAGAGGATTGTCAAACTCCTGACTCAGATATTCGCCTGCACGATCTGACCGTAGAAACTTGATCTTCCTGTCAAGTTGATTCTGTACTTCATTCTGAAATTCCTTGAATTTCTCAAAGGCTTCAGATTTATGTCTTATTAGGTAGATGATGCGTTAAATATCATATATAAAAAGCAACACAAGTTTTAACGTCTAAAGCCTAACCACTGTTACCACATTTACAGGCAAGCGTACCTGATCGTGGGTAATATAGTGTAGGAAAGTCCAGGTATCGTATCTACCACTGGGAACGGTCAAGTTATATAGACTAATAATCTTAGCTAGTTTAATTAATCTAAAGCTATGGGGGTTTTTTATGAAAATGGTTTGACTAATTAAAAGACAACTAATTTAATAACTAATTAACTAAGAAACAAAAGAAAACGATTTAAACTTTATAAAGGGAAAACAGTAGTACTTATCATGGTATAACGACTCCCAAGTGGATGATTTAAACTTGGCCTAAGGTCTGGTTGTATTGGTTATTGTAAGAATTTAATTCTGGGACACCCTAACATGCGAAGATTATGGTTGTCAACTAAGATGGTCTTCCTAGTCCCAATACATAGACTGATTGTCAGACAGTCTAGTACCAGTCACCCAATTCTATCACTATTGCACGGAATTCTACTATCTTGCTCCTCTCGGTCCAAGCTACCACCTAACACAACTCTCCGGGTTTCCGAAGGGATGGTCAAGAAAGGTTGATTAACCTATCAGAGTCTATCTATCTAGGTCAAATAGATACACCCAACCAACGAATTCAAATATCCATACAATACGAATCAAACTGGAACCATAAACCACATTCAATAAACCAAAAACAAACCAATAAACATTTAAATTATAAAAACATCATCCACAAGGTTGATCTACCACAATAAGTACCACAAAAAGAACTACTCACTAAGCATAACTAAAACAGCAAAAACCAGAAAAGAGACAGACATTATACCGACCGTACAGCAACAGATGATCGAAAATCAAACCGTTACGTATCGGCACAACTCTCTCTCTCACTAATTGACCACTGAAAGATGATTAGAGGATGATTACAATATGATTTGTGATCAGATGCGAGATGATTTCTGGACTGAAGGAGGAGGATTGTATTTAAAAGGCAATTCGGAGCTCGTTTCGCGATCGCGAGGCGGCAGTCTCGCGGCGCGAGAGACTTAAACCAACCCTAATTTTCCTTTTTTGGCAAGTTCTGGAATCTTCCGTCAATGGTCATTGCCTACTTCGCAGCGCGAGATTCTTCAAAGCCAACGCGAAGTCAGTGAAAAGCATGAACATTCTAGAAAGTACACACACTTCGCGGCGCCAAACTTAAAACTTCACGGTCGCGAAAAGCTCACTGAGTTGAGTTTGTGTAATTTTCATGCTTTTTCGCCTTTTTCGTACTTTTCCGTTCCACGGCCACCAAAACCTACAAAAGTGATAATCAGCCCAAAATGTGAGTAATTAGATCAGAAATGGGTGAGAAACGGAATAAAATCAGACATTTAAGTACGACCAAAACATCTATAATTTTGGTGTTATCAAAATCCCACACTTAATCTTTGATTGTCCTCAATCAAAAGACTGAAAGATAAGAAAAATAACGCCAAAATTATCTCCACCCAAGATCATCCAAGAAAACAAAGAATACTCACACAGTTGAACACAAGAACAAAATATATCAAGCAATCGGATACCAAGATTAACCTTTTACCCTCACAACATATGAATGACAATTTAAAGTGTATCTCTCGGGGTAAAAGTGTATGTATGATAAGTGATCACACCAATACTCGACTAATCACCGCATGCATAAGCTTGTCACCAAATCTAATCTCCACCACTAAGAGGTTGTCAACCGTCAATAGGACTTTAGGGTTGTAATGTTAGGCTAAGGGTAAAGGGGTAGGATAAAGGATATATAAGTGACTAAGAATGCAACAAAAACTCAAGAAACTCAATCAGTAGTGATCCAACAGTTTTAAGAAAAATCTGACTTTTGGAAATATGCACTTTTTCGGGATGAGCTTTTTTTCTTTCTTTTAGCATCGGCCTAAGCATATTGCTTATTTGTGGCACGAATTTTTTTTCCTTTTCTTTTCTTTTGCTCATTTTCTTTTGTTTAGCTTTGACTCTTTTCTTTTGATATTTGTTTCTTTCTTTTTCTTTTGAGTCATCACTTTCTTTTCTTTTCCTTTTCCGCTAAAAAACAATCCCTCTTTATTTGTCAGATATGAAAAATATGGATCACAACATCTCAAGTTCTCAAATTTAAGTCACGGCCAAAAGATAGATAAAAAAGATAGGCTAAAGGATATATGGTAATGTGGGTAAAGAAATGAAAGGCTAAGGCTCAAAATGGTTTCAAGGGTTAAAGTACTAAAGATGAGTACTTTCAAAAATTCAGCTAGGCAAATTAAATAACCTTAAGATGAGGTTATCTAACGAAGGCTAAAAGGGTTAGAAACGAAGGCCTCTATCAGTGCAATGGTGATAAATACTTCTCTTATGTGGTCTCGACAAGCATTCAAAGCGACAAGTTCTACCTTGGGTCAAAGTCGGTATTCCTCACGAAATGATAAACAATTAGGCTCAATCTCTCAAAGGAATAGGGTGAGGCACTCATGGTAATTGGTATTCCAAGGCATCCTTTTACTCAAACAATCTCATTAGTGTTCTCCTATACAAGCAACTAAGTTCCAAAAACAATCTCAGATTTTGAAAAAAATTGGGGTCAAGTCTCAAAGCTTTCAAAATTTTGAAAAACGACAATTCAAATAGCAAAAACTGAACCCATTTAAACAGATAAGTCTATATAACCCCCTCCCCACACTTAAAGTTTGCAGTGTCCTCAATGCAACAATCAAAACAATTAAGGAGTAATTGGGAAAAGAGAAACTTCCCGGGTTATGTGACGTAATCTGATCTCAGAGAGAGTACTCCAGAATCGTGCTCGGGGCAAGATCATAAACTGCTGTATCTATTACCAAAAAGAAAAAGAAAAAGTAAAAAGAACAAAATAAAAAATAAACCAAACTAAAGCAAACAATTAAAAATTTAACCCTAAGCAATCCAAACAAACAAATAAAAAGAAGTTCAACCAAACCAAACCAAACAGAAAAAAGTTCAAACTAAAGTACAACCCAATCGAACCAAATAAAACCGATCAGTTACGGTTTTCGAAGGCCCATTCATCATAGGACGAGTAACCAGCTGGAGCGTCGTCACCATCACGCCACACGAGATGAGGTTCAAGAGGAGCCGAGGGAGCATGTCCCACGCTTTCAAAGTACTCGTTCATTGACGCGGTGACCCACGACAATTCCCGGCGAACACCGTACATGTCATGTGAAATCCGGTCGAGTCACTCCATGATATCATGATGTTCGCTTCCCAATTGTTCTGATAGCTCTTGAATAGCTTCGCGAATAGACCCCGATCCTTGCAGTTCACTAGACCCGCTTCGTTGACTTTGTTGACTTGGCGGCGGTGGGTGGCTCGATTGCCCCGGGAAGGTTGGTTGAGGCGGTGAAGTAGCCATACCGATCGGTCCCTCATGGTATGCGGTATCCCCAATCCAAACAAAAGTACTCCTTTGCGGCCCGGTGCTAGTAGCTTCATCGAACGAAAGAGAACCTTATCGAGAATTCCTAAAGGAGACAACTTGGTGAGAGTCGCACAAACTTCTGGTGTAAGGGCTCCCAATTTCTCCGCTATAACCGTTATGAAATGTCTTCCACAAAGACTCGTTATGGCCTTATCATGCACCTCGGTGGTGTTTAAGAACATTTGTGCCATTACAAAAAGCAAGATTCGTGATTGCATTTCGATCAACCAACCGTGAAAGAAGCATAAGGTCACCCTCCGGTACCTTCTCCTTGATAGCCTTTCGGTAAGCAAGTGAATGAACTAACATTCGATGGAGAAGACGATGTTTGGGTAGGATGATAGAACTCTCCTTGGTGTTGGATTTTTGATAAGATCCCAAACCAATAGTTGATCAAAACACCGCACCCGAGAATTCAGCGCTAGGCTCACAAGCACCATTAAGGAATTAGTGACAAAAGTAGTCTGATCTTGCCTGAGAAGCTGTGAAGAGACCGAGCAAAACCCCAAATCGTGGAAGTGTAACAAAGTGCCATTCCCCAAGTAGGAGGAATTTTACACACACACCATCGAATTTGTCTTCATTGAAAGCCTCCAAATCGAACTCAAATGTCGCCAAAAACTCCAACACGAGCTCCAAATAAATTGGTTCGTTAGTTTTTAGGACTTTTGTAGCATGTGAAGAAACCATGTGAAGAAAGAAATGGTTTTCTTACAATAATATGGCTGGTTTCTTAAAGCAATTAATTTGATTTAGTTGAATTTTGTAGCATTGGGTGTAAAAAGCTGCTAAAAATGGAAACCGTTACCGAAAACGTGCGTTTTTGCGATTTTTGCGTAACGAAATGCAGTTTTCGGATTTTTATTAAGGAACTTATTAGGAATTAATATTTTTTATATTTTGGGTCATTTAAAAATTTATTAGGCAGTCTGGTGGTCGGAATCGGGACCTGCTGTTAACAGTCAGTCGGTTTTGCGTACCGACTATAGTGGCGACTCAATAATTAACGAAGGCACTTTATCTAGCCTTTAAGAAATAAATGTTGTCATATAATATAGTTATTGACAAAATGACAGTACAAAATACCGTTCTGTTCCGGTAGATCAGTTAAAGTTCTACTGACCTGAGGTGGGAAGTGGAGGGTTGTCACAGTCTCCCCCGGTTAAAAGAATTTCGTCCCGAAATTCATTTGTTGTTACTTCCACACCTAATCACGTAAAGAGTTGAGGGTACTTCCTTCTCATGAAGTCGATCCTCACGTTCCCAAGTATACTCCGGTCCACGTATGGACCTCCAATGCACCTTGACAATCGGTATCTTGCTCCTTTTGAGCTTCTTGACCTCTTTGTCAAGAATTTCTATAGGTTCCTCGACGAAGTGGAGGGTTTTGTCCACGAAGACTTCCTCTAGAGGGATAAATTGGGATTCATCGGTTATACACTTTTTGAGATTCGATACGTGAAAAGTGTTATGAATCTCACTCATTTCCTCAGGTAGCCTGAGCTTGTAAGCAACTAGGCCGACTCTTTCGATAATTTCGAAAGGTCCAACGTACCTAGGGCTTAACTTTCTCCTTTTGCCGAATCGTACTAGCCCTTTCCAAGGGGAAACCTTTAAAAGTACCCTATCTCCCACTTGGAATTCCAACAGTTTTCTACAGTTGTCAGCATAACTTTTCTGACGATCCCTAGCATTCTTAAGTTTGTCCCTAATCAAGCCAATTTTGTCGGTAGTTTCCTGGATCAACTCGGGTCCCGTCAGCTGGCTGTCTCCAATTTCTACCCAGCTGAGTGGAGACCGACACTTTCGGCCATACAAGGCTTCATAGGGGGCACACTGGATGCTAGTGTGGTAGCTATTGTTGTAGGAAAATTCTACCGGTGGCAAGTGATCGTCCCAGTTCCATCCAAAGTCTATGACACATGCGTGCAACATATCTTCCAAAGTTTGGATGGCCCTCTCGCTTTGGCCATCGGTCTGAGGGTGGTATGCCGTGCTCCAATCCAGTTGGGATCCTAAGGATTTCTGCATCGATTGCCAGAATCGTGACGTAAAACGGCTATCTCGGTCAGAGATAATGGAGATTGGCACTCCGTGACGGGTCACTATTTCCTTAATGTAGATTCGCGCAAGCTTATCCATCTTATAGTCTTCTCGGATTCGGAGAAAGTGAGCTGACTTTGTCAGACGGTCTACTACTACCCAGATTGTATCGTGCCCTTTAGCAGTTCTGGGCAATTTGGTGACTAAGTCCATAGAAATCCGTTCCCATTTCCATTCAGGAATCTCGGGTTGCTGTAACAGACCCGATGGTTTCGGGTTCTCAGCTTTGACCTTGGAACAAGTCAAACATCGTCCCACATAAGACGCTACATCCTTCTTCATTCCTGGCCACCAATAATACTCCTTTAAGTCCTTGTACATCTTATCTGCCCCTGGATGAATGGAATACCGTGACTCGTGTACTTCCTTTAGGATTAATCCTCTCAGGTTTCCAGTCTTGGGTACCCAAACTCTCCCCTTAAAGTACAGTACACCGTCGGCCTTAGGGTCAAACCTTCCCTCTAGGTTATGGAGAGGTTCATCCTTTCGTCTATCCTCTCGTAAAGCCTCTTCCTGAGCCTTTAGGATATCCTCTTTCAAACTGGTATGTACAAGCATTTCCAAGGCCCGCACTCGTAAGGGTTTCGTCCTTTCCTTACGACTCAAGGCATCGGCTACTACATTAGCTTTGCCCGGGTGATACTTGATCTCGCAGTCGTAATCACTAAGTAATTCTATCCATCTTCGTTGCCTCATGTTCGACATCTTTTGGTCCAGGATGTGATGTAGACTCTTATGGTCCGTGAACACTGTGCACTTAGTTCCATACAAATAGGGTCTCCAAAACTTAAGTGCAAAAACTACTGCTCCCAATTCGAAGTCATGGGTAGTGTAGTTCTGTTCATGGTTCTTAAGTTGTCTAGATGCGTAGGCTATGACCTTATCCCTTTGCATCAGTACACATCCTAGTCCCTGGCGAGAAGCGTCACAATACACAACGAAGTCCTCTGTCCCTTGAGGTAGGGCCAGAACTGGTGCGTTGCATAGCTTTTGCTTCAGGAGTTCAAAGGCGTCTTCTTGCCGTTGACCCCAATCAAACTTCTTGTCTTTTTGGGTCAGCATCGTTAGAGGTTGTGCGATCCTTGAGAAGCCTTCAATGAACCTCCTGTAGTATCCTGCCAATCCTAAAAATTGGCGGATTTCCGTTGGAGTCTTCGGAGTCTCCCATTTTGCAATGGCTTCAATCTTTGCTGGGTCCACAAGAATTCCTTCTTCTCCAACTACATGACCAAGAAAATGTACTTCCCGCATCTAAAATTCGCACTTTGAGAATTTGGCGTACAATTTCTGGTCCCTAAGTAGCTCGAGTACTACCTTCAGATGTTGCTCGTGCTCCTTTCTACTTTTGGGAGTAGATGAGTATGTCATCGATAAATACGATTACGAACTTATCTAGATATGGTCTGCAAATCCTATTCGTCAAGTCCATAAATACGGCGGGGGCATTCGTGAGTCCGAAGGGCATAACCATGAACTCATAATGTCCGTAACGTGTTCTGAACCCTGTTTTGGGGGCATCCTCCTCATGGACTCTTACTTGGTGGTAACCGGATCGGAGATCGATCTTAGAGAAGAAACTGGTGCCTTGAAGTTGATCGAACAGGTCGTCTATCCTAGGGAGGGGATAACGATTCTTAATGGTCAACTTGTTCAGCTCCCTATAATCTACGCACATCCTAAGCGATTCGTCCTCCTTCTTAACGAACAATACAGGGGCTCCCCAGGGTGATGAACTCGGCTGAATAAATCCTTTATCCAGCAATTCCTGTATTTGGTTGGACAGTTCCTGCATCTCGGCTGGCGCTAGACGGTAGGGTGCCTTAGCAACAGGGGCTGCTCCAGGAATTAAGTCGATTCGGAATTCGACCTGTCTGGTCGGAAGTAATCTGGGTAACTCGTCCGGAAAAACTTCTGGATAGTTCCATACTACCGGAATATCCTCGAGTTTCTTCACTTCTGATTTCTTTCCTACCACTTGAACTAAGAATGCTATGTACCTCTTCCTTAGATAACTATGAGCCTTCATACACGAAACTATCCCTAAACTTCTGTTGGGTCTCTCCCCTTCTATCACAAGGGTTCTACCATCGAAGAGTTGTATCCTAACGGTCTTCTCATAGCATTCTATTGTTGCTTTATTTCGTGACAGCCAATCCATGCCTACGACTGCATCAAAGCTTCCTAGCTCAATTGGTATAAGGTCTATGCTAAAAAATTCGTCGGCTAAACTTATCGTGCAATTAAGAAGTACGTCGCGAGCCTTAAGTTCTCGTCCGTCCTCAAGTTCTATCAAATAAACTTCGTCCAAGCTTTCGGAAGCTAAAGGGATTAGTGGTCAAAATCCTAGGGATACAAAGCTTCTATCGGCACCAGAGTCGAAAATGACCGATGCATAGTGGTCGTTTATAAGAAACGTACCTGTTATCACACGGGGATCTTGACGTGCTTCTTCAGTCCCTATCACGAAAGCTCTACCTCGAGCCTAAGTTCCCTGGTTCATAGTATTGGTGCGACTACCCTGACTTCCATCCATGCTATTCCTAGATCCCTGTCCTATCCTAGGACACTTGCTCTTGAAGTGGTTCGGGCTTCCGCACTCAAAGCACTTCCTCCCTTCACTAAGTACTCCTTCCCCTTTCCTACAGTATTGTGTGTGTAATAACCGTGAATTCAATTTACATGTTTAATGGAAAGTACTTGGTTAATTTCTTTAATTGAGAAGAATTTGTGAAAAGATGGTTGATTTGGTAGATTTTTCAAAGTTTTATTGAGTTGGGATTTTTCCACATTGAGAATGGGCTTGGCCCAAGCCCATGCTATATATATAGCCTTAAACCTTAAAATTTTAGCCATTTTGGAAATCATTCTTAGAGTGTAAAGTGTGTGTTTTGGGTGTGTGAAAAGATCATCAACACCATCATCTTTTTCGGCTAAGGTATGTTTTCCACATTGGGGTTCATGTTTTCCACATTGGGGTTCATGTTTTCCACATTGGGATTCATGTTTTCCACATCGAGATTCATGTTTCCCGGATTGGGATTTTCTATTGAGGTTTTGGTTCCCAATGCCTTTCCCGAGTTGGAAATCTATGATTTCCGAGTCTGGAATTCGGCTAAGTTAAATCGTTATTTTGACCTTGCGGTTTTCCACGTCGGTTTTCCACGTCGGTTTTCCACGTGGGTTTCCACGTCGGTTTTCCACGTCGGTTTTCCACGTCGGTTTTCGACGTCGGTTTTCCACGTCGGTTTTCCACGTCGGTTTTCCTCGTCGGTTTTCCACGTCGGTTTTCCACGTCGGTTTTCCACGTCTAGGTTTTCCACGTTGGGTTTTCCACGTCGAGGTTTTCCACGTTGGGTTTTCCACGTCAAAGTTTTCCACGTTGGGTTTTCCATGTTGAGGTTTTCCACGTTGAGTTTTTCACGTTGAGTTTTCCATATAGGATTTTGAGTTAGTCTATAATAGAATGTATCTAATTAAGATTATCAGTTGAAATTCGAGTTTTTGATAGGTACTATATCTATGTAGGGTGCGCTTAAGACAGCTTAGGCTACTTGACGGGAGTCAGCGGCAGGTGAGTTCCCTTGCCTGAAATGAATGGATTGCTTTTACTATTTTTAAATATATCCATTCGGTTTGCGAAATGATTTGATGATGATATTATACTGATTTTGTGAACTTAAGTGAAATACAATGCTTTGCAAATGTTTATTGTGGAATCCATAAATAATTGTGAATGCTATACTGATGATCATCGTTACTCATGCTATTTTGATATCGTTGGGGATGGCATCATGAGTAATGCGTACCATGGGACCGTACATCCCTGGGAAGTATAGTGGCATGAGGCAGGAACTGTGTTCGTCACTGTTAGGATTGTGTGCGAGACAGTAACAGGCTTACCGTGTCCAATGTTATAAGACACTAGTAGGTCACACCGCTGCACACCAAAATGAGAACGTTTGGATTACATGAGAAATAATTAATTGATTATTAATTATTTAATGAGAGAGTTAAAATAAATAGTTAGTTAAACTATTTATAAATTAATTAATTAGATTAATTAATTATGGAAATTATATTTGGAGATAATTACCAAAGAATCTTATATGGAATAAAACTCTGATAAGTTTTATCCATATAAATAAAGGGTTAAGGGTTTATCAAATTTTACAATTCAGTGTTTAATCCTACAACTCAGAAAAAACTCTCTCTCTCTCTCACTCAAAACCGGCGCCGATTTCCAAGAGGAGGAGGTTCGCGTTCGTTTTTCGGGTAATCCTTGGTGGTGGTCTAGCAACTATCTCAATCGGTGTCAGTAGCGGTGTATTCCCTACAAGCTTTCCGGAAACTAATCGCGTAAGGTAAACCATCAAAACCTCGCTAAATTGTATCTGTAAAGGTTAGGATTGGATCCGTTCTTGGGAATTGTTTTTTTTGTTCTGTTTTCCGCTGCGCGTTTATACGCATCAATTCCCAACAGTGGTATCAGAGCCACTTCCTAAACCTAACAGATCAGGTTTGTTAATTAGGTTTGTAAAAATTTGATTTTTATATATGTTTCGTTTGTTAAAAATTGAATTTTTGGAAAAACCTAATACGTATCGGAAACCGCCGCCAGCGAAACCACAGACTATGGTGGCAGGCGGCTGTCCACCGGAAACCAACCACCACGCCGCACCACAGCTAGTGGATGCGGTGGTGGCCGACTGGAAACACCGCACCACCGCTTGTGGTAGCGGTGGTGATCGGTCTCCGTAAGTGGTGGTGATCGCAACCAAATCAATCGAAATCGACGGTGGCGGTGGTGGTTTCGAGCCACTGCCGTCGTCGGATCAAGACAACTGCCACACCACCGTCTGTGGTGGTGGCGGCAATAATCACTATTGTTGGATGCAAAATCGGATTGTATCCGAGATCACAAGATTGAGCTAAAGTTGAAGTCAAAGGCAAAGTCAAAGTTGTTAAAAGAAAGTCAAAGCTTCATTGTTTTAGTGCTTTATTACTTTACTTTGTAATAGATTTGTAATAATAGGGTAGTTTGTGTAATTCTTGTAAACCTTGAGGGTTTGAGTGTTTGGGTATAAATACCCATAGTGAGTTAGTTTGTTAGTTAGTGACATGCATACGTATCATTTTGTAAAGTGAGAGTGATTGAGAGAAGCCAAGTTCTTAAGTGTGTGTGTTCTTGGTGTCTTAGTGTGTGTAAACAATTCTTCCAAGAATCAATGACATATGGCTTTCTATATCATTCTCTAGTTGTTGCATGTTGATTAGAGCTTGAATCTGAAACAACAAGTGGTATCAGAGCTGGAAATTCACTTGGATTTGGTATGATTTCTTGACTTTTTTTTATGTTTTTTTGAAAATGGAGGTTTGAGTTTTGATGTTCTTCATTTGATCATGATTTGGATCTGAATTTGATTGTTTGTGGTTAATATGATGTTTTTACTGTGTTAGGAAGTGATTTAGAGTCAAAATTTGGTGTTTTGAGCAGTAATTTTTGAGTTTTTTTTACCTTCTGCTCGGTTTTTCCTCGTTTTTCCGAATTGTGTTCATATTTTCCGAATTGGAATATTCATAAATTCCGAATCGGAAAATATAAGTTTTCCGAATCGGAATTTTGAAGTTTTCCGAATCGGAAAATTTTTTGGATTCGGAAATTGTGTTCGAAGTTAGTTATACTCATTTTCCGACTTGGTATTAGTCAATTTCCGATTCGGAAAACATCATTTTCCGATTCGGAAATTGCCCAAATACCAACTCGAATTTTTCTCGGAACTCTTTCAAGTTTATCTTTTCCGATTCGGAAAACTACCTTTTCCGATTCGGAAAATTGAAAAATCCGAATCGGAATATAGTGTTTTCCGAATCGGATTAGTTTAAGCAAAAAAAAAAAAAAAAAAAAAAAAAAAAAGAGTCTGGAAGCATTTTTCGGGCGTTTTTTCACGTAAACTTTTTTAGACTTCTTATCTGATTCTACGTTGAAAAAGTTCAGTCATTTTTAAGAAGGTCATTTTTTTCCCGAAAAATGCTGGTTTTTCCGAGATTTTGGTGATTTCCGGCAGGTTGTATTTTTGAACTAAGATTTCAATTTCGCGGTCAAAATCAACTTTCAAATTTTTTAAAAATATTTCTCTCGGGATTTCACTATTCACCGGTTGACTTTTCTGTTGACTTTTTGACTTTTGTCACTAACCTTTTCGTTGATCAAAAGAAGTGTTCAGATTAGCCACAGATTCTCAGATTTGTATACCTCCAGAAGTTCGGAAGAAATCTACCAGTTTCAGTGAATTACCGATCATATTCAAGTTCTGTGAAGATGTCTAGAGATCTATTGAGCATGGGTTCGAAGTCCAAACCTCCGGTTCTTCAAATAGGCGAATATCCGCAATGGCGTGTTAGAATGATTCAATTCCTCAACAACATCGACAAGACACTTATGGTGAGCATTCAAGAAGGTCCGATTAAGCCCTACATTGACATTCCGGGTACACCCGAGACTGCCACTACTCCCGCGATTGAACCAAGGCGTGTGTTCAAACTCTTTAGGCATTACAATGAGCTAGAAAAGATAAGAGCTGAACTTGATGACAAAGCTCTTACTTTACTCACGATGGCGATTCCGAACGATTTGTTTAATCGTGTTGATAGTAGAAATACTGCGAAAGAGTTGTGGGATGAGTTGGAGAAACAGTTTCAAGGGACGGAAAGATCAATCCAAGCTAAGCTAAACCAAGCAATCGGAGCTTATGAAGGGTTTAAAGCTTTAGAGGGAGAAACACTTGCAGATTCTTATAGTCGGTTCAACATCATTCTGAATGATTTGAGGAGAAATGGGATGCAAAAGTCAACTTCTGAGATAAACTTCAAGTTCTTGAAGAATCTCAATCCAGAATGGGATCACTACTCCGTTAATCTTCAAATGAACAAGAACTTGGCGGAAGAAGACTTGCATGACTTGTATTCCATTCTAAGTCAACATGAAGTGAAAGTCAAAGATATTGTGATGAAGCAGAAGAGTATTTCTGATTCTTTGGCCCTGTTGACTGAAAAGAAGAAGAGTGTGCTCCCTAGTGCTAGTTCCAAGAAGAAAAGCCATTCAAAGGCTTTAGTCACCGAGTTGTCTGATTCTGATTCAGAATCCCTTGAAGATGAAAGTTCTGAGTCCGATGTTGATTTGAAGCGAGTTGCTGACAACCTTGCTCTTTTGTCTAGTTCGATTCACAAACGTTATGGGAAGAAGAAGTTCTACTCGAAACCCAAGTTTGATACCTACAAAAGAGACAAGTACAAGCCAAAGGATTATGAGAGAAGGCCGGAGAGGAAGAGTTATGAGAAAGAAAAGACAGATGAGAAAGGAAACGTATGTTTCAACTGTGGCAAACCAGGCCATTTTGTCAAAGAGTGTAGAGCACCGAAAGTCAGGGATTTTGACTACTACTCAAAGAAGGCTCAACTTGCTAAACGCAAGAGTGAAGGTAAAGTTTTGATGGCGGAAGAGGAATGTTGGTATGATGATACTTCTGATGATGAGGATTCTGCTCATTTCACACAAGTTCACTACAATCTCATGGCTAGTGTGGAAGAAACCATCAACCTTCACAAACAGACCGAAGAAACAAATGAGGTAAGTCAAACTCCTTCTGACTCGGATATGTCTGATAATGATGAATGCTCTTTAGAAGAACAGTTTTTAATTTTAAAAACTGAATTTGATGACTTGAAGGAAAAGGTTAAGTTCGAAAGAGCTCGAGTCATTGAATTCAGTAATGAGTGTGAGTTATATAAATCTTTAGCTGATGATCGTGAGCTTGAAAAGGCTGAGATTAGGAAAGAGAAAGCCAAACTAGAATCTCAAATTTCTGAGATGAAGAGTGCTTTAGTAAATTTGGAGTCTGAAAAAGCTGAATATATGATCAAATATGAAGTTTGTTTTCAAGATAGATCTGAGGCTTATGCTAAGATAAAACAATTGGAGGATCTTAATATCAAAAGAGGTCAGACTCAACAGACGCTTAAGCTTTTGACAAACAATTTAAAGGATACTAGATTTTACAATCCGAAAATGGGGTTGGGTTTACCTGAAAATGATGTTTTAAAGAAAGCCCCTAAAGGTCTTTATCAGTTTGATAACTTAAGTTTTCCAAAAATAAATGAGACCTTTGTAAAATCTGGTAGTTCATTATCTGATTCTTCGGATAAAGGTAAAGAAAAAGTTGTTGATGACTCAAGTGATAGTTTTTCAGATTCAAAGCCAAAGAGAAAGCATAACTTTGATTTCACATGTGATTTTAAATATGATGATCTAAATCAAAGTTATAAAACAAGAAAACCCGAGTTTTCTCATACTCAGTGTGTTTCTTTGTATTCTCAAGATGTAAAGTCTTTTTCAAATGAATCTGAAAAGCTTAGTAACAATATTGAAAATGAGTCAACGACAACTGATTCTACTCCTAAATCTGAAGATAAGACAAGTGAACTTGAAAAAGAAACAGATTGTGAAAATCTTTCTGAGTTTATTCAAGTTAATAATCTTTCAGAAAATCAAAGCGTTTCTGATTATGAGTCTGATTCTGATTCTGATGAGACCAAACCATGTTTTGATTCTGATAATGATGATGATATTGAAGCGGGTGTTGAGGAAGAAAAGATAAATTTTATTTCAAACCCCATGTTTGAGTCTCAAGAAACTCCATCTTGTTTTGATCAAAGTATTAAGCCTGAAGTGACTGAGTTAATTACATATGCTGTTATTGACAAAGATGGATATCTTGTGTACAAAAGTTTAGATAGTATGGTTGAAGGAGATATCCTTAAATCAGAACTCAAACTACCAGATGTGGAATTTGGTGCTGTTTTTGAAAAACCAAAGTCGAGTACACAAGATAAACCAAATGTTGTAAATGTTTCAAGTGATAGTGGAATTTCAAAAGATTATAAATCCTCGTGTACTTTGTTAAAGTCTGAAACTTGTTCAATTAATTTTGATGCAAGTACTTTTGAGGTAGGAAGTACTTCTTGTGCTACACTTGAAACATCTTCAAAAGATTCATCTGATGTATGTTCAGTTCCTAAGACACCTATTAACTCTAGTTCTTCTGATTCTACAGATTTAAAAAGTTTTAAACGACATGGCCTAGGGTGGAAGAAGAAAGATTCAAAGAAGAAAAAGCGTTTTGTTAAAAAGTCATCCGTTGATGATGCAAATAAATGTAATCTGAATGTTAGATTCAATAAGTGTCAAAACTCTTTTGAGTCTGCCTTGATGTTTTTTGCTATGCAACGTTTGCATTGTACTCAGTGTGGTGATAACTCTTTTTCTTTGAACTCTAGTCATGTTAACAAGAAGAGATCTAGTGGTGTTTCTCATGATAAATCTCGTGCTTACTCGTTTGATCATCGTGCTAAAGTGTTTAGTGCTAAAAAGAAAAATCTTTCAAAAGAAAAAGATAAATCAGTTGATGTGAAATTTGTGTGCAAATGGATTCCTAAAGATTTATTGAATGCACAAATTTCAAAGTCTGGTATAAACTGTAAGATTTTAGGTTCATCTTCTGATTTGTTAAAAATGTATGAGACCAACAAGAAAGGACCCATTTGGATATGGGTTCCCAAGATGAACTAACATGTTTCTACAGGCCAGGCATATGTGGTATGTCGATTCCGGTTGTTCAAGACATATGACTGGCTACAAGGAGTTGTTGCACAATTATGTGGAACGACCAGGAGGAACAGTTAGTTTTGGGAATAAGACGACTGGGGTCATCAAAGGTTACGGCATTCTTACAAATGGTAAGGTATCCATAAAAAAGGTACTTTATGTTGAGGGGTTAAGTCATAATCTTTTTAGTGCAAGTCAGTTTTGTGATGGTTATAACATTGTTCTATTTTCCATCATTAACTGTCTTATCATTAATAGTGATGGTGTTGAGATTTTTGAAGGGAGAAGGTTTTACAATCTCTATGTGGTTGACTTTCCGGTGATAGATTCGTCGAAACCAGTTTGTTTGTTTTCAAAGGCAACAAAAGGCGAAAGTTGGCTATGGCATAGAAGATTTTCTCATCAGAATTTCTCAGATATTAGCAAACTAGCTAATGGTGGATTGGTGAAAGGTCTTCCAAAGTTGACATTTGATAGAGATTCTTTATGTCCGGCTTGTCAAATGGGAAAGATGAAGAGAAGTTCTCACAAGTCAAAGACAGAATCTTCGTGTCAATCACCACTCGAGATGCTCCACATGGACTTATGCGGACCGATGAGAATTCAATCAATTAGTGGAAAGAAGTACATTCTTGTTATGGTTGATGAATACTCACGGTACACGTGGCTAGAATTTCTGAGAATGAAATCTGAAGCTCCCGAGTTGATCATAAAGTTTATCAAGAGGATCCAAGTTCTTTTGCAACTTCCAGTTCGAAAGATTAGGAGTGATAATGGCACTGAATTTAAAAATGCTACTTTAGATGCTTATCTAACATCTGTTGGTATTTCTCATAATTTTTCAGGTGCTTATACTCCACAACAAAATGGAGTTGTAGAAAGACGAAACCGAACTTTAGTGGAAGCGGCACGAACGATGCTAGCTTACTCCGGATTACCTCTTACTTTTTGGGCCGAAGCTGTTTCAACGGCTTGTTTTACACAAAATCGAACCATCATCACTAAGCGCTTCAAGAAAACTCCTTATCATATAATCAACCGTAGAGTTCCTAATGTGAAATTTTTTCATGTTTTTGGTTGTAGGTGTTACATTCTCAATAACCGTGACAATCTTGGTAAGTTTGACAAGAAAGCCGACGAGGGATACTTTCTTGGTTATTCGCTAACGTCAAAGACTTTCCGGGTCTACAACAAAAGAACCAAGATGGTTATGGAAACCGTTTATGTGACCTTTGATGAAACCGTGTCAATGACTTCTGAACATAGCAGTTCAGGACTCGAAATTCATAGTCAAGCTTCTCCGACGACTTCTGATTCTATTACTGATCCAAATAGTTCAGAACTCGATTTACTGTTTATGGATGCTTTTCTGGATATTTGTGCAGATAATGAAGATCTCGTTCTTTCCAGAAATCCAAGAGTTGATATTCACGATGTCCCAGAACCTTCAAGCGTGAATGATTCCGGACCATCGGAGAATATTTGTTCTACTTCTAACTCTGATCAAGTCATTCCAGTTCCAAGTGTTGAGCAATCAGAGTTAACCCCCGATGATCAATCAGAGATTCCTGCAATCATTGATGAAAATGATAGTCAGAACAATCTAGATGATCTTGCAATTCTTCCTGCTCAGTTGAAATGGACTAGAGCACATCCACTCTACAATGTGATTGGTGATGTCAATGATGGTGTTAAAACGCGATCTGCATCTGCAAATTACTGCCTACACAAAAGTTTCTTGAGCAAAATTGAACCAAAGAATGTCTCTCAAGCCTTAGACGATTCTGATTGGCTTTTAGCAATGCAAGAAGAGCTTCTACAGTTCAAAAGAAACAAAGTGTATCGCTTGGTTCCGAGACCGCAAGATAAATCAATCATTAAAACCAAGTGGATCTTCAGAAATAAGAAAGATGAATCCGGAGTGATTGTCAGAAACAAGGCGCGACTGGTTGCTAAAGGTTATTCTCAACAAGAAGGTATTGACTACGATGAGACTTTTGCACCAGTAGCGAGGATCGAGGCAATTCGAATCTTTCTGGCATATGCGGCTCACAAGAACATCAAGGTATTTCAAATGGATGTCAAATCTGCGTTCTTGAATGGAGTCTTGCATGAAGAGGTCTATATAGAACAACCTGAAGGGTTCGTCGATCCAGATTTTCCCGATCATGTCTGCATCTTGGATAAAGCATTATATGGTCTAAAACAAGCTCCAAGAGCATGGTATGAAACTCTGACTAATCATCTCTTATCCAAAGGATTCAAACGAGGTACGATCGATACTACTCTTTTTCTGAAGAAAGAAGGTAATGACTTGCTTTTAGTTCAAATTTATGTTGACGACATTATTTTCGGTTCTACTAATCCAGAGTTGTGTACAAAATTTTCTAAAATCATGGAGACAGAGTTTGAAATGAGCATGATGGGTGAATTGAATTTCTTTTTAGGAATTCAAGTCAAACAAAACCCTGAAGGCATCTTTATAAATCAGTCAAAGTATATTAAAGATATGTTGAAAAAGTTTAGTATGACTGATTGTTCTCCAATTAAAACACCAATGCCAACTGGAAATCTTTTGGGTCCTGATTTAGCCGGTAAACCCGTTGATCAAAAGATTTACAGAAGCATGATTGGTTCTCTTTTGTACCTCACTGCGACTAGACCGGACATTATGTTCGCCACATGTTTTTGTGCTCGTTTTCAAGCTAATCCTAAAGAGTCACACCTTGCGGCAGTTAAAAGGATCTTACGATATCTCAAAGGCACACCCGAGTTGGGCCTTTGGTATCCGAAAGATTCTAGTTTTGAGCTAATATCTTTTACAGATTCAGATTATGGTGGTTGCAAACTGGATAGGAAAAGCACTTCTGGATCATGTCAGTTTTTAGGTGATAAACTTGTTAGTTGGACTTCGAAAAAGCAAAATTGCGTCTCCACTTCTACGGCCGAAGCAGAATATGTGGCCGCCGCAAGTTGTTGTTCGCAAGTGCTTTGGATGAAGACACAACTACTAGATTATGGTTACACGTTGAAGAGAGTCCCTATCTACTGTGATTCAGAAAGCGCCATTGCGATAACGTCAAATCCGGTTCAGCATTCCAAGACCAAACACATCGACATTCGGTATCATTTTATCAAAGATAATGTGGAGAAAGGTAATATCGAAATGTTCTTTGTTCAAACAGATTACCAACTTGCTGACCTTTTCACTAAACCTTTAGATGAAAAGCGTTTTAACTTTTTGGTTAGCAAGCTTGGCATGCTTACTCCTACTTAAATCTGTTACGGATCTTAATTTAAGGGGGAGTTGCTTAATTATTCTGGATTGGATACTATCTGACTAACATCTAAGGATTCATTTTCAATGAATACCTCATTCTACTTTGTTTTGCAGATTATCCATTTGAGGGGGAGTTCTTAAAAGTGATATTCATTTTAGGGGGAGAGTTCAAATAAGCTTTAATGCTTACATATCTGAAAGACGAACAACTTTCTGGTATGAAAAATGTTTTTACATGTTCAAACTCACTTCTCGATTCTCAAATGATTTTTCGAATTAGAAGTGTGATTTTCCATGTTTTCATATCATGATGAGTTGACGGATATTTTCTAACCGTGTGTTTCCAAAGATTAATACTTGCGTATTATCTTTTCATATACTTTTCAAGTATTCATACACACCGGTTTAGTTTTTTTTTTTGACTTAGTTATTACCACGTCTCTATATGACCATATTTTTCGGTGGTAATACACTCGCTTGCTATCTTCCTATTTGTGCTTCATCGTTTATTTGATCAGATACGTTCTTCATTGCTATATCTATATCTTGATCGTATAGATAACATTCATTCATTTTGTGTACACCAAAGCTTTTCAAGAACATATCTCACATCATATGATGAATCAGTTTTCTCAAACAAGTTTATATTATTCATGTTCTTCATTTCATATACTTGTTTGCAGAAATTCTTATGCTCCTATATTCTTCATATTGGCTCATTGATTCACCCGATGAATCATTGTACTTTCATGTTTAGGAAAATTTCACGGGATATGTGAGCTTAATAGAACTTCTATGGATTTCCAGAACCGGCAATCCTACCCAAGAAGTTATCCTTGAGAAATGAGTGAGGGGTCTACATCAAAGAGTGGGGGAGATAACTCAGGTGCTCGAGTTATTCTCATAGTGATTGAGCGGAAAAATGTAAAAAGAGAGATTGGTTAGAAGAGAGGATGCTTAAAAGAATTGGAGGGTGTGAGAACAGAGTTAAAAGAAACATAAAACTCTGCACCAACCTTTTCTAAGCCGGGCAACCACATAATCTATTGGTTCACGCTCTTTGGTGACCGATATTGAAACAAGGAAAAGCCCAATGCCGACTCTCGTGTTTACCCCACTAGCTACTCATTTCCTTCTTAACAAGGAGATGTTTCATTCATCACGGGGACGCAGCACATAATCTATCAGGTTTTCATTTGGAAAATCGATATTGAAACAGAAGGAAGCTGCCCTGCCTTCGAACTTCATTTCTACACATCGAGTTGTGAAATGTTTTCACATTTTGAGCCTTATGAAAGCACTTGATGCTATTTTCTTTCATCACAAATACACACAAGGAATTTGTTTCTTTGTCGGAACGTTCATAGTGATACTTATGGTATTTGCGATGATTGAACGGAAGCCCTGGGGAGTGATCATCAATAAAGCTCCTTATATAGTGCATTTGTTGTACTGAGTTGCTTTGTGCTTCTCACAGGCATTCCAACTGATTCATGTGTTGTTTCAGGATTTTCCCGATTAAATCTGAATTTGAAAAGATTCGGATTACTTTATGGAATTGACGGTATTTCTTTGGAGTAATAAGGGGAATTCTGGAGTAACAAGGAGGAGATGGTTATGTGAGATGTTTGTTTTTGATATCCTTGGTGGTTTGTTTATATGTTTGTATCTTTACGAGATGAGTTCTCTGATCATACATTTCTATAGTTTTGATGATTATTTCATATTTCATCAAAAAGGGGGAGATGGTTTAGAAATGTAAAATAGAGAAATGCTTTGAAGATACTTTGGGGAGATGGTTCCGAAACGTCAAGTCAAAGAGAAGATTACGAGTTATGACAAGAGATGTTTGCGAGAGATGTTTGAAGTTTGGTGATTATTTGAAGATATCTCGGTTTGTTAAAGCTTCGTGTTCAAAGTTTGTTAAAGCTTCATGAAGATTTGGATGATTCGTGAAGATTATTACGGAAGCTTATTGTTCAAGAAAGTTTATTGTTGATGCTTAAAGTGTTGATGCTTTCTTGAAGACGTTTGCCTAATTCTTTTTGTGATCTCGAATCCAAAGGGGGAGATTGTTGGATGCAAAATCGGATTGTATCCGAGATCACAAGATTGAGCTAAAGTTGAAGTCAAAGGCAAAGTCAAAGTTGTTAAAAGAAAGTCAAAGCTTCATTGTTTTAGTGCTTTATTACTTTACTTTGTAATAGATTTGTAATAATAGGGTAGTTTGTGTAATTCTTGTAAACCTTGAGGGTTTGAGTGTTTGGGTATAAATACCCATAGTGAGTTAGTTTGTTAGTTAGTGACATGCATACGTATCATTTTGTAAAGTGAGAGTGATTGAGAGAAGCCAAGTTCTTAAGTGTGTGTGTTCTTGGTGTCTTAGTGTGTGTAAACAATTCTTCCAAGAATCAATGACATATGGCTTTCTATATCATTCTCTAGTTGTTGCATGTTGATTAGAGCTTGAATCTGAAACAACAACTGCTGCTGTTGACCGCGATCGACGGCGGTGGTAGCAGATTGCTGCCATCGCCGACCGAATTCGTGGTGGCGGTGGCCGTTTCCTTCGATTGCGAGCACCGGAGACGGTGGCGGTGGTGGCAGCAGTCGCTGCTGCCGTCGTCATCTGAAGTCAACCGCCACACCACCGATTGTGGTGGTGGCGAGGCTTGTTGCGATAGGAGGCGGCGATGGGGTTTACGTCATTGACGTCGCCGATGGTCATAAACCACCGGTCGACAGTCAAGTACGGCGATCGGTGGTCGATGGCGATGGTGGTACGGGGCAGCGATAGTTTTCCGATCTCGCCGGACAAGGCGGCGGCAATGGTGGCGATGGCTGCTGTTGTCGTCGCTACCCACCAGACGACCACGGCGGTGATCGATTGTCGCCTTATGGTGGCGTCGGCTGCTGCCGGTTTATCAAGGTGGGCGGCGGTGGTGGCAATTGCGTCATCATCGTCGCCGGCGATGGTAAACCACCGGTCGGCGGCCACGTTTTGGCGGATCGGTGGTAATCGAAATCGTTGTTCTTTTTCGATTGTTTATCGTTAACGGGTCCCGATTAAGATCTGTTTCCAGATAAACTTCGAGATGAAAATCGTTTTAACCAGATAAGGTTTAAAACGGTTCAGAATTAAATTAATTTATTCGTTTTTAAATTAATTCTTAGTTTTATAATTATCCTATTAAAATCCAGTTGCATTTTAATTTGTTTAACTATGTTGAGTCATAGTCAAACCCTTTAGACCCGTGGTTGTGTTTTATTTTATCCGTTTCTATAAGGGAGGCCTGCGTGCCATTTACAACCCATTTGTAATAGTTAGTTTTAATATTGAGACTTGAAGACGGAGCCAAGGAGACAGTCATGGAGCTTGGAGCCAGTGGAGCGCCAAGAAGATTTGTCCCTTAGGAATAAAGACCGTCGTTTTGTGTTGGCTCACAAAACGACAATAGTTAAGGGTTTTTTACTATGACATGTTTTGATGCATGATTGTTTATATTTATCAGTTATGATTGCGTGGTTGTTTTTAGTTGCGTAATTTTAGATATAAACAATTTTAAAAGTTTTTAAAAGTAAAATTGGATACAAATACAGTTTGTGTTTGGATCCAAAATTTTTGAAAACTGGCATTTTTGACCCTTGTTCAAATCATAGACTAGTAAGTGCAACCCACTTTTGGGGCACCTCCGGTGTAAGGTACATAGGGCGTTGTAAGTGCACAAACTATGAACGCCCGTGTTCAAACCGAAACTGGAGGGTGATAAAACTCTGCGAATTATCTCCGGTGGTACCGGCCAGAGTTTGTCCAGGTCCCGGGTGGTGCAGTCTATTTTGGTAATTATTTATTCACTGGGTGGTACCAGGCCAAAATGCACTAGAGGGACTAAATATGCACGGATTATATTTCCGATGTCCCGACGATCTAGAAGTCGTATTTTCGAATTAAAATACAATTGGTATAGTTTTACCTACCATAAATCGCATGAGTCGGTTTGACATGATCACATGCTTCCCGACACATGTGAAATATGGATTCTAGTCTAATAATTTTATTTTAAGGGTAATAAATTATTAGAATTTATATAATTATAAACTAAATTTGGAATTTGTTCTTAATTTGTAGATGTCAAAATCTGTAATTCCGTTTTATACCCCTGAGGAATCCCTAAGACTCATCAACTCAAAATGGAAGCTTACAGGCCAAAATTTTCCAGTTTGGAAAATGCACCTTGACAATGTCCTGCGTGCACAGGGTAAGCTGTATGTTCTGGAAAAACCTGTTTCACGACCAGAGAGTAATTCTCCCGAGAGGGATTTTACTCAGTATTTCAAATATCTGGAAGATGAATCGGATGTAATGTCCATTCTGATTTTCTTAACATCACCCGAGTTCACGGGAGATTTAAGAGTTAAATCATGTTACCAGGTTGTGAAAGATATAGAAGACCAGTTAGGTCTCTATAAGCATACAGGTAAACTTCTGATCATGCAAGAGATCTTTTCACTGAAGCTGAAAAGTGGTCAGTCAGTTAAAGACCATCTTATGAAATGAGAAGGCTCTTTAAATGTTTATCACGTTTGGGGTACAAGATGACTCAGGAAGAGCTAGTGTACCTCATGTGGTTTTCCCTCACGAAAGAGATTCAAGACACAGCTAGTGCCTATATGAAGGAACCAAAGAAAGACGTGGATAAAGTTCATGAAGATATTCTGGCCAGTCTAGAGCCAGTACCCGAACCTGCAGATCTCATGGACACTGATATATATGATGAGCTGGGAGATCTGAGTTGCCCAGAGTGCGGCAGCGAGGATATTTGCGAGCACTCGATGAATATCGACCAGATAGAGATCGGTTTACCCGATGCTCCAGGTATCTTTATGATAGATTGCTTAATCACTTCTTATGAATCATGGGTAATTAATACAGGTAGTGGTAACCACACTTGTAATCATTTACAGGGATTCACTAGAAGAAAGACACTGAGGAAAGACCGTTCGAACCTACGAGTTGGCGAAGGCACTCCGCTGATAGCTGAAGCTGTAGGATCTTATAGTCTTAGTTTACCCCCGGGTCTAGTTTTGGAACTGGATAATTGTTATTATATTCCAAATATGATTAAGAATGTTTTGTCTTTTGATTTATTAGTAGACCAAGGATTTTATTATTAATATGATTA
This sequence comes from Centaurea solstitialis, assembly GCA_030169165.1. Taxonomy (NCBI): domain Eukaryota; kingdom Viridiplantae; phylum Streptophyta; class Magnoliopsida; order Asterales; family Asteraceae; genus Centaurea; species Centaurea solstitialis. The sequence continues at coordinate 34,903,701 of CM058045.1, forward strand.
TAAAATGATTTCAGTTTTTAAAGATAATATTTTCTATTTTAAAGCTACACCCGTGAATGGTCTATACACAGTAAATCTACAAGACAACAGTAGTGAAATCTATCATATAAGTAAACGATCCAAGGATATTGAGGATCAAACTTACCTCTGGCATTGTCGTTTGGGCCACATAAACAAGAAACGCGTTGAACTACTCCTGAAAGGAGGTTTTCTTGGAACTTTCAATTACAAACCTTTTGATAATTGCGAGACTTGTTTATCTGGAAAAATGACAAAGCAACCTTTCAACAAAGAAAATGAGAGGGCTACTGACTTATTAGAAATAATTCACACAGATGTGTGTGGACCTTTTAGTCATGTAGCAAGAGGAGGATACCGGTACTTCATTACCTTTACTAACGATGTCAGTAGGTATGGATATGTCTATCTTATGAGACACAAATCTGAAAGCTTTGAAAGATTCAAAGAATTTCAGAATGAAGTACAGAATCAACTTGACAGAAAGATCAAGTTTTTGCGGTCGGATCGCGGAGGCGAATATCTCAGTGACGAGTTTGACAATCATCTAATGGAGTGCGGGATTGTATCCCAACTCACACCTCCGTATACACCTCAGATGAATGGTGTATCAGAAAGGAGAAATCGTACTTTACTTGATATGGTACGAACGATGATGTGTCACTCTACGCTGCCAATGTCATTCTGGGGACATGCGCTCGAAACAGCAGCACACATACTGAACAGAGCACCAACAAAGTCGGTAGAAAAGACTCCATACGAGTTATGGAAGGGTAAGAAACCCAACATGTCTTTTCTAAGAATTTGGGGCTGTGAGGTTTATGTCAAACGACCTACCTCAGAAAAACTCAAACCCAAATCCGACAAGTGTTTCATCGTAGGATATCCCAGAACCACCGTGGGATATTATTTCTACAACCCTGAAGAGAACAAAGTTTTTGTTGCTCGAAATGGAAAATTTCTGGAAGAAAAGTTTCTCAGTTCTGGAAACACCAGAAAGGATGTAGATCTACAGGTAATAGACGAAGAAAACACTACGCCAATTGTTGAGCCAGAAATTCAACATGAGAATGTTGAACCTCGATCAGAAACGATTGAGGAAGTGCAAACACAGGACCTTCGCAGATCCAGTAGGGTAAGACAAGAACCAGATAGGTATCTTGGATTTCTAGTCTCTCAGGACACTGGAGACTTGAATGAACCAACATCCTATGGAGAAGCTGTGTCAGGCAATGAGTCTGAACAATGGCAGGAAGCCATGAAGGCTGAGATGCAATCCATGTACGACAACCAAGTTTGGGAGTTGACTGATTTGCCACAACACTGTAGAGCTGTTAGACGCAAATGGGTTTTCAAGAAGAAAACCGACATGGATGGAAATGTGCACACTTTCAAGGCCAGACTGGTCGCAAAAGGATTCACGCAAACTCATGGTATCGACTATGACGAAACCTTTTCGCCAGTGGCCATGCTAAAATCTATTAGGATTCTTATGGCCATTTCAGCGTATTTTAACTATGAGATCTGGCAAATGGACGTCAAGACAGCCTTTCTGAACGGAAAGTTAACAGAAGACGTCTATATGGAACAACCAGAAGGGTTTGTAGACCCTAAGAATCCTAATAAGGTGTGTAAACTGCTAAAATCCATTTATGGATTAAAGCAAGCATCTCGAAGCTGGAACTTACACTTTGATGAGCGAATCAAAGAATTTGGTTTCACCAAAAGTGAGTTCGAGCCATGTGTCTACACTAAGTTCAGTGGGAGCATAGTAACCTTCTTGGTCTTGTACGTAGATGATATTCTACTCATAGGAAACGATGTTCCAACTTTACAGAGTGTAAAGAGTTGGTTAAGCAAATGTTTCCAGATGAAAGACCTTGGAGAAGCCGCTTACATACTTGGCATAAAGATCTACAGAAATAGATCTAAGCGGCTTATCGGACTAAGCCAAAGTACATACATTGATAAAATCCTAAAGAGATTTAGGATGGATGAATCCAAGAAAGGATTAATCCCGATGCAACATGGCATTGTGTTAAGTAAAACACAATGTCCTGTTTCTAGTCAAGATCAGGACAGAATGAAATCGGTTCCATATGCTTCAGCAATTGGATCGATTATGTATGCCATGTTATGTACCAGGCCCGATGTTGCTTACTCAGTAAGCGTTACGAGCAGATATCAACAGAATCCAGGAGAACCTCACTAGGTAGCTGTCAAGAACATTCTCAAGTATTTGAGAAGAACGAAAGACATGTTCTTGGTCTTTGGAGGATCTGAGGATGAAATTAGCGTCACAGGATATTCTGATGCTAGTTTCCAAACCGACAGAGATGATTTTAGATCACAGTCGGGTTACGTTTTTACCTTGAACGGAGGCGCGATCTCGTGGAAGAGCTCGAAGCAGGACACGATTGCAGATTCAACTACAGAAGCAGAGTACATTGCAGCATCTGATGCGGCAAAGGAAGCTGTCTGGCTAAGGAATTTTCTATCGGATCTCAGAGTGGTTGCCAGTATCTCGAGACCGATCGATATATTCTGTGATAACTCGGGAGCCGTGGCGCAAGCAAAGGAACCTAGAGAGCATCACAAGTCAAGACACGTGCTCAGAAAGTATCATCTCATCCGAGAGATCATTGGAAGAGGAGATGTGAGAATATGCAAGATTCCAACAGAAGACAATGTCGCAGATCCGCTGACAAAACCACTAGCAAGGGTGAAGCATGAGGCACATGCAAATTCCATTGGGATGCAGTACCTGGACGCCAGTAGCTAGTTTTTAGTTTATTAATTATTACTATAGTTTAATTTTTGAACAATGTAATCATGTAAAGTTTTATTTCACAGTGTGTTGGAAATAAATGGAGGTTTTATTTTTCATGATTGTTCTAAATTAGCTATTTTTCGCATATTTAAATGTATCCATGATTCTTACAAAGTTTTGTATGAAATCTAAATTTCCGTAGCCACTTATTGAAATGGGAATTTCAATAGGGAGTTTTAACGCTATTATAAATACTTGATGATTTATTCAAAGTAAAGAATAAAAGCACAAGTGATGTGACCAAGTATTTATAAATACTCATCAGAGTGTTTGGGTATTGGAAGTGACCAGTTATCAAGTCTGCTTCATGGAGCCTCAGTCATAAGCATTGACTTGATAGGTTGTCCTTAGACCTGAGATACTTGGTTTGGGAACATGAGGACTGCTGTACTCTTAGCACGTTCTAACGCTGCACCGTAACAGGGCGGCCATACGGGACATGACTACATGCAGCGGAAACCGTGGATCCAAATGCAAGTAGTCAAGAAGGGATTTGCACCTCTTTACTAAAAGAGAGATATTTCCGGGCCCCTTGACGATTAAGATTGGCAGAAATCGCGTGGCCACGCTCGGATAGAATAACAGGTGTTATTTAGTAATATCCGTTACTGCAGGCAATCAAAATCAGAGTCAAGAAACACTTGATATTTAAGAAATGAATCCTCCACTCCATGTCTTAAAATCATTTTAGAAATATCGTGTGCAAAAGGAATGAACCTGTGTACAAATCCACGTTGGGTTTTCCATGTTGAGGTTTTCCACGTTGAGTTTTTCACGTTGAGGTTTTCCACGTTGAGTTTTCCATATAGGATTTTGAGTTAGTCTATAATAGAATGTATCTAATTAAGATTATCAGTTGAAATTCGAGTTTTTGATAGGTACTATATCTATGTAGGGTGCGCTTAAGACAGCTTAGGCTACTTGACGGGAGTTAGCGGCAGGTGAGTTCCCTTGCCTGAAATGAATGGATTGCTTTTACTATTTTTAAGTATATCCATTCGGTTTGCGAAATGATTTGATGATGATATTATACTGATTTTGTGAACTTAAGTGAAATACAATGCTTTGCAAATGTTTATTGTGGAATCCATAAATAATTGTGAATGCTATACTGATGATCATCGTTACTCATGCTATTTTGATATCGTTGGGGATGGCATCATGAGTAATGCGTACCATGGGACCATACATCCCTGGGAAGTATAGTGGCATGAGGCAGGAACTGTGTTCGTCACTGTTAGGATTGTGTGCGAGACAGTAACAGGCTTACCGTGTCCAATGTTATAAGACACTAGTAGGTCACACCGCTGCACACCAAAATGAGAACGTTTGGATTACATGAGAAATAATTAATTGATTATTAATTATTTAATGAGAGAGTTAAAATAAATAGTTAGTTAAACTATTTATAAATTAATTAATTAGATTAATTAATTATGGAAATTATATTTGGAGATAATTACCAAAGAATCTTATATGGAATAAAACTCTGATAAGTTTTATCCATATAAATAAAGGGTTAAGGGTTTATCAAATTTTACAATTCAGTTTTTAATCCTACAACTCAGAAAAAACTCTCTCTCTCTCTCTCTCTCACTCAAAACCGACGCCGATTTCCAAGAGGAGGAGGTTCGCATTCGTTTTTCGGGTAATCCTTGGTGGTGGTCTAGCAACTATCTCAATCGGTGTCAGTAGCGGTGTATTCCCTACAAGCTTTCCGGAAACTAATCGCGTAAGGTAAACCATCAAAACCTTGCTAAATTGTATCTGTAAAGGTTAGGATTGGATCCGTTCTTGGGAATTGTTTTTTTTGTTCTGTTTTCCGCTGCGCGTTTATACGCATCAATTCCTAACAGTCACTCCTTAATTGAGCATCTGGGGGATCCGGCCACTCTAGATTTTATTTGTGGGGTGGTGTGAGGCACGAACTACGTTCGTCACTCCTTAAATGAGTATCCGGGGGATCCGACCACCAGGTTAGTCACGAGGTGACGTTTCTATTACTCATGATGCTACCCTGGCGCCTATGTGATAAATGATTGTGTTTGGCCAGCGGGCCGGAACTGTTGTTTAAACTGTTTTGAGGGAATTCACTAGACCTTTCGATCTAACCCTCGCTTTCAAAACCTTTTTAAACATTTTCAGGGGAGGTTCGTAGAGAAGCATCCTTGAAGGGAAGTGTGAAGGCTCAGAGTTAGATGAGAGGCCAACTTTGGACATCCGATAGATCGTCATTAGTTATAGTGTATCTCAGCTATGGAGGGTTGTTCCACTGTCAATACCTTTGAGTTGTCACTGATGGATTTTTGTTTTTGGGCTTGAATGCCAAGTTTTGAGTTTGATAATTAATTCCGCCGCGTTAGATCACTAGGATTTGTTGTTATGCATGTTATATACTGTTTGGGAAATTTGGGGTGTTACAAATTGGTATCGGAGCACTAGTTTAAGTGAATCAGGTGACCAGGATTGGGCCTAGTCTTAAACTATAGGATTGGGCACAACTGAGATATAGGAAGACCATAAGAGAGTCGTGCTTGTTAAAGTACTCAACGATGGTATCGAGGATCTTATGTAAGGTAAATTCAAATTAGCACCTGGCCAGTGTTAATAGGAATTTACAGGTACGTGAGCATGCTTGATCACTTTTGTTGAGGTGAGTGGCTTAGATGCAGAGGTTAGTAACAGCTAGCATTGCATTAGTCACACTATTTCTGGTATGATGTGGGAGATAGCTCCAGGTGTAGTTATTTCATGTTTTGAATAAAAATGTGTTTACAATGTAACTAATTGTGCGGGTATTTACCCATGTGGGTCGAAGATACTTGATTACTTATGTTAAGGTAACTAATGGTGTGATGACAATTAGTGAGATCTAACCTTCCGCTAATCCTAACGGTTTTATGTATCGCAGAAGATAACGTTGAAGGTTATACCTTTTGAGCGTATGTTATAGAATGTGGACTGTTCGTAGTGATTAGAAACTTTTGACCTTATTTGGGAAGGATGCCTAACTCTTGAGATATCTAATCGTAGCAAGTCCTCGTTATGAGGAGTTCGTATGATAATTACATGGAGATATTGAGTACGTTAGCTCATGATTGAGTTCTAGGGGAGAGTATTTACTTGAGAGTTGACAGTTAGTCAAAAGGTTGGTTAAGAAAGAACCGCGTCGATAAATGTTATGAATTAGGGGTATACTGGAGTATGATGAAGATCGTTGATCTATGTAGGTCGTGAGTTAAGTGATTCGTCTAAAAATTGTCCAAGAATGTTATTTGGGTGTGTTCATTAGTGAAAACCTTGAACTTGCAAAAAGTGTGAAGGGCTTGAACCGTTGAAGTATTGTTAAAACATTGACCTGTAAGATTTCGGTGGATGCAAGAGACTGACCTAGTTAGAGCGAGTGGCCTTCAACATAAAAGTGCTTTCATGTGTTGTGTTTTATATTTTAAATGAGTCGTAAAATCTTTTACTCAAGTATATGTGTATGCTTCGTGGGTTCTGGTTTTAAGGATGTTCAGGCATGTGCCAGTGTGTTTTGGATAAATAAATACATAAACTTAAGTTGTTACATGATAAAGTTTTGCAAATGAAAAATGTTAAGATTTCACTTCTTAGATGATGAAGCATATCACATTTATGGAAACAAGAAGTCGAATTTTGTTTTACTAGAAGTTGGGTCTGATACGAAATTGTCTAACCAGCCAGTTTAAGAGTCGTTTGATTTTTCTTGTGGTAAGTGATTTACTTTGTGTTTTAAAGGGGCGTATGTGAGGAATTCTTTTAAAATGTATTGTTCATTTTGGCACAATTCTATCTGACTAGACTACTATGTTTTGGAAATTTGTGTGTGTGATTGATCCTTGTGATCCATGAGAATGAAGTTATACTTAACACGTAAATTACTGCTGGGGTGTAAAACAAAATTTTGTTATTGAGTCATCGTGCATGAAGGCTATAAACTCGCTCGGTCATGGATCATGATTTAGGGATGAGAAAATGCAACGGAGGGTCGATTTCCGACCTTGGTGTTCTCGTTCAAAGAAAAGTGGTGAAATGATTGAGCAGGGTGTGAACGGCATCGAGCCAGAGTTTGAAGCATGCCAGTGTTACACCATGTACCAATTAGGTCTTGTGTTTAATGGGTTAGAATGAGTTATCACAAGGTTACATTTGAGATGTGTGAAAATAGAGGGTTTCCTTGGGAACCTGTGAATGTTAAGGAAACATCACTATGCAAGGACGATGGGGTATACGACAGACTGCTGAGATTGATGCTAGAAAACTATAGCAAGAGTGGTGATTTTGTAGTGGTTTTATTACCAAGTTCATTTAAAGTCGTAAAGGGGCAGCTAGGACAGAATTTGTGCTGGATTCGGTAACTGAGTGTGTTAAGTAAACATTACGAAAGTAAGAGACTACTAAGCTGGGATGGGTGATCTTTTCTCGAAATTTGATGTTTGTTGGGAGCAAAGCATTTTGTGCAACTAAGTAAGTGCACAATAGATATTTTCATCAGAAAATGGGATATACCTTTTTATCCTCACGATCTAAATATCATTAAGAGGGTACGAAGAACCGTGAGGGAGGAAGACCTGATTAAGTAATTGTGGTTGAACAGGATTGGTGGTTCATTTATATTTGAGGTGACTTTTCTTGGAATGTATGGGTTGTGACTAGAATCAATAAGACAATACCAGTATGAGTAAGAAATAAACATAAAGATTTTAACCGTTAGCTGACGTCATGGCATGTATTACATTGGATTAGACATGCAAGTCGGCGGCTATATGAGAGCTTGTTTTGAGGTAATATGGTGGTTATATTGTAGTTATAAGATGAGAGTGAGTGTAAACTTTTCTTTTGGAATTTCTGATAATTTATCCGAAATCGTCAAGCATGGGGTATATGTGTAAGATGTTCGGCTAGTGTCAGGGGATTGTTAACTTGAGAAAGAGCGAGCGGTGGCGATGACCATTTGAAGGAGGAACATGTGTCCTTTACGGGCATGGTGAGTTGCTAGATGGGACTAATCCTACTACAACTAAAGGGGATAAGAATAACTTATCCTATTCGTTTTGACTTATTGTTGAAGTCAAAAGGGTGGAGTTGAAGAAATGCAGTATTCCTTGGTTAGGAAAGAATCCTCTTGTTTAGTAAGCACGTGAATATACTTTATTGAATTTAAGAAAGTAGATTAGATGTGGGAAGTTTGGAAAGTAAGAGAGAATTATGCAGAGCCACATTTATGAATTGTCTTTGATAATATGTGATCTCCCTATGTCGTAGTTCATTTCGAAAAAGAAGTTAGAGGGTGCAACTTAGAGCTTAAGTCCCGGTGAGACAACTCCTGGAGCATGTCTTATGTTTTCATGATTGGAACAAATAAGGTGATCGAATGAGGTGCTCAGACTAAAGGGCTCCTAAGATCTGACATTATGCCGTATGAGAATGTGAACTAGTGAGTTGTCATCTAGTATTCAGACGATTAAGAGTATGTTCGAGCAACTTTAGGTGCGTACTCTTCTTGACCTAGTGGAAACTTGTAAGAATGAAAACCCTCTCGGTTAACTGAGATGATCGTGGTTTTGTGGTTCGTCTAAATTCGAGGAAGTTCAAGTCAAGAGATAATATTATTTTACTCATACGTGTGGTAAGCGCCCTAGAGAAAGGATTATGCATTATTTTGTGGTAGAGATGAGCCATTGGGTGGGAGTATTGTATATCGTTGGTTAACTAAGAGTATTTGGTGATGATGTTGTAAAGTGAATCTTAGCAGGAGTGTTGGGGTGTTCTTTGGGAATACCGGGGAAATTAGTAGGAAGGTTATTATTATTGGGCACTAGAGGTGTGACATTCTTCCGGTAGTGCGAAGTTTCTGGTTAGTAGATATGTGAATCTACTGATGGCATTTTCATGTAAGTAGAAAGTGTTTGTCATCTATGTATTGAAGAGTTAAATTAAGTGGGGGAAGGCATTATTGGTTGTGTACTCAGGTAAATTCTGTATGTGTTCGTTGTGAGAGATGTTGCATTATAGTGATTACTTGATAAATGGTGGTATTGTGTTTCAATTGCTAGTAAGCATTGTGTTGTGATGTGATTGCGGGATGCACGTAGACGTGAACTCTTACTTGAAAATTTTGAGAAATTCCCAATAGTGGCATGTATAAATACATATTGAAGTTAGGTTGGTATTATGGTATGGCTGTTTTATGGAAGATTAAAGTGTTGGTTAATGACTACTAAAAGGAAGAACTTTTGTGATCCTTGGTCACAATAAGTAATTGAATGGGTATATTTTAAATTCCTAGGGCAACTATAGGGATGTTATATGTTTCATTGGGGAATGTTTTGTTGTGGAGTGAAGTTTATTTGGAAGTGTCAAGTACCCATTGCACATAAGGGGATACTATTAAAGTTATTGGTCTTATTAGGAAGTGGAGAATGTATGTTATCTTCGGACTAAAACGTCTGAATTGAATCGGTCGGGTGGTTTGTTGAAGGCAGGAAATACCATGGAAATGCTTAGTTAGGTATAGATCGTGAATTCTGACAGAGGCATTATTGATTGGTGTTGGGTGGTAAATATTGATGAAAGAGTAAGTTGTCGGGATAACGTAAGGAGTGAGGTATTGTGTCGACATAAGTGAGTAAGATAAGATGAGAATCTTGGGTTGTTGAACCAATTAACGTGGGACTACACTACAGACAGATATTTAACAAATGAATGAACTGCAAGGGAGAGTTTAAGAAAGATGGTTTTGTGTACCTATGATTTAGAAGTTGATGTTCAAAGGTATGTTGATCATAGTAATATGGTGGGAGAACTTTTACCTGCTCCGGTTAAATGAGGGGGATGAAATTTGTGAATTTGTCGAGATTGACTAGGAAATTTTGCTACGGCAAGCGTAAGTGGTAAAGAATTGATTGTAGGTCGACAGTGAGCTCAGGTCGGATAATAGAAGTTCCATAAGGGGTAAGGGTGCACTTGGGAGACAGAAATCAGAAATGAGAGCAAAGTATCAACACCTGTTACAAAATGAATTCCGGGACGGAATTCTTTTAAGGGGGGAGAGATGTAATAACCGTGAATTCAAATTTACAAGTTTAATGGAAAGTACTTGGTTAATTTCTTTAATTGAGAAGAATTTGTGAAAAGAGGGTTGATTTGGTAGATTTTTCAAAGTTTTATTGATTGGGATTTTTCCACATTGAGAATGGGCTTGGCCCAAGCCCATGCTATATATATAGCCTTAAACCTTAAATTTTTAGCCATTTTAGAAATCATTCTTAGAGTGTAAAGTGTGAGTTTTGGGTGTGTGAAGAGATCATCAACACCATCATCTTTTTCGGCTAAGGTATGTTTTCCACATTGGGGTTCATGTTTTCCACATTGCGGTTCATGTTTTCCACATTGGGGTTCATGTTTTCCACATTGGGATTCATGTTTCCCGGTTTGGGATTTTCTATTGAGGTTTTGGTTCCCAATGCCTTTCCCGATTTGGAAATCTATGATTTCCGAGTCGGGAATTCGGCTAAGTTAAATCGTTATTTTGACCTTGCGGTTTTCAACATCGGTTTTCCACGTCGGTTTTCCACGTCGGTTTTCCACGTCGGTTTTCCACGTCGGTTTTCGACGTCGGTTTTCCACGTCGGTTTTCCACGTCGGTTTTCCACGTCGGTTTTCCACGTCGGTTTTCCACCTCGATTTTCCACCTCGATTTTCCACATCGGTTTTCCACGTCGGTTTTCCACATCGGTTTTCCATGTCTAAGTTTTCCACGTTGGGTTTTCCACGTCGAGGTTTTCCACGTCGAAGTTTTCCACGTTGGGTTTTCCACGTCGAAGTTTTCCACGTTGGGTTTTCCATGTTGAGGTTTTCCATGTTGAGTTTTCCACGTTGAGGTTTTCCACGTTGAGTTTTCCATATAGGATTTTGAGTTAGTCTATAATAGAACGTATCTAATTAAGATTATCAGTTGAAATTCGAGTTTTTGATAGGTACGATATCTATGTAGGGTGCGCTTAAGACAGCTTAGGCTACTTGACGGGAGTCAGCGGCAGGTGAGTTCCCTTGCCTAAAATGAATGGATTACTTTTACTACTTTTAAATATATCCATTCGGTTTGCGAAATGATTTGATGATGATATTATACTGATTTTGTGAACTTAAGTGATATACAATGCTTTGCAAATGTTTATTGTGGAATCCATAAATAATTGTGAATGCTATACTGATGATCATCGTTACGCATGCTATTTTGATATCGTTGGGGATGGCATCATGAGTAATGCGTACCATGGGACCGTACATCCCTGGGAAGTATAGTGGCGTGAGGCACGAACTATGTTCGTCACTCCTTAATTAAGCATCTGGCGGATCCGGCCACTCGAGGTTTTATTTGTGGGGTGCTGTGAGGCACGAACTATGTTCGTCACTCCTTAATTGAGTATCCGGGGGATCCAACCACCAGGTTAGTCACGAGGTGACGTTTCTATTACTCATGATGCTACCCTGGCGCCTATGTGATAAATGATTGTGTTTGGCCAGCGGGCCGGAACTGTTGTTTAAACTGTTTTGAGGGAATTCACTAGACCTTTAGGTCTAACCCTCGCTTTCAAAACCTTTTTAAACATTTTCAGGGGAGGTTCGTAGAGAAGCATCCTTGAAGGGAAGTGAGAAGGCTCAGAGTTAGATGAGAGGCCAACTTTGGACATCCGATAGATCGTCATTAGTTATAGTGTATCTCTGCTGTGGAGGGTTGTTCCACTGTCAATACCTTTGAGTTGTCGCTGATGGATTTTTGTTTTTGGGCTTGAATGCCAACTTTTGAGTTTGATAATTAAATCCGCTGCGTTAGATCACTGGGATTTGTTGTTATGCATGTTATATACTGTTTGGGAAATTTGGGGTGTTACAGTGTGGAGCGCCCAAGCTGTTTACACTTCTGACAACGAAGACAGTCTCCCCAATGGTGACAGTTGCACTTCTTGCATTCGGGGTAGGATCCCTTATAGGTTCCTTGGTCTTGTGTTTTCGCCACAAAGTTTTTTATTGAGTGCGTACTTTGGCTCGATCCACCACTAAGCTTTCTTCCTGACTGGCCTTCCAACTTCCTTTTGCCTCCCATGCTACTCTTAGTTCCAGTTCCTGACCGGACTACGTCATTAGCTAAACGGTTAGCCAAGACTACTGCACTCTGGATGGTGGCTGGGTTAGCCGAGGTAACCATCCTTCGGATCTCGGGCGCTAATCCCCAGATATACCTATCGATCCTCTTCTCCTCTGGAGTAACCATGTGTGGTACAAGTTGAGCAAGTTCATGGAAACGTGTCGTGTACTTGTCCACGTCCATGCCTTTCATGGTATGGTTCCAAAACTCAGCCTCAAGCTTTTGCAGTTCGCTTTTCGGGCAGTACTCTTCTATCAGCAGTTTCTTGAAGTCTTCCCATGATAAGTTGTACGCTGCTTCCCGGCCTTGGGTTTGTACTTGGATGTTCCACCAAGTCAAAGCCCTGCCTTGTAGTTGACATGCCGCATATTCTACCTTGCGATCTTCGGAGCACTTGCTTATGTGGAGCACAGACTCCATGCTATCAAACCAGGAAAGCAGTCCTACGGCCCCTTCCTTGCCGTGGAATTCCTTGGGCTTGCAAGACATGAAAGTCTTGTAAGTGCATCCCTGATTACTACCACTACCTCCTTCACCACCTTGATCTCCGCCACTCCTTCGACGGTTGTCGATACCAGCAGTCACTTGAGTGACAATACTGGGGATGGCATTTTGGACTTGTTGGGCTACGAGTTGGGCAATGTCCGGGGTTTGATCAGTTGGTGTTGATCCTGTGCTTCTTGTGTTTCGAGTTGTCATAGTTCTACAATGTTTAAAAGAGAGGGATTTAATTAAGGTTGCATTTTGAAAAGTTTATACAATCGAATTGGTTACGATGAACGAAACATGGCATTTATTCATAATACTAGATATCATTTCATTACCAAAATTTGGTGTTACTATGCCATTGCGATTACATTACATTACATAAACGATAGGAAAGTGGAAATACATCATAAAGGTTTTCTAAAGACTAAGAAACACAAGGATCACAAGCCCAACAATCATCATGACCATGAAGATGGCCATTGCCTGACTTCGTAGTTCCGTCCTCCTAGCCAGACGTCCTCCTGCCACCGCTCTCTCTATGGCTCCCGTAGTACCTTGTTCCAGGAATTGGGCTAGCTCGGTCAAGGCGCACAAGGCCTGAGCTTGCCTATTCATCCTCTCTTGAAGACTCTCCATCCTATCTTCCATGATGTTCATCCTACGAGTGTCCTCTACCGAAAGTTCTAGGTTCCTCGGGATTGGCACTCCCGGAAGGATTTGGGAGGGTCCCGCGTAGGGGTCACGAGAGATGGAGATACCACTACATATAGGAGGAAGAACTCTTTTCCTAGCGGTTTCCCTAGTACGTGGTCTAGGGGGAACCGGTTCGGGTGCAGGTTTTCCCGGCAGGGGTTGGGGTGCAGCAACCGCAGGGGGATTCGGGTGTGAGTCGTCGGAGGCGTCTTCGGACATTGCTTCCATGTCCGACCCCGAGTGTTCCGAGGGGTCCTCTTCCTCTTCGGACATCCATCCGGCGTTCGATGACATGATGACTGAAGTGTTCATATTTTACTATTATTAAGCAAGTTCAATAGTGACTTCTTATTATTATCGCAATAGTGTATTAACGCAATAGTGTATTAGCGCAATATTGTATTAACGCAATAGTGTCGTTCTATCTAGTCCGGGTATCGTGGTCACTCATGCAAGAAAAGTTTTCGTTTTTTCACACTTCCATCGTAACTTTCCTCTAGCTTCGCATTATTGCCTCTTAACTAAACATAGTTGGCCAGGCTTTGTTTAATTAAGACCCAATGAAGCGACTCTCGGGTTAATCACTTTAGAAGCGTGCAAAATAATTTTTAAAAAGTTCATCTTTCCGTTGTTTTATTTTGATGGCTATAGTACTCGATTTTCTTGTTAGAAAATCATTATTCTCTATAGCCTTGGCTCTGATACCAAGTCTGTCACACCCCGCTAAAGCGGAAACACGAGGTGTCACAGGGCAAAGTAACATGGCACAACGCATAAGACAATAATAAACCATAGCATATCAAAATTCAAAGTTTTAGTTTACAACCATACATCGAACTAGAATCTTACAATTATTACAACCAAAATTAAAATACAACGGAAAGGAAAAATGAATCTTGATATGCATGAGGGTGAGTCATAAGTGCATCCTACTTCACTTACTTCGGTTCAGCTGAAAAGCATGAAAGTTTTAAAAGGTCAACTATCGTCATAGTTGGTGAGTTCACAGGTTTAACACCACACATATATAGTTTGCATAAGGAAATAATACCAGAGATATATAATGAGTTCAAGCAAGAAAACTTGATAGTTGGATTTTGCGCGCGTTTCGCAATCATGCGCGTGTCTCGCAAAATCCCGGCATATGGTACTTATCATGCAATACTTAAACATAAGATTAACGAGCCACTACTAATCTCCTAAAAGCGTTCGTTTTGCCTCGCAACGTCATGCTTATCTCTAACATGACACAACAAAACCCACGAAACTACCTCAGCGGTGAGCCTAAAGCTCACATGTGTAGATCGTCAGAAAACAAGTAATTAAACACCAATCGTCATCAACACGTTCCCGTTGCAAGCGGGGGCGAAAGGTGGGGTTGCCAACCCGATAGCGCTACCATTGATTACTCGGTCCACCACAGTGAATTAAATTAGTAGTGTGTACGAGGACTTTGCGATAACTAAACCCAATTAATCTAGATAAGTATGCGTACCATAGCCCCAACGAACTACCTCAGTGGTGAGCCTAAAGCCCACATGTGTAGAACGTTGTACAAAAATCGTTTCACAAATATCGTTTACACAAATGAATCATTTCACCAAATCGTTTCAAAAGTTTAATCAACCGGTAGTTTATATCATGCTTTTCACCCCAAAAATGTAAAAACGTAAAAAGGGGGCCGTGAATAACTCACCGAGTTATAGTTCAAGAGTCCCGAGTTAGCGAGGTTCCACCGAATTCCGACCTAGTGATATAAAGTGTTTTAGTAAGTTCCTTGACCCATTTAAGTTCCTTAAGTTAAAATAATAATATACGCGTGAACGAAACTTTTATAGTTATAACGATTGTCGAAGAATACGTGCTTTGGTGATTATAACCGAAGTGTGAAAGTTGGTATATGGTCATGCATGTGTGTTATAGGTTGATCTTACCCCATTTTATCCTTCAAATGATCTTTTAATGTCCATGGATTAATTTTTACGAAAGTGTTTTAGAAAAATAAGACTTCTCATAAAATATCACTTTTCAGTTTTTCCCATTCTTGACAGATTCGGAGGCTGTCTTGGGGCATGCATTTGGGTATGATGCACAACTCCAAAAATTACGAAATTTTAATATGTTTTAGCCATATAAGTTTACTAATTACTGACCAAATTTCATAATTTTTAGAAAAGGTTAGGATCCTCAAACACAAGGTTTGTTAAAGTGGTGACAGCAACTAGAGCTGCTGTGCAATTTTTTTGTACAGCCTGTTTGAAGGTCCGAAACTTGGAATTTTTGCAAACGGCCAGTGGGGTTTGAAAGATAACTCAATAAAATTGAATTTTAAAAAAATAATCATGTCATTTGGACATTTTATGAAGGAGTTATGGCCTCTTGAAGTTGGGTCCGAATCTGTCCAGAATCTGTTGGACAATTTTTAAACTAGTTGTTGTGTAACAAAATTATTCTTTTGTTTTGTAAATTTTATGATGATTTCTCTTTACCAAAGCTCAAGTCCAGATGTGTTTGAAGGAATTTCACTTCATAAAACACATTTTACACATGCATTCACATATTTACCAATTTAAACAACTAGATTATAATCATAAGCCATCAACTCACTTACTGCTTGAACCTTTTGATGATCCAAGCAAAGAAAGGGTATTTGGCTATATGAATCATCTATACCTCATGCAAGAATCACTAGTCATCAACTCACTTATTGCTTAGCAAAGAAAGGGTATTTGACTAGTGATTTCCTCACCAAAAAGAAAAGACGGTGGAAAAGAGAAGTGCAACAACATAAAGAAATGCTTGAAATGTAAATTACTACAACAATTTATATGAACAAAGATATAATTTATGAACAAGAATTATAAGGATCATCCATGCATCTCAACTTTTAGGTGATCCTAGATGATTTCCGATGCATAGAATGCATGTACTCTCATCTCTCACCATTGAGTGATGATGATTTGAAGAAGACTTGATGGAGATCATGTAATTACCTTTGAATGTTCTTGAAGATACTTGAAGATCTTCAAGAACTTGAGAGGGAAGCTAGATGATTTAGAGAGAATTGCTAGTGAGAGAGAGTTTAATGAGAGAATGAGAGTTGTAGAATGAATTGAATCAAAGGGGTAAGGGTATTATTTATATGGGATTGGGAGAGAAAGAGATGGTGAGGGAGAGGGGGTGGTGGCCGTTTTGGGAGAGAAAAAGAGAGGGAGAGAGATGGTGGTGTGATGTGTAGAGTGTGTAAGTTGATTAAGGGATGTATTGGTTGTATTTCCAATCTTTGTTCCCTACTTTAATTCAAAACCATGTGAAGAAAGAAATGGTTTTCTTACAATAATATGGCTGGTTTCTTAAAACAATTAATTTGATTTAGTTGAATTTTGTAGCACTGGGTGTAAAAAGCTGCTAAAAATGGAAACCGTTACCGAAAACGCGCGTTTTTGCGATTTTTGCGTAACGAAATGCAGTTTTCATATTTTTATTAACGAACTTATTAGGAATTAATATTTTTTATATTTTGGGTCATTTAAAAATTTATTAGGCAGTCTGGTGGTCGGAATCGGGACCTGCTGTTAACAGTCAGTCGGTTTTGCGTACCGACTATAGTGGCGACTCAATAATTAACGTAGGCACTTTATCTAGCCTTTAAGCATTAAATGTTGTCATATAATATAGTTATTAACAAAATGATAGTACAAAATAATGTTCTGTTCCGGTAGATCAGTTAAAGTTCTACTGACTTGAGGTGGGAAGTGAAGGGTTGTCACATTTTTTATGTATAACAAACTAATTTTTTAGAATTAAGATTGTTGTTTAGAGTTTGTCCCCACACAAATTAATTTACGGCTCCGCCCTTGGTCAATGGTAATACTAGTAGTGACGATGGTGGTGGTGGTTGTGGAGAATGTGAAGATGGTGGATAGTGGTGGAGGTGGCGATGGAAAGCTGTAAAAGTGGTAGACGATGGTGGTAGATAATCGATGCCTCGATGGTAGTTGTAAAGGTGGTGGAGGAGGTTGTTATTGTGGAAGAGGAGGTGGAGGTGGCTGATATCATGTTAAAGTTTTATATCAAACAAGTGTTACTTAGTAATATATTAGTTTGTGTCTCATTTCTGTCATATGTTGTTTCACCTATTTTAGTGAAGCAAAAAAAGTCCTTTTGTCAAATTTGTCTCACCATGTCCCAGCTCTTGTCCCTGTCTCATGTCGCGCCAAACTTATGACAGTGAATTCTTGTTTTGTCTCATGATACGCCAAACGTGGAACAATGAGTTTTGTCTCGTTTTGTCCCCACCGCCCACGAACCAAACGCAACATGAGAGTACAAGGGTATACATAGCACGGAATGAAACTTTGAGGTACAAAATTGTAAATTATAGCTTCCGTTTCCCTCCAACAAATAAATAAACAAAAACGGGCTGGAAAATAAGAGAAAAATGGAGAGAGCGACGATGAAGAGAAAGCCGTCTGGAAACGAGCTACAGAGGTTGCTCGACGCCATTAAAGCGTCAGATGTAAGTTTCTTTTAGTTACTACCTTCTAAGATCATTTCCCCTAATTAATTTTTAGCAAGTTTTGGTGTCCTAGTTTATATGATGATTTGATTTTGCATAATTGGAACTTGTTATGAAAATCCGTAGCTTATTTCATTACAATTATGCGTTTGCTGATGAAAACCCAGATGTGTTGGATAAAAACCTTTGATCATAAAGTAGTGAGGAGTGTCTAGATAGATAGATAGATATATGCTAGGGGTATGTTTAGGAACCCCATTGTTTGGGAAATTAGGGATTCACTTTGAAGTAGATAATTCTGGATTATCAAATCTGATTATGAGATTTTATGTTCCTGAATACCAACTGTCAGTTGTGTGACTTGCAATTCGTTAATTATGTAGGAACTTAGTGAACCCTAGTAATTCATTACTATCAAGTTGACCGACTAAAATCAAAATGAATGTTACATTCTGAAGTAATGTTGGCAGCAAGGAATACAAGTCTGGTGTACAGTTTTGTGACATATTTGTTTTTTACCTGAATTGTGTGTGTCATGTTAGTTATGATATGTGTGCTAATATCAAATGCCCAGTTCCCACCTTGGTTTTAGTTAATTTGGAGGATATTAGCCTGCTGCTTTGGGATTTAGGCATTACAAATGGTAGCAAATCAACATTCTCTCGAGTTATAATGAGTTGGACTCATGCAGCTTGTGATAAGTTTATGGAATCTTATTTGGGTATTTATGTTGCCCTATTTGTTATGGAGTTTTCTAAGTGGGGGAACTCGTTACGTGTTTGTCCCAAATAGGCTATGATGTAACCTGTGAGTCTTCTAAAGTCTTAGGTTACGAGCTGCTAATAACTTTCCACCTTGGTTTTAGTTGATTTGAAGGCTTGGGACCCGTTTGCTGCTTTGAGTTTATAGTTTTTGCAGGGAAGTATTGGTCATGTGTAGAGTTCAAAGAAAAAAATCGTTAGTTTTTAACATTCATCCCACCAGAATTTCTGTGTTAGGAAGTCTATATTAACTTTTGACATTTTTTCTACTCTCATATATACCGATACAACAGCCTTTTCGCTGAAGGGAAAAGGTTGTACCATCTTGTATTCCCTGTTTTGTAGGAACGGAGGTATTAGTAATAAGTGGACTTTAAAGAGAAAATTGTTAGTTTATAGCATCCCTTCTAACAGAATTTATGTGTGTTTGAATGTGTACGTTAAACTTTTACGTTTTTCTTTTTGTCATATACCAGTACAGCCACCCTTCTAGTGAAGGGAGCAGATTGTACTATGTTGCATTCCTTGTTTTTTTAGAAATCACGGTAATTTATGATGTAATTGTTAAGTTGCTTTATTTAATTCTGGAGGTGGTCGAGAACCGTACTCAGCTAATTTCTGAACTTGGGGAGTTAGATGTCACTGATGAAAATGAACGGGCTTCTATCATGGAATGTCTAACAGTATCATGTTCGCCATGTCATCTGTTTTTTTAGTTTCTTATTGATCTTGGTGTTCAAGGGTTTGATAACAGGCCATAATTGACTTTGTTTAGTTATCAAGTTCTCAAGAAATGTACTTCTAAAGCCTCTACCATGATCTGAACAAACTCTACCATGTGCTGATTTTATAGTTTTGCGTACGGAATCTCATGAGTCATGATGAAATAGGCTGTCTGTATGGCTCATTAGTTGATAGATAATGGGATGTTTGTTTCCCAACATGTCACCTATTTCGAGCAACTTTATCTTAGAGGTATTTTGTTCTTCAATCAAACTATCTAATTCATGGGTAGCCTTGAGATAACTATTTTATTTTGAAAGTTTAACGTGCTAGTAGAGGCCTCTATATAATTAACAATCATCTATACCTTGGATAAATTTCTACTGTAATTGTTATGTTATTCATGTTAGCTCCACCATGGCTGACATATTCTCTCTATAGTAGGTATACGATTAACATTTGATATGTTCACAATCATCTAATTAGCTACGGAGCTACCTATTTGCATTTTTATCTTTATGATCTATTTCTAGTATCGCTGGACTCCCCACATATATAGATTGCATTGCTTTTTATGATGGAAGACATTGCAAACTCTCACAAGTTCTCTATTGCTCTCTTTTTCCCTAACTCGAGTCATATTCTTAATAAGAACCATTATATGAATTATGTGAGGATATTTAGTGGATCATGATGCTTTTTATCCTAATTTACATGCAACGGATGATAATCATTTCTTAGGTTTCTCAAGTTAACCCAATCATTGCTTACGAAACGAACAACGCCAAATTGACCGCGAAACTCCCTTCTCAAAAGGTCCGAAAGTCGATCTCCAAACCGAATTTCATCAACAAAGCTCAAATCCACTACCGAGCCAATTTCAATTTCTCGCTTCTTTAAGCGGCCAAGTTCAATCATCACAGACATCTTCTCGCTTTGTGGGAGGTTATTGGAATCAAAAGACAAGCATGGATGGTCCCGAACATTGCAAGAAGAGGAAGCTCCCTACAAAAGCAAAATCAACATATATCATTCAAAATAATGCTTATAATCTCTCTTCCCAACAGTTGAGTTAAAACATATCACATAATCATAAAACTAAAAACAACTCAAGTGTGTATATTCAAATAAATCAAGGTAAGAAACATCCCTCTCATACGGATTAAAGAAACCCTTAACCAAAGAATCCCCCTTTTTGGGTACATTCACAATTTAACCAACTAGGCTTACAAGAATCTTCAAATTAAAGCATTTTGAGGGAAATCACATACCTTTGACGCCATGGAATCGTAGGATGGGAGGAGAATTGCAGAGAAAAACCAAAGGGAAGGGGAGAAAAACTGAAAATAGGGTTTTAGAATTTGAATTTAAACCTCTCGTTCCGAACTTCGCGTCGCGAAGTCAGAGATCTCGCGTTGCGAATTCGAAATTACTGCACTATTTTCAGATTTTCGTTCCTTCACGATCGCGAAAACTGATATTTGGCGATCGCGAAAATACCTTGATAAAGAAAACTTACCTTGCTCCGCGAATGTTATATTTCGCGATCGCAAAAATGCTTCTGTCTAGCATTTTTCGAATTTTGATCGGGTTGTGAATTCCTTTGACTAATACTGCAAAATTGATTAGAAAATAAACAAAAATAAAAATAACTAAGAAAAACACGGGTTGCCTCCCGAGAAGCGCTTGTTTTTGTAACGAGTCTCGAGCCTGACTCGGGAGAACAACTAGGTAATGGGCTCTTCAGAAAGATGACAGACCTCGCCATCTTTGACGGGGTCGTCTATATGGTAAAGTTTTAGTCTATGGCCATTTACCTTGAATTGTCCTCCTTCGGTCATTAGGTCCACATATCCAGAGGGATATGCTTTCAAAACAACATATGGACCTATCCACCGTGACTTTAACTTACCGGGGAGAATTTGAAACGAGTTTGATACATTAGTACCTTGTCTCCCTCTTTGAACACCTTTACGTCCTTTAGATGCGCATCGTGCCATTTCTTTCGTTGTTTCTTGTGGATCTTCGAGTTCTCATATGCAAGAGATCTGAGTTCCTCCAACTCATGCAAGTTTATTAATCGTTCCTTCCCACTTGCAATGTCGTCCAAATGAACCTTTTTTAGCGCCCACAATGCTTTGTACTCGAACTCGAATGGTAGGTGACATGTTTTTCCATAGAGCATCCGATATGGAGTGCTTCCAATCGGTGTCTTGTAAGCCGTACGATATGTCCATAGTGCATCTTCAAGCTTTTGTGACCATATCTTTGGGTTGTTATCGACTATCTTTTCCAAGATCCGTTTCAAGGCCCGATTGGTGTTTTCCGCTTGTCCGTTTGCTTGCGGATGATAAGCGGTTGAGAACCGATGATGTACCCCATACCTTTTGAGGGTCTTCTCCAAGAGGTAATTTGCAAAGTGAGTTCCTCTATCGCTTATGATCGCCTTTGGACACCCGTACCTACGCACAAGAGATTTCACGAAGTCAACAACTACCCAGGCATCATTTGTGGGTGAAGCTTTTGCTTCGGCCCATTTGGAGACATAGTCAACTGCCACAAGGATGTATTTGTTGCCTTAGGAATCGGGGAAGGGTCCCATGAAATCGATTCCCCAAACATCAAACACTTCGCTAACGGAGATGCTCTGTTGAGGCATCTCATCTTTCTTTGTGATATTGCCCGCCCTTTGACAGGCGTCACAAGATTTTATTAGCGCGTGAGCGTCCTTGAAAATTGTAGGCCAATAAGATCCTGATTCGAGGACATTTCTGGCAGTGAGGTTGGCTCCAAAATGGCCTCTCGTGGGACCTTTGTGACAATTATCGAGAATGTCCAAAGTAGCAGGGCCTGAGACACATCGACGGGGCATCCTATCGGGTCCTATTCTAAATAAGTGGGGTTTGAAACAAAAATAATGCTTTAGGTCTGAGAAGAACTTACCTTTTTGTTGATGAGTCATACCTTTAACGAGAACACCGGCGGCAAGATAGTTTGCAAAATCTGCATACCAAGGTATAGGGTCCTCTCCTACGGTCTTAATCATATTGAGGTCCTCATCGGGGAATTTATCCAAATGACTTTTATGCCCCCGGAATCCATATCTGAATTCTCCAAGCGAGACAGATGATCAGCAGCCAAATTTTTGGCGTCTTTCTTATCACTTACCTCTATATCAAACTCTTGTAACAGAAGTATCTATCGTATGAGTCTGGGCTTAGCATCAGGCTTAGCAAAGAGGTACTTAAGGGCAGAGTGATCGGTATACACTATGAATGTTACATTCTGAAGTAATGTTGGCAGCATGGAATACAAGTCTGGTGTATAGTTTTGTGACATATTTGTTTTTTACATGAATTGTGTGTGTCATGTTAGTTATGATATGTGTGCTAATATCAAATGCCCAGTTCCCACCATGGTTTTAGTTAATTTGGAGGATATTAGCCTGCTGCTTTGGGATTTAGGCATTACAAATGGTAGCAAATCAACATTCTCTCGAGTTATAATGAGTTGGGCTCATGCAGCTTGTGATAAGTTTATGGAATCTTATTTGGGTTTTTATGTAGCCCTAGTAGTTACGGAGTTTTTCTAAGTGGGGGAACTCGTTACGTGTTTGTCCCACATAGGTTATGATGTAACCTGTGAGTCTTCTAAAGTCTTAGGTTACGAGCTGCTAATAACTTTCCACCTTGGTTTTAGTTGATTTGAAGGCTTGGGACCAGTTTGCAGCTTTGAGTTTATAGTTTTTGCAGGGAAGTATCGGTCATGTGTAGAGTTCAAAGAAAAAAAATCGTTAGTTTTTAACATTCATCCCACCAGAATTTCTGTGTTAGGAAGTCTATATTAACTTTTGACATTTTTTCTGCTCTCATATATACCGATACAACAGCCTTTTCACTGAAGGGAAAAGGCTGTACCATCTTGTATTCCCTGTTTTGTAGGAACGGAGGTATTAGTAATAAGTGGACTTTAAAGAGAAAATTGTTAGGTTATAGCATCCCTTCTAACAGAATTTATATGTGTTTGAATGTGTACATTAAACTTTTACGTTTTTCTTTCGGTCATATACCAGTACAGCCACCCTTCTAGTGAAGGGAGCATATTGTACTATGTTGCATTCCTTGTTTTTTTAGAAATCACGGTAATTTATGATGTAATTGTTAAGTTGCTTTATTTAATTCTACAGGTGGTCGAGAACCGTACTCAGCTAATTTCTGAACTTGGAGAGTTAGATGTCACTGATGAAAATGAACGGGCTTCTATCATGGAATGTCTAACAGTATCATGTTCACCATGTCATCTGTTTTTTTAGTTTCTTTTTGATCTTGGTGTTCAGGGGTTTGATAACAGGCCATAATTGACTTTGTTTAGTTATCAAGTTCTCAAGAAATGTACTTCTAAAGCCTCTACCATGATCTGAACAAATTCTACCATGTGCTGATTTTATAGTTTTGCGTACGGAATCTCATGAGTCATGATGAAATAGGCTGTCTGTATGGCTCATTAGTTGATAGATAATGGGATGTTTGTTTCCCAACATGTCACCTATTTCGAGCAACTTTATCTTAGAGGTATTTTGTTCTTCAATCAAACTATCTAATTCATGGCTAGCCTTGAGACCACCATGGCTGACATATTCTCTCTATAGTATATGAGTAACATTTGATATGTTTGCAATCATCTAATCAGCTACAGAGCTACCTATTTGTATTTTTATCTTTAAGATCTATTTCTAGCATCGCTGGACTCCCCCACATATATAGATTGCATTGATTTTTATGATGGAAGACATTGCAAACTCTCACAAGTTCTCTATTGCTCTCTTTTTCCCAAACTCGAGTCATATTCTTAATAAGAACCATTATGTGACTTTTATAGTTCTATCATTTATGTTTAGCACTCTTCCTTTGTGCATTGGCACCTTAACTTTGGGCTAGACATTCTGGGAAGACTTCACATGTCTGGATGTATCCCAGTGTATGTTAAACAAAACCATATTGCAAGTGGCTACAACTTACCTAGAATCCGATATATCTGAATGCCTCAGTAAATTGCTTGCTCTAGGAACCAAGGTACATTTTCCTACACCCCTGAGCTTACTTTTTAAACCAACTTATCAATTTACTCTGTAGACTATGTTACTTTTTCCACCGATGATTCTCAAGAAGAAGAGCATTATGGTCTATTTTTCCAGGTGATCTATACATAATCAAGTCAATCTTTTTTCAATATCAAAATAATAGATATGGTAAAAGTAAAATATAAGTAAATTCACTAAATGAGTTTTATATAAGTAAATACACTAAGTGAGTTTTATATAAGTAAATTGGGTTTAGTTCCCCAAAATGTATCCAACTTGTCAACTTTTGCTATTGTATGTATCCAACTTTAAAAATTACCATTTAATACATTAAACTACCAAAAGTTACCATTTCATGCATCATGAAACTTGTTTAGCAGGTAGCCGGTCATCTCTTCCGGTCATCATCTCCGGTCATCTTCTCCGGCGAGATTCTGGCGACTGCACTATTTCCGGCGACCCATTTTTCCGGCGACTCAACCATTTTCCCGACGATTGTTTTTTCCGGTGTCCCGGGGGCCCGAATACATCCACCCCCTCAAGAAGTTCATCTCGATCGTCGAGAAATCACTGTCTCACCGCCACAGCAGCTCCCGGAGGAGTACCGACCACCACTTCGATTCCCCACGGAGGAGCACCGATGTGTTCGAGACCTCGAGAAAGAGCACCGATCGGAGAGAAAAACCCCGGAAAACAACCACCATTGTCGTCACCGGTCGGAGCACCAATGTCGTCATCGCCGGCGACAACAATGGCGAAAACAACCACCATTGTCGTCACCGGTGGCCTTTCGATGACGGCAACAGCAAGCGCCACCGCCACTGCCGTAGCCGACGCCATTCAAAAAACCGGAAAAAACAATCGTCGGGAAAAATGGTTTAGGTCGCCGGAAAAAATGGGTCGCCGGAAATAGTGCAGTCGCTGGAATCTCGCCGGAGAAGATGACCGGATGGTCGGAAAAGTCGCCGGAGAGGGGTGACCTGCTGGTAACCTTTGATAGCAGGTCACGATGCATGAAATGGTAACTTTTGGTAGTTTAATGTATTAAATGGTAATTTTAAAAGTTGGATACATACAATAGCAAAAGGTGACAAGTTGAATATATTTAGGGGAACTAAACCCAAGTATATTCACTAAATAGCTTTTGTATAAATAAATTACTTTTATACTTATATTTATTTATGGACAAAAATTAAACTGATTAGTATCTATTCCTTTTTATTAAAATAATACGATATAAATACTTATTAAAGACAAATATATCACAACCAAATAAATAAACATTACGACTTATCATAACCGTTACAAAATGAATAAATTTTAGTCACCCAATTTGATATGCATTAAATTTGAAGATATTACATAGATATAAATCTGTCATAAACTCATAATATATTTAGTATTAGGAAATTCAGATTTAATATATTTTTTCCAATAAAACTTTATCCATGTATAAATCATCGTAATCAACGTTATATTGTAGAAAATAGTGTTAATTATGAAACAATATAAAAAATATGATCATACTTTAAGTCAGTAGGTACTTTTAATAAATTATAGAAATAAACAGAAACACATTTTACGCCTTTCCTTTTCTTTTTCTTTCTTTACTAAAGCCGTAAATCTTTATTTTATAAAATCATTATTAAAAGACAAATTAATCGCATAATTAATCATAAGTCAAATTCTTTTTCCTATATAAATTGCTAGCAATCCTCGGAGTTAAACATAAATTTGTCACAAAAACAATACAATGAGGGTTTTCTCACTTGCCCTTGGGATAGCACTAGCCGTGCTATACACTGTCGGTTGTTCTGTAGTGACAACCGCAGACGTCATCTCTAGCTCTACATTTAGCGTCGACCTCATCCACCGCGATTCCATTAGATCCCCCTTTTACGATCATGGAATGACCCATTCACAACGCCTTGCTCGAGCTTTGCAACGCTCATCCGATAGCGCCAAATATTCCAAATCAAACTCATCGACATACAAAGCCCAAATAATTCCCGATCGTGGGGAGCATCTCATGAACATTTCGTTTGGAAATCCATCACATCAAGTCCTCGCCATCATAGATACCGGTAGCGATTTGGTTTGGATACAGTGTAGTAAGCACAGGGGTCCGAATTTTAACCCAAAGTTATCATCGACTTATAAAGCCGTTGGTTGTAAATCAAAGTGGTGTGATAGTCCATTTATCGCAACCAGTTGCTCATCAACGAAAACTTGTCAGTTTGCCACAGCTTATGCGGGCGGGACATATAGCGATGGTGATCTCGCTACAGAAACCGTCAAATTAGGTGGTCGAGTCCTCCAAGATATCGTTTTTGGTTGTTCTTTCCGCAAAGTTGATGGTTTCGAAGAAACCTGGGGTGGCGTTATCGGCCTTGGCAGAGGAGACCTCTCTCTTGTGTCACAATTACATACTTTAGTGATACCTAAATTTTCATACTGTCTAATTCCATTCCCGACGGATGACCATTTGTCAAAATTGTCCAGTAAACTGATCTTCGGTGACATCGATTTCGGCTTACAAACCGTTTCTACTCCGCTCGTCCAAAAATTGTTAAGTGACTTTTATCACGTGACGCTAGAAGGGATCACTGTCGGAGATACACGACTGAATTATAGTGACTCCTCAAACCCCACAAAGGAGATGCATAAAGGAAATATGATCTTGGATTCAGGCTCAACGTTAACAAAATTACATCACAAACTATACCATAAAGTCGAGGCGGCTATTAAGGAGAATCTTAAAAATGTGAAAACGGTTAAAGACCCTCTAAAACAAATGAGTTTGTGTTATCGTGCTAAAAGAGTTAAGCATGCACCTAAAATCACGATGCATTTTGAGGGGGCGGATGTCCGGTTGCTTAGATATAATGCATTTTTTACGGTCAGTAAGCGTATTATATGTTTAGCGATAGCGCCGACTTCAGATATCTCGGTTTTCGGGAATGTGGCACAGAGTAATTTATTGGTAGGTTATGATTTAGAAAACAAGAGTATCTCGTTTAGACGTACCGATTGTACGAGGTTAAAAGTTTAACGAAAGTCGATATATGGCTTTATTTTGTTGAATCGAAAATGATTGTATTGGAATAAAGATGTATTATTTTGGTATATTTTTTGGTCACCTACTTTAAAAGGGTTATTTGATTATTTTGACACATTTAAGAAAAACGTTTAAGACTCGATAAGTTGGGACTTCTTCTTACATAGCTTGAAAAGGATGGGATTCGGGATAAAGTGGATTGCGTGGATAAGGGCATGTCTCCAATCCTCTACGATGTCGGTCTTAATAAATGGAACCCCAACAAGTGAGTTTCATATAGGAAGGGGCCTAAGACAAGGAAACCCAATGGCACCATTCTTTTTTTTTTTAATAGTGGTGGAAAATCTTAACTGAATAATGGACACACTCCACAAGGATCACAACTCACACTAAAACCGTCACGTCAGCTTTTCAGTTTCATCACTCAGCTTATCACCCGGACACGTAATGGCCATTCTCCACCGTATCGAATTTTGGACTCACCTTGAAACAAAGAATAAAACATCATACATCAAAATTTGTGTAGCAAATTCCAAGCTCTCACATCAACCACGCCTTGCAGGAGTGGTTTCACCATGCTCTTCCACTTTCTTATTATATGTATTCTGCTATACATTAAAATAGAGATGAGCATATAACACCGAAATTCCAAACCGAATCGGGACCGGTTGTACAAGACGAAACTGGTATGTATGTTATACGGTGCGGTATTCGGTTAATATTTGGTCAAAATCGATTTCGGTCCAACCGGTTTCGGTACCGAGAAAGACCCGAAAAACCCGGGACCGTACTGGTTTTGGAAGACTTTGGGCACTTTCAAATTTTTGGTAATCATTGATTTTCTAACCTGTTCCTTTTTCTAACCATGATTCTCATAATATGCAACTTTTGATTTGTTGAACTTTTGAGTTTGATTTGTTGAAATTTTAGTTTGTTAAACTTTTAGATCTACTTTTTGAAGTTCTACTTATGTTAAACTTTTTGATCTATTTTGTTGAAAATTTAGTTTAACAAAACTTTTTATCTACTTTGTTTAAATTTTACTTTTGTTATAAACACTGAAATTCGTACATTCGGGTCGTTCCAAAAATCGGTCCTACCGGTACTAGAACCGAATTTACTGGATTGCACCGGAAACCGAACCGGTACCAAGCCGGGGTATACGATTCAGTATTCGGTCGTATGAAACACACTTCAAAACTTATGGTCCGACCTGGTTCCAGTCCGATCGTTCGGTCCGTGATTGGAACCGAGCTCATCCCTACATTAAAATGTGATTTTTTTATATATTTAATTTACAACGTTAATTCGAACTACCTTGTTTCATGCTTTAAATCATACACGACTAGAAAAAAAAACAATAAAAAAAACAAATCATTTTATCAAGAACACATGTTTTGACGAAAATCATAATTTTTTAACATATGCCGCCTTATATAAAAAATTAAATTAAAATCATAAATACGGTTAAAGTTCAAAGATGGTCTAGCCTAGTGGGTGGAGGTAACACCTTTGTGCCTTCAAGGGATGGTATCCTCAATTAGCCAATGTTCAAACCCCGCAGGCGACGACTTGTTGCGGTATTTAGCTTTTGGAGCCACGGCAAGCTATGCTCGGAATTCGAGTTTGGGTGCAAAGCCATCTTCCATGGTTGGTACCCTCACCGCGGGTGCTGGAGTTCTTAATTGTCGCAGAGGACGCCAATGCTAGCTATGTTCAGCTTCAGCCATCCCTAAATTGGCTGGCTTATTTGGTATAGACTCCTTTTGTTCCTCCTTTCCTACATCATATAAGAAAAGATATACGTATAGATCTCATATATTCATATATTTGCCTTGAATTTCAGTCTATCTGAGATCAGTTGGCAATTAAGCGAACATTTTATACAAAATTTGGTTTCATTCCCCCTCTTTGTTGTGATCGGTTAAGATGCGAAGTGTTGTCCATGAGTCCATCCTTTTTGTTTCTCAATGTGTCGTGTCTTATTAGCGACTCTATTGGATTTAGAGGTTCAGAATGATTTTTCTTTCTCTTTTTTCATTTCTATCTTGTGGAATATTGAATCATGTTAAGATGTAATGTGGATGTTAAAGACTACTTCAACCATGAAAAAGATTGAATGGAAAAAGTATTGGTATATGGATGGATGGTTGTTGTACTTCTCTTTTCTTCTTATTTTACTATGTTTGATTTTGTGAAATGTGTGATCTTTTAGCTTTTGTATGTACATATGGATTAAATCAATGACAATTTATTAATCATATGATTTAATTAATATGCATCAAAATAATTCTAATTAAAGGTCACTCATATTTAACAACTAAAATATCACTAACGTGAACCATAGATAAATAAATTGTTCATTTGCTAGTACCACTAGTCTAGAAAGTAGAAACAGAGTTTTGAAATGGAAATTTTTTGAGTTTATGAGACATGTTTTGTAAATAAATTGAATCATCTATCTGTCCAATCGAAAGCATGTTGAACCCATAGAGACTATTACGAGACAATAAAGATGGGTAATGTCTGTTAAAAGTAATCAACTACCAAAAGAAATATTTATATGAACAATAGATAGAATATTAACATATGTACTTTTAGTTTCAAGTTGAATATTAACATATGTACTTTTAGGCATGCACGAAAGCAATGTCCAAAAACAAAAACTTGGCTAGAGAATACAACAATCAAATTCAAGTTCCTAACTTGAAATTAGTGAATTAAGCGATGCTTGATGATGATTGGTGAATATTTTGGAAGGAAGCCCAAAAAATCATAATAATTTCGTGAGAGAATGAATTTATGGAAGGCTTCGGACCCCATCGAGACCCAGTGACCAATGAGCCCAAGGCCCACTTCTTGACATTTGAAAAGGTGTGTATAATTCACTACGGCCCATTTGGAGCTACACTTTCGTGTTGATTTCTAAAACTCAAGTTTTAGTTAACTTTCATTAATCTTGCATAATAATAAAAATATCATTTTCATTTATTTAATTTAGAAAATACACCCGTACTTAAAGTTCTCAAAAGTTGTAACCATCTTATCACATAAAATATGTGTTGTCATCGATTATTAGGCTATGCGTACCAAGTAGCTGGGCCCGGCGGGCTGGAGCGGGCTACGGGTATACTGCAGGCATATCGTTGTGGCCATACGCTCACAACCGCTGTGTGTGTGGTGTGTGTTTTAATTAATTAAATAATTAAAAAGTGAGATGGTTGGAAAGGGTCGGGTACTAAACAAACAATGTTTCAAAGGGCTTATTGTAGGGTTATAGAAAAGCTGATGTGGTGCAAATAGTGGAGTTGGGAAGGGTGTGAGGATTCTACTATGCATAGCCTTATGATAACATTTATTTTGGTATTTTTAAATTGTGAAGTTCATGTTAAGTCAAAATATATAGGACTATCTTCATCAAAATGTATCCAACTATACCCGTATTCCTATTGTGTGTATCCAACTTCGAAATGGGTTATTGTGTGTACTAAACTTTCAGTTTGGTTTATTGTGTGTACCGGTTTACCTGCTGAAAGGGTAGCCGGTCATCTTCTTCTCCGGTGACTCCCTTCTCCGGCGACTCCCTTCTCCGGCCACCACCACCACCACAGCCACCATCTCCACCACCACAGCCACCACCACCACCACCATCTTCTTCTCCGACGACTCCCTTCTCCTGCCACCACAGCCACCATCTCCACCACCCACAGCCACCACCACCATCACTAAACCCACCACCAACACCATCACCATCTCCACCACCACAGCCACCACCACAGCCACCACCACCATCACCAAACCTACCACCACCATCACCAAACCCACCACCAATACCACCAAACCCACCACCACCATCACCAAACCCATCCCCAACCCACCACCAACATCGCCACCACCATCACCATCTCCACCACCACAGCCACCACCAATACCCCAAGTTTGATTTGAAAAAACCCCAAATTTACCAAGAACCCTAATTTCAATATATGAACCCTAATTGATCGAATGAAAAATCAAATCAGATCAGAATCAGATTAGAACCAGGGGTAGTGCTTGACGGTGGTAGTTGCAGCGGTGGGTTTGGCGGCGGTCGTCGTCGGAATCTTCGTCTGGATCGTCGGGTTGGTGGTGGGTTTGGTGATGGTAGTGGTGGTTGTGGTGCTGGACATGGTGGCGGTGTTGGTGGTGGGTTTGGTGATGGTGGTGGTGGTGGCCGGAGAAGGGTGTCGCCGGAGAAATTACCTGATACACATCAGCATTAGCAGGTTATCAGGTAAACCGGTACACAAAATAAACCAAATTGAAACTTTAGTATACGCAATAACCCATTTTGAAGTTGGATACACACAATAGGAATACGGGTATAGTTGGATACATTTTGGTGAAGATAGTCCAAATATATAATAACTTTATCGGCAAATTGCTAAACGAGTATATCCTTCTATGTGTTTCTAAATCAACTAAATTTTCTTTTTAACTTCTCATTATATTTTCCCACCATAATCTATATATATATTAAAAGAAGGTTTTGGCTGATGTAATCAAAATGAAATTGAGCCATTCTATTGGCCAATTAAACACAATCTTTCAAATGATGATGTCATAATCAATTTGTAATTTTTTTTTCTTTTAAACAACCGTCTAAATAAGGTATGTAAATCCTTAGAATTTATCGTTTGTAACCTTAATTTTATTTGATTAAGCTACTTTTTATCCCTGAGTTTTTCATTTTTCACTTTATAATACAAATGTTAATTTTTATTAGAAACTAAAACAGTATATTTAAATCGTCCGTGTATTACACGGGCCATTAACTAGTTTCATCTTTAAACTTGTTTCCGCAATTTTATATACAAATTAAACGAAAACAAAACAGTAAAAGAAATAAATAAATTGATATCATTATGAAGTGAAATAAAAATAAAATAGAAGTCATGTTGATGCAGTAAGTTGACATCTGTTTTGCTATTTCCAATGAACACCACACCGTTTATTCTTCAGTTAATATCATCTCCCTTTCCCCTGATCAATAAATAGAGTTTTAATTTTCATTGGATTTTTTATTTTTAAGAGTATATTGCTATTTTTATTTTCTGTTTATTATGTGGCTTGTTAAAAAAAATTGTTTTTATTTTGTGGTTTGCTATTTTAGTTCTTCATGCTTAAACTAAGAGGTTAGTGGCCATGCACTACCAATGAGTTTTTATGGTAAAGACATAATAAATTCATAAAAATGCCATACTCTTTATTTTCCTTTCTTTTAAGTAATGGTACAAGATTATTTCAACCATTTAACTCCACCTTATCTTTTTCAAGTTGTCAAGAATGTATTTCTCAAAACTTATAAAAAGTAAACATAATTAATTAAAAGTCATCTTGCACTAATCGCAAAATTAATAATTATAAATGAATTTGTATATCACATGGACATGTATCAAATTAATTCTATCGATTAAACTAGACCAAACATAGTAAGTCCTATCTTGAAGTAGTTGTAAAAAGAGTGAGACTTGCACAACTCTGATTTGTATCTCAAACGATTAAGCCGTTATATCAATAAAGACCCACATTTTTGTGTAAAACTAAAAGCGTGAACAAACATGTAGAAGAAACAATGGCTAGCAAATATAAAAACAACAATAGGCGAAATTTATGTGAGATGAGCTGTTACATTTACACCATCCTAGAAAAGCTACCGTATAAAACATAAACCTTTTTTTAACAACAATAGGCGAAATTTATATAAGAACAAATAGTGAACAAGTACGTTGTAAATCACTTGTCTAACAACTATTGGTAAATCAACTATGGATCACATAGCTTCGGAAAGTCTATTGGTAAATCACTTGTTGCTTTCACCTTGGGAAAATAAAAGTCCAAAAATACACAATATTAGAGACAACGACTTGGTCTCCATCTTAGATGGAGACCAAGTCCTTGTCTTTAATATTGTGCATTTTTGGACTTCTATTACCCGAAGGTGAAAGCAACAAGTGATTTACCAATAGACTTTCCGAAGCTATGTGATCCATAGTTGTTAGACTCGTACGAGTCGACTCATAATGGACAGAAAACGCGACGACTTGCTCTCACTATTCGGTTTCATATCCAACTATTCAAGTGAGGTCGCCGGCTGTATTCACTCCGTCGCCGGCCATTTCCCTTTGTCATCAGCGCATTCTTCATCAATAACCTTCTGTCGGAGCTGCTGCTGCTCCATCCTCTATCTACCTCCGTTGCTAAGACGGCTCTCTCCTCCAATCGTTGATGGGATTCTCTTCAAAAGCTTGGTGGAACACCTACTGAGAATTAAGATGGGGTGTTTGAGAATTGATTTCACCAAGTGGGTTTTTCCAAAGCAAGTGGGTTTTTGTTTACAGCAAGAAGGTTTTTGTTTACTTAAATGGGTTTTTGTTTACTTGAGTGTAGATAAAGATTAATACATTATTATAAAAAGGAAAAAAAATATTAATACATTTTAACTATTTATTTAAACATTTTATGGGTTTGAATAAATGATGGTTATGAAAAAAATATGGCTGCAAAAGATAAGGTTGGTACAATTCTTCGTTGAATTCTCTTTTCTACCAAACAAGAGAAATGATTCTTTGTTACATTTCTTTTCTGAAATCTCTGTGTTACCAAACAGATGATTTATTTCCCATT
Source organism: Centaurea solstitialis (assembly GCA_030169165.1). Classification (NCBI taxonomy): domain Eukaryota; kingdom Viridiplantae; phylum Streptophyta; class Magnoliopsida; order Asterales; family Asteraceae; genus Centaurea; species Centaurea solstitialis. Next base: position 34,937,713 of record CM058045.1, read on the forward strand.
CTTTAGACTAATTCTCTTTCTCAGCAATTTCATTCTCAGCAATTTCATTTTTTGTACCAAGCGCGTAAATCACATGGACCAAAATTCTAGTTTACTTTTTATAATTAATAATTTTTTTATTCGATAACATAAATCAATGCCATTAACATTATATTTTAGAAAATACTTTAAAGATATCTCTATACTCATCAAAATTTACATCTCATTTTTAAACTTTTTACTAAATTAAACATCTAGAACCAAAATTAAAATTTACCCTTTTTTTATAATTCAAACAAAAATGACCGTTTTAATTTTGGTTAGTGAGGTTTAGTAAAAAAGTTAAAAATAAGATCTAAATTTTGATAAATATAGAAAATATTTTTGTGATTTTTGTTTTGTTTTAAAAATGGTCCAAAATACTCTATCTTTATTACAGATGTATGTTAAAATGAGGGAAGTTTTTGTCTTTTCTTCCATACTCTATCATGTGATATGTGTCATAAACACGTATAAAATTACAGTTGTAATACATACGATGAAGAAAAATATAAACTTAACATAATTTCATAGATATTTTAATTTTTATTCCCCAATTTACGTAAAAAAATGCTCTAAAAGTAATTATAAAATTATAAATAAGTGAAAATCATTTTTATTCAATTTTGACTTCAAAAGATGGGTATGATTTCATGTTTGACCATGTAATATATTTTTTTAATCTTATTTTAAACGTATTCAGAAGGTTGAATTAGAAAGCAATAAATATATTTCCATTTTCTAACTTTTTTTCCTTTTGTAGATTTCATCTTTGTAAAAAGATATTTAAATCTGTCATTAATACCGACCATGTAATAAGGTTTTATTTAACGTTGTTTTAAAGGTATTCAAAAGGTTAAATTAGAAAGCAATAAATATAGTTTTTGTAAAAAGATATTTTTAATATGTCAAAAATAGGTATTAATTAAAAAAGTATATCATAAAATACAACATCTTTATTTCATCGATTCAACACAAAAAAGCCCTATAATCGACTTTGGTGACTTATACCTTTATACGATACAAATTTGTTCACTAAATTGTAACCTATCTATACTAACTTTGTGCCACATTTCGGACAACCTAGATACCTGAATTTGGTTCCATCGCTAGATATATAATATTTTTACTGACTGTCACAAACATGTTATTTACAAGCAATCGGACCTCTGCCCCCTCAAAATGCATTTGTGATTCTAGGCATGTGCATAATCTTGTTAGCATGATAACACAAACTCAATTGTTTTAGAGGGTCTTTAAGATAGCGTTTGGTACGCGAACAGTGTTGAACATGACAAGATGGCACAAGTGAAACTGAACAGTATTGGATAGGAGAAGATAGTAGAATAGGCTAAACGGGACGTGACATTACTGGACAGAACAAATGTTTCTTTTGTGTTTGATACGCCTATGACTTGACAAGTTCCTAAAAAAAATTATTTAATGATTTTATAAAGCAAATAATAGTTATAATCAATACAAATAAAGCACACTATATATTTTATAGAAAAATTACACAATTTTCATAAATACAAACACATGCACATGTATATATATATATATGTATATGTATATGTATATAAAGAAAAGTTCAAATGTGAACTTAATTTTAGTTGTGAACATGAAGAAGAATTTCGGCCACTCATTTGGTTAATAAATGCCGCTTTGACCCCCCCCCCCCCACTTTTAATAATCTCCATCCTTCTAATAATCGTGTCAATCCTCCATGGACGCTATCACTGTAACCAAAGATGTGTGACTAAGATACGTCCTCACGTTCACAACCAAAGTTTACTTCACATTTGAGCCTGACCCTATGTATGTATGATATTTATGAAACTAATGCTGATGGTTATGGTAGAAGTGGAAGTAGTAAACAGGGGCGGAGCCACGAAGGGGGCAAAGTAGGAAGTTGCTCCCCTAACATTTTAAATTTTATTAATTTTTTTTATATATCAGGGATATTTGGGTAATTGCCCCCCTTGAAAATCAGTTTCACACAAAAATTACGATTATTGTTGATATTTTGAAGATTTTTTGTGTATACCAAACTAATTTTTTAGAATTAAGATTGTTGTTTAGAGTTTGTCCCCACACAAATTAATTTATGGCTCTGCCCTTGGTCAATGGTAATACTAGTAGTGACGATGGTGGTGGTGGTGGTTGTGGAGAACATGAAGATGGTGGATAGTGGTGGAGGTGGCGATGGAAAGCTGTAAAAGTGGTAGACGATGGTGGTAGGTAATCGATGATTCGATGGTAGTTGTAACGGTTGTAACGACCCAACATAGCAAAATGTAAAACTAACATAAATAGACAGATAAAATAAAATGCGGATTACAAATTTCTTGTTTAATAGTAATACTAAGGTTCTCGACAGTGATCTATTCTAGCAACTGAGAAATTCATGGTAGGAACTAGCTGGACGTCTTCTAGATCCTTCCCTCTAGCAGACTTTGCTCTTACCTCTATCTTTCCCTGAAAAGAGTCATAAAATGAGGGTTAGACCGATGGTCTATGAATTCCCCAAAAACACGATTTAAAACACAATTCAACTTGAACAGTTTATAATCTCACAACAAAGTGGTATAAGGACAAAACATTTCGGTGCTTACTCTCCGATCACATGTACTGGCCCTCACCGCGTTATTTCCCACGCATACCTGTGGTAACGCAAGGGCTCACACCTGCCCGAAAGTTGGGGTACACACTTCCCCGATTTGGCCAGTACATGCCCCATCCCCATGCAGGTCTAAATCATGCAATTGCTTACCTTGACAGTCCACAAAATCATTTCACGTTAAACAGATAAAGTCATGTAAAACATTTTATGGTGAACTCTTTCCATTTACATTTAAGAAGTAAGGAACTCACCTGGCTGGCTGATATGACGTACTAACTCCTTGGGCTTGCCTACATTTAAACACACTAGAAGGCTTACTAATTAGGTCTGAAAGGCCCTACTACGCCCAAGTCGGGACTTGAAATTTCCCGAGTCGGGACGTTGGGTTTTCCGATTCGGGAAATTACATTTCCCGAATCGTCCCTCCTAAAACCCCCCGAGTCGGGTTTCATACTTTCCCGGATCGGGAATAGTACAAACCCGAATCGAAACTTAGTCAACAACGGCACCCTACACGAACCCCAGTCGGGTTACATACTTTCCCGGATCGGGAATAGTACAAACCCGAATCGAAACTTGATTACTTAAGAAGTTTACCCACTAACCCACCGATGCGGGTTATATGGTATCCCGGATCGGGAAGTACCAAAACCCGAATCGGGACTCAAGAACACCGATTCAGGATTTATGAATCCCGATTCGGGATTCATAAACCCGGAGTCGGGTTTTCGAGCAAACAATCGAAAATCCCCTCAAATCTATAGATTTGAAGTCTATCAGGATTCCCAAATCATACCAACTACTAAGGGGATTATTCTACAACAATTGAATACACAAAATAGGGGAACTTACTTGATTCCGATGGCGATCCCGATCCAAACTCCTCTTCTCCCTGCCCTAATTTCCTTTGTATAACTTGGGCTTAGGCCTAAGCCTTTCCCAAAAAGGCCCAAGCCCAACTTCTCCAAAATTACTAATCAGTCCCCTAAGTTTTAGAAACTTGATCCTTTAGCCCCTTTAACCTTCCATCCACGAGCGGGGCAAAGTAGGAAGTTGCTCCCCTAACATTTTAAATTTTATTAAAAAAAATTTATATATCAGGGATATTTGGGTAATTGCCCCCCTTAAAAATCAGTTTCACACGAAAATTACGATTATTGTTGATATTTTGAAGATTTTTTGTGTATAACAAAGTAATTTTTTAGAATTAAGATTGTTGTTTAGAGTTTGTCCCCACACAAATTAATTTATGGCTCTGTGTAACACCCCAAAAATTGGAGTAAACAAAAACTTTCATTTAATAGAAAGATGGTAATACAATGTACGTCAAGGCGAGAGTTCTTCCCAAAACAGGGGTATAAGTAATGTATAATTACAATGTTTGTAATTAAATAAAGAGATATAATAACTAGCTAGTCTAGTTCCTACTGGGAAGAAGACTACAAAAGGGTTATCGTTCTACAGTCAATCTCGCGGCCTAGAAGACCGGTCTCTCCAACGTCCCCCATGCTCACTTTAAACCCGGCACCTACTTGGGAATAACGTCCCTAGCACCTGAGAGACACATCGACACCACACAAGTGTTAGGCCAAAAGAGCCTAGTGAGTTGTACCAACAAGTACGATACATATAAAATCATGTTAAGACATATGATGTATACATATGTGTATATAAACAAACATAATCAAAGTATACTTTTACGGATTATCTTTTATCTTTGAAAACAGTAGGAGCGACCCACTTCCACCAACCAATATCCCTACACTCGTTACTTCCAAACACCCCGATGCCGAATTTAGCATGACATCATCCACTGGGGCCCGCACACCTCGGAGCCACCTGAGATGTCGGCGACATAGGTACACACCCCAAGACTGTTTGGTGTGGACATATTGCGTTGGATCGTCCATTATTGTTTATATAGCCGCATATCCGCCACCAGTCCCATCACTCTTTACTTCCAAACACCTCGACACCGAATTTAGCATGGCACCAACCGAGGGCCGCGCACTTCGGAGCAACCCGAAAGCCGGCGACATAGGTACACACCCCCAGACTGTTTGGTGTGGAAACATGGCGTTGGATTTGCTTAATTATACATACACTTTATGTATTTTCACCCGGTCTAAGAGGCCATACAATACCATACGATGTTCAAGTTAAATATTATCGAAGGTCTGATAACCTTCATTTTCTCATATAAGCCAACATGCTCGGGATTCAATTCCTTCACATCATTCCGTGGCATACATAATAACATGTATTTCTCATAAATACATTCATCATATAATCACATGGATTTAAGTCATGCATTAGTAGCATACGATAATCTACTCCATGTATACAATATTCCAAGTCAAGAAATACATACAAGCATCGTTACTCATTCATTTCATGGCAATCCTTAAACCTAACAATTTAGGCATTTCATCCAAAATCATGTTTATTCACAATAACCAAGCAAGATATGTAAATCAAACAAGATGATGTTCTCTCAGTTTTAACAAAACGGGTTTAGCAACTCACCTTGAGGCTATTTAAGCCAAAAGCCCCAAATTTCACAAAGAACCTTGCAACCCAAAACCCCCAATTCCAAGATCTAGGTTGAAGATGAGAGAAAACCTAAAATCATTTCCAATCAACCCTAGGTTAGTTCACAACTCTATTTCATAGATTAATCCAACCTAAAAGGTTTAGACATAGCTCACCTAGTAGGGTTTTGAACAAAACCCTAGAAATGGAGAATCCCCTTTGCAACAATGGAGGTTTTGAAGGTGAGAGGTGGAGAAGATGAAGATGAAGGAGATCTAGCTTCCAAATCTTGCTACCTTAAGTATCAATCCATCAATGGAGTCTTGAAGAGCTTGGAAAATGGAGAAGATAGGAAGAAAAATCGGCTAAAATGGATAAGAAATGAGAGAGATATGATAAAAAGAAGATAGGAGGGTTTATAACAACTCAAAATGTAACTGCAGGTTTGGCGCTGATCATGGCGCTAATAAATCAGCGCAGAGATTAGCGCCAAGACAAAATTGCTCCGATTTCGATTCCGAAAGGACCGTTGGACTCGTAATTCAATTTCCCACTCAATAAGATTATAATATTCAAGTTTTAATCCAAAATAAAATTATCCAAATTTACGGGTGTTACACTCTGCCCTTGGTCAATGGTAATACTAGTAGTGACGATGGTGGTGGTGGTGGTTGTGGAGAACATGAAGATGGTGGATAGTGGTGGAGGTGGCGATGGAAAGCTGTAAAAGTGGTAAATATATTTCCATTTTCTAATTTTTTTTTCCTTTTGTAGAATTCATCTCTGTAAAAAGATATTTAAATCTGTCATTAATACCGACCATGTAATAAGTTTTTATTTAACGCTGTTTTAAAGGTATTCAAAAGGTTAAATTATAAAGCATAAATATAGTTTTTGTAAAAAGATGTTTTAAATATGTCAAAAATAGGTATTAATTAAAAAAGTATATCATAAAATACAACATCTTTATTTCATCGATTCAACTCAAAAAAACCCTATAATCGACTTTGGTGACTTATACCTTTATACGATACAAATTTGTTCACTAAATTGTAACCTATCTATAAATTACTTTGTGCCACATTTCGGACAACCTAGATACCTGAATTTGGTACCATCGCTAGATATATAATATTTTTACTGACTATCACAAATATGTTATTTACAAGCAATCGGACCTCTGCCCCCTCAAAATGCATTTGTGATTCTAGGCATGTGCATAATCTTGTTAGCATGATAACACAAACTCAATTGTTTTAGAGGGTCTTTAAGATAACGTTTGGTACGCGGACAGTGTTGAACATGACAAGACGGGACGAGACAAACTGAACAGTACTGGATAGGAGAAGATAGTAGAATAGGCTCAACGGGACGGGACATTACTGGACAGAACAAATGTTTCTTTTGTGTTTGATACGCCTAGGACTTGACAAGTTCCTAAAAAAATTATTTAATGATTTTATAAAGCAAATAATAGTTATAATCAATACAAATAAAGCAAACTATATAATTTATAGAAAAACTACACAATTTTCATAAATACAAACACACACACACATGTATATATATATATATATATGTATATGTATATAAAGAAAAGTTCAATCCTTCATGGACGCAATCATCGTAACCGAATATGTGTGGCTAAGATTCGTTCTCCCGTTCACAACCAAAGTTTACTTCACATTGATGGTTATGGTAGAGGTGGAAGTAGTAAACAGGGGTGGAGCCACGAGGGGGGCAAAGTAGGAAGTTGCTCCCCTAACATTTTAAATTTTATTAATTTTCTTTTTATATATCGGGGATATTTGGGTAATTGCCCCCCTTAAAAACCAGTTTCACACGAAAATCACGATTATTGTTGATGTTTTGAAGATTTTTTGTGTATAACAAAATAATTTTTTAGAATTAAGATTGTTGTTTAGAGTTTGTCCCCACACAAATTAATTTATGGCTCCGCCATTGGTCAATGGTAATACTAGTAGTGACGATGGTGGTGGTGGTTGTGGAGAACGTGAAGATGGTGGATAGTGGTGGAGGTGGCGATGGAAAGCTGTAAAAGTGGTAGACGATGGTGGTAGGTAATCGATGCCTCGATGGTAGTTGTAAAGGTGGTGGAGGAGGTTGTTATTGTGGAAGAGGAGGTGGAGGTGGCTGATATCATGTTAAAGTTTTATATCAAACAAGTGTTACTTAGTAATATATTAGTTTGTGCCTCATTTCTGTCATATGTTGTTTCACCTATTTTAGTGGAGCAAAAAAAGTCCTTTTTGTCCCATTTGTCTCACCATGTCCCAGTTCTTGTCCTTGTCTCATGTCGCGCCAAACTTATGACAGTGAATTCTTGTTTTGTCTCATGATACGCCAAACGTGGAACAATGAGTTTTGTCTCGTTTTGTCCCCACCGCCCACGTACCAAACGCAACATGAGAGTACAAGGGTATACACAGCACGGAATGAAACTTTGAGGTACAAAATTGTAAATTATATCTTCCGTTTCCGTCTAACAAATAAATAAACAAAAACGGGCGGGAAAATAAGAGAAAAATGGAGAGAGCGACGATGAAGAGAAAGCCGTCTGGAAACGAGCTACAGAGGTTGCTCGACGCCATTAAAGCGTCAGATGTAAGTTTCTTTTAGGTACTACCTTCTAAAATCATTTCCCCTAATTAATTTTTAGCAGGTTTTGGTGTCCTAGTTTATATGATGATTTGATTTTGCATAATTGGAACTTGTTATGAAAATCCGTAGCTTATTTCATTACAATTATGCGTTTGCTGATGAAAACCCAGATGTGTTGGATAAAAACCTCTGATCATAAAGTAGTGAGGAGTGTCTAGATAGATAGATAGATATATGCTAGGGGTATGTTTAGGAACCCCATTGTTTGGGAAATTAGGGATTCACTTTGAAGTAGATAATACTGGATTATCAAATCTGATTATGAGATTTTATGTTCCTGAATACTAACTATCAGTTGTGTGACTTGCAATTCGCTAATTATGTAGGAACTTAGTGAACCCTAGTAATTCATTACTATCAAGTTGACCGACTAAAATCAAAATGAATGTTACATTCTGAAGTAATGTTGGCAGCATGGAATACAAGTCTGGTGTACAGTTTTGTGACATATTTGTTTTTTACATGAATTGTGTGTGTCATGTTAGTTATGATATGTGTGCTAATATCAAATGCCCAGTTCCCACCATGGTTTTAGTTAATTTGGAGGATATTAGCCTGCTGCTTTGGGATTTAGGCATTACAAATGGTAGCAAATCAACATTCTCTCGAGTTATAATGAGTTGGACTCATGCAGCTTGTGATAAGTTTATGGAATCTTATTTGGGTTTTTATGTAGCCCTAGTAGTTACGGAGTTTTTCTAAGTGGGGGAGCTCGTTACGTGTTTGTCCCAAATAGGCTATGATGTAACCTGTGAGTCTTCTAAAGTCTTAGGTTACGAGCTGCTAATAACTTTCCACCTTGGTTTTGCAGGGAAGTATCGGTCATGTGTAGAGTTCAAAGAAAAAAGTCGTTAGTTTTTAACATTCATCCCCCCAGAATTTCTGTGTTAGGAAGTCTATATTAACTTTTGACATTTTTTATGCTCTCATATATACCGATACAACAGCCTTTTCACTGAAGGGAAAAGGCTGTACCATCTTGTATTCCCTGTTTTGTAGGAACAGAGGTATTAGTAATAAGTGGACTTTAAAGAGACAAATGTTAGTTTATAGCATCCCTTCTAACAGAATTTACGTGTGTTTGAATGTGTACGTTAAACTTTTACGTTTTTCTTTCTGTCATATACCAGTACAGGCACCCTTCTAGTGAAGGGAGCAGATTGTACTATGTTGCATTCATTGTTTTTTTAGAAATCACGGTAATTTATGATGTAATTGTTAAGTTGCTTTATTTAATTCTACAGGTGGTCGAGAACCGTACTCAGCTAATTTATGAACTTAGGGAGTTAGATGTCACTGATGAAAATGAACGGGCTTCTATCATGGAATGTCTAATAGTATAATGTTCACCATGTCATCTGTTTTTTTAGTTTCTTTTTGATCTTGGTGTTCAGGGGTTTGATAACAGGCCATAATTGACTTTGTTTAGTTATCAAGTTCTCAAGAAATGTACTTCTAAAGCCTCTACCATGATCTGAACAAACTCTACCATGTGCTGATTTTATAGTTTTGCGTACGGAATCTCATGAGTCATGATGAAATAGGCTGTCTGTATGGCTCATTAGTTGATAGATAATGGGATGTTTGTTTCCCAACATGTCACCTATTTCGAGCAACTTTATCTTAGAGGTATTTTGTTCTTCAATCAAACTATCTAATTCATGGCTAGCCTTGAGATAAGTATTTTATTTTGAAAGTTTAACGTGCTAGTAGAGGCCTCTATATAATTAACAATCATATCTACCTTGGATAAATTTCTACTGTAATTGTTATATTATTCATGTTAGCTACACCATGGCTGACATATTCTCTCTATAGTAGGTATACGATTAACATTTGATATGTTCACAATCATCTAATTAGCTACGGAGCTACGTATTTGCATTTTTATCTTTATGATCTATTTCTAGTATTGCTGGACTCCCCACATATATAGATTGCATTGCTTTTTATGATGGAAGACATTGCAAACTCTCACAAGTTCTCTATTGTTCTCTTTTTCCCTAACTCGAGTCATATTCTTAATAAGAACCATTATGTGAATTATGTGAGGATATATTTAATGAATCATGATGCTTTTTATCCTAATTTATATGCAACGAATGATAATCGTTTCTTAGGTTTCTCAAGTTAACCCAATCAATGCTTACGAAACGAACAACGCCAAAATGATCGCGAAACTCCCTTCTCAAAATGTCCGAAAGTCGATCTCCAAACCCAATTTCATCAACAAAGCTCAAATCCACTACCGAGCCAATTTCAATTTCTCGTTTCTTTAAGCGGCCAAGTTCAATCATCAAAGACATCTTCTCGCTTTGTGGGAGGTTATCGGAATCAAAAGGCAAGCATGGATGGTCCCGAACATTGCGAGAAGAGGAAGCTCTCTACAAAAGCAAAATCAACATATATCATTCAAAATAATGCTTATAATCTCTCTTCCCCACACTTGAGTTAAAACATATCACATAATCAAAAAACTAAAAACAACTCAAGTGTGTATATTCAAATAAATCAATGTAAGAAACATCCCTCTCATACGGATTAAATAAACCCTTAACCAAAGAATCCCCCTTTTTGGGTACATTCACAATTTAACCAACTAGGGCTTACAAGAGTCTTCAAATTAAAGCATTTAGAGGGAAATCACATACCTTTGACGCCATGGAATCGTAGGATGGGAGGAGAATTGCAGAGAAAAACCAAAGGGAAGGGGAGAAAAACTGAAAATAGGGTTTTAGAATTTGAATTTAAACCTCTCGTTCCGAACTTCGCGTCGCGAAGTCAGAGATCTCGCGTCGCGAAGTCGAAATTACTGCACTATTTTCAGATTTTCGTTCCTTCACGATCGCGAAAACTGATATTTGGCGATCGCGAAAATACCTTGACAAAGAGAACTTACCTTGCTCCGCAACTTCGCTCCGCGAAAGTTATATTTTGCGATCACGAAAATGCTTCTGTCTAGCATTTTCCAAATTTTGATCGGGTTGTGAATTCCTTTGACTAATACTGCAAAATTGATTAGAAAACAAACAAAAATAAAAATAACTAAGAAAAAGACGGGTTGCCTCCCGAGAAGCGCTTGTTTTTGTAACGAGTTTCGAGCCTGACTCGGGAGAACAACTAGGTAATGGGCTCTTCAGAAAGATGACAGACCTCACCATCTTTGACGGGGTCGTCTATATGGTAAAGTTTTAGTCTATGGCCATTTACCTTGAATTGTCCTCCTTCGGTCATTAGGTCCACATATCCAGAGGGATATGCTTTCAAAACAACATATGAACCTATCAACCGTGACTTTAACTTACCGGGGGTGAATTTGAAACGAGTTTGATACATTAGTACCTTGTCTCCCTCTTTAAATACCTTTACCTCCTTTAGATGCGCATCGTGCCATTTCTTTCGTTGTTCCTTGTGGATCTTCGAGTTCTCATATGCAAGAGATCTGAGTTCCTCCAACTCATGCAAGTTTATAAATCATTCCTTCCCACTTGCAATGTTGTCCAAATGAACCTTTTTTAGCGCCCACAATGCTTTGTACTCGAACTTGAATGGTAGGTGACATGCTTTTCCATAGAGCATCCGATATGGAGTGCTTCCAATCGGTGTCTTGTAAGCCGTACGATAAGCCCATAGTGCATCTTCAAGCTTTTGTGACCATATCTTCAGGTTGTTATCGACTGTCTTTTCCAAGATTCGTTTCAAGGCCCGATTGGTGTTTTTCACTTGTCCGTTTGCTTGCGGATGATAAGCGGTTGAGAACCGATGATGTACCCCATACCTTTTGAGGGTCTTCTCCAAGAGGTAATTTGCAAAGTGAGTTCCTCTATCGCTTATGATCGCCTTTGGACACCCGTACCTACGCATAAGAGATTTCACGAAGTCAACAACTACCCGGGCATCATTTGTGGGTGAAGCTTTTGCTTCGGCCCATTTGGAGACATAGTCAACTGCCACAAGGATGTATTTGTTGCCTTAGGAATCGGGGAAGGGTCCGATAGAATCGATTCCTCAAACATCAAACACTTCGCTAACGGAGATGCTCTGTTGAGGCATCTCATCTTTCTTTGTGATATTGCCCGCCCTTTGACAGGCGTCACAAGATTTTATTAGCGCGTGAGCGTCCTTGAAAATTGTAGGCCAATAAAATCCTGATTCGAGGACATTTCTGGCAGTGAGGTTGGCTCCAAAATGGCCTCCCGTGGGGCCTTTGTGACAATTATCGAGAATGTCCCAAGCAGCAGGGCCTGAGACACATCGACGGGGCATCCTATCGGGTCCTATTCTAAATAAGTGGGGTTTGAACCAAAAATAATTCTTTAGGTCTGAGAAGAACTTACCTTTTTGTTGATGAGTCATACCTTTAACGAGAACACCGGCGGCAAGATAGTTTGCAAAATCTGCATACCAAGGTATAGGGTCCTCTCCTACGGTCTTAATCATATTGAGGTCCTCATCGGGGAATTTATCCCTAATGACTTCTATGCCCCCGGAATCCATATCTGAATTCTCCAAGCGAGACAGATGATCAACAGCCAAATTTTTAGCGCATTTCTTATCTCTTACCTCTATATCAAACTCTTGTAACAGAAGTATCTATCTTATGAGTCTGGGCTTAACATTAGGCTTAGCAAAGAGGTACTTAAGGGCAGAGTGATCGGTATACACTATGATTTTGGACAACACAAGATAGGATTGGAACTTCTCAATGGCGAAGACGACCGCTAGAAGCTTTTTTTCGGTCGTGGTGTAGTTTTCTTGGGCATCATTAAGAGTTCGACTCGCGTAGCAAATCGGTTGAAAGTGATTGTTTATACGCTGCCCATGAACTGCACCAACGGCATAATCACTCGCATCGCACATAATTTCAAAAGGTTGATCCCAATCAGGTGGAACCGTAATAGGGGCGTTTGTCAGGTGATGTTTTAAGGTCTCAAACGCAGATATGCAATTCTCATCAAAGATGAAAGGTGCATCCTTTTCAAGAAGTCTCGTTAGAGGTCGGGTTATTTTTGAAAAATCTTTAATAAATCTCCTATAGAACCCGACATGACCTAAGAAACTTCGAACCCCTTTTATGTTTGTAGGTGGAGGAAGCTTCGATATGGTGTCTATCTTGGCTTTATCCACCTCCAAACCGTCTTTTGAGATTTTGTGCCCAAGAACTATACCTTTTCTTACCATGAAGTGACATTTCTCCTAGTTGAGAACCAAATGAGACTCCTCGCATCTGGCTAAGACCCTGTCTAAGCTGTTTAAAAAATCATCAAAAGAGTTACCAAAAACAGAGAAATCATCCGTAAAAACCTCCATACAATCCTCTATCATGTCCTGAAAAATGGCAGTCATGCATCGCTGAAAAGTAGCGGGTGCATTGCACAACCCAAAAGGCATACGCCTATAAGCAAATGTTCCAAAGGGACAGGTAAAGGTCGTTTTCTCTTGGTCCTTGGGATCAAAGGGAATTTGAAAATATCCCGAAAACCCATCTAGGAAGCAATAATACTCATTTCCCGCCAATCGTTCAAGCATTTGGTCTATGAAGGGCAGAGGGAAATGGTCTTTTCTAGTGGTATCATTCAGTTTCCTATAATCTATGCAAACTCTCCACCCGGTGACAGTATGGGTGGGCACTAACTCATTGTTATCATTTGTGACAACGGTGAGTCCTCCCTTTTTGGGAACCACCTGAACAGGGCTCACCTATGGACTATCAGAAATAAGGTAGACGATCCCGGTATCAAGTAGCTTCATAACCTCTTTTTGTACAACCTCTTGCATTTTTGGATTAAGCCTTCTTTGTTTTTGCACGTACAGTTTAAAATTATCTTCCATTAAAATTTTATGCGTACAAAAAGAAGGGCTTATTCCGGGAATGTCCGAGATTTTCCAAGCTAAAGCCTTTTTGTGTTTTTTCAAGACCGCAATAAGCTTTTCTTTTTCATTGGCTGTTAGCAAGGCATAAATGATTACGGGGAGAGAATTGTTACCTTCAAGAAATTGGTACTCGAGATGCTCGGGAAGGTCTTTCAATTCCAAATTTGGCGGTTCCTCCAAAGAGGTTTTCACCTTAACTTTATCTTCCTGCTTTAGCTCCTCGAATTCCTCTTCTCCCCCCATGGCTTCATCCTTTCTTTACTCGATGGAGAAGCTTTCTTCCAATTCACCTGGTTCAAAAAGATGATCATTAAGCTCTATTTCAAAAGGTTCGCTGAAATCATCAACATTGCCTAGGTTATTTATAGATTCATCACAGTCTAGGGTCCCATCAATGGAGAAAGTGATTCGATCTTCGCCAATTCTTAGACTAAGTTCTCTTTCGGCGACATAGATAACGGCACTGGCCGTGTTGAGAAATGGTCGGCCAAGGATTAGAGGTACTTTAACCTCGTCCTTTATGTCCAAGATCACAAAATCAGCGGGGAAAAGAAACTTGTGTTAGTGTTAGATTTATAATAGAAGTTGAGGGACCATTTGTGAACATTTTCTATTTCTTAGGAATGAGGTATAAATACCTCATTGCCTTGTATTGTACCTTAAGTCTTTTCATGATTAATGACATATGAGTTTCACATTTTCTCTCTCTACTTTCTCTCTCTACTAGATATCATATTTTCATGTTAGATTGATTCATCTTGCACTTACAAGTGGTATCAGAGCTGGATTTGCTGATTGTATGAAGATCTATCATGTGAATTTGTTGAAGATTTGAAGAAAATGGAGAAAACTTGAAGAATTCTAGTTTTGGAGCAAATTTGAAGACATATTACTTGATTATTCATGAAATTGTATGTAATTTCATGAATCTATCAAGTTTTATGCATTAGGAGTGATTTGGAATCATTTGGAAGTGTTCAGATTTGAATTTTTAGTTGAAATTAGCTGAAAATCGTGTTTTGTTCGTAAATGTTCTTATGTCTCGAGTCAATCTTCATATGTCTCGAGTGATAGTTAGGTGGTAGGTAGAACTCGAGCAGTATTAGTGTTTGGCTCGAGTTGAGTATCTCGAGTGAAGTAGTTATTGGCTCGAGTTGAGGGTCTCGAGCAAAGAAGAGCATCTCGAGCCAAATTGAAAGTGTATCTCGAGCCAAACCATAGCTGTGTCTCGAGCCAAATCATAAAAGTGTAACTCGAGCAGAGTACTGTCCGTATCTCGAGCCGTATCTCAAGCATAGTCTTGTTTGTGTCTCGAGCCAAGACCAAGTTGTGTCTCGAGCCATATAGTGACAAGTGACTCGAGTTATTTTGTTGTGTAACTCGAGCCAAGTAGTGATTTGTCTCGAGCCAAGTCATTTGTGCATCTCGAGTGGAGTTTTGTATCTCGAGTTATAAAGTTGGAATTCTTCAAACATTCTCGAAACTGATATTTCTCATAAAATCAGTAACAAAGATCCGTTTTAAAGATGAGTCTTGCAAATCGAAGAGATGATATGTCAATGGGATCAGAGACCAAAGCACCGGTGCTATTCAAAGATGAGTATGAATTATGGGTCTCACGATTCAAGCTATACATTAGGAGAAAGAAAGATGGAGATAAAATTCTTCATTCGATTTTACATGAACCTCATCCTATCCCAGTTACCACACTTGATGGAAGACAAGTGCCAAAAGATTTTTCAGAGATGGATGTGGCTGAAAGAGAAAGGTTTATGATTGATGTTGAAGCTCAAAACTGTCTAATTCAAGCAATTCCGAATGAAATCTTTCGCAAGTTAGATAGTTATGATGAGTCAGCAAAATCTATTTGGGATCAGCTACAAAAGATAATGATGGGTTGCAAGGTCGGAAATCAAATGAGGGTAACTAATTTGATGGATAGGTATGAAAATTTTAGAATGAAGGAGGATGAAACACTAGAAGAGACTTATGACAGGTTTGTAGAACTGATGAATGATATGAAGAAAAATAATATCATTCGATCAGAAATGGACTATATTGTGAAGTTCATTAACAATCTGTCTTCTGACTGGAAGCAATTTTCAAGGTTTGTGAAACAACACAAGGTTCTAAATGAGTTAAAAGTTTATGAAGTGTACGAGAATCTGTTATTGTTCGAGGAAGACGTGAATGAAATTGCTGCTGAAAGAAAGAAGAAAGAAAAGACTGAAGCTGATAATATGGCATTACTTGCTGAAAAAGAGAAAGCTAAGAAGAAAGTCAGAAAAGGGAAAGCTAAAGTTTTGGAAGTATTTGAAGATGAGGAAGAAGAGGATGAGGATGAATATGATGAAGATGAAAAAGATCAAATGTTGCAAAGCTTATTGAGTCTAACTGAGGCTTATAAGAAGAAGTATTATAATAGGTCTGGATCAAACAACAGAAGATTTTCTACAAGAGGTGGACGAGGTTTTAACAGAAACTACATGCAAAGTTCACAAGGATATCCTCCTCGGGTTGAAAAAGAGTATGTTGACAGATATGCAACAAAGAAAGAGGAGGTTGTCAAAGATACTCCAGAGAAAACAGAGGAAAAGAAAGGCCAAGCTGGTATTACATGTTATAAGTGTGGAAAGACAGGTCATATTGCTAAAGGGTGTACTACTAAGATGTCGAAAGTGGAACTGCTGAGGAAGAAGTTGGAACTAGCAGAGAAGCAAGAACAAGGATTGGTGTTGATGGCTGATGATGAAGAATGGCTGGATTATTCTGACAATGATGATCAAGCGCAGATGTGTTTTATGGGCTTAATGGAGGAAGAATCAGAATCTGATGAAGAAATAGAGAGTGAAGGAGAAACTTCAACGGTACGTTCTGTCTCTCTTGATGATCATAATAGAAAAATGCTTGAGGTGACAACATTAATTCATAACAAGAATAAAGAACTCGAACTTGTCATTTTAAAACAAACTAACGAAATTACTGATTTGTTGCAACAAAAAGAACAATTAAGTTCTCAATGCGCAAAATTGCAACAATCAGTGAATGAGTTTGAGACAATTCGAGCTGAACATAAGTCACAAAAGCTAGAAATTGATTTTTTAACCATCAGCTTGAGTGTGGAAAAAGAAAATGTTTCTAAGCTAAATAAGATGATTTCAGATCTTGATCCTAAACTTCATAAGATAGGTCAAACTGAGCATACAATTTTTTTGAATAAACAAGTTGAGTTTAGAGATTATTACTCCAAAGAAGGTCTTGGATATACAAATCCAAATTATTTGAAAAAGACTCTTGGAGTTAAAAATCCAAATCACTTGCAAAAAGCTCTTAAAGAAAATGCAGCATTTTATGACCTTAAAAGCATGTTAATGAGTAAGAGGTTTCCTTCATTAAAAGGTTTTCAAATGAAGGAAGAATTTTCAGAGATGCAACATATGAAACTACATGATCCTCTGTATCATGATTCTAAATATCACCGGGTCAAGTTTGTGTATAATGATGATACTCTGAAGATTAAATCCAATTCACTCAAGGATGATCCAGTATTTTTTGTTTACCCCGAATCATCAAGCAATATTGTAAAACCATACATATCAACCAAGGAGCTGGAATGTAAAGTTTCAGAGCTTGAGAAACAAATTGAAGATTTGAAAATTCAAAACTCAAATCTTGTAACTAAGTCAAAGAATTTTCTTCACTGGAATACTACTGATGTTGATTCTGAACCAATTTCACTGGTGTCAGAAATTCTAAATGATTTAATTTGTAATGTGTCAACATCAGTAGAAACCAGAAATTCTTCTCAAGATAATTCTGGGTTAAATCAAAATCTGAAAGAGGGTGTTGATGATGAGCAGGAAAAAGTTGTTCGTGTTGTTAATAATAAAGGTTATTTTGAATACAAAGAACCCTCAGCAATGTCAACTGATGATGTTGAGGTTCCTTATGATTTTGATTCTCTTAATTCAAAACAACCCATAATTGATGAAATATCTTCTGCTCCATCATCTTCAACAACACCGACAAATGTTTTATCTTCAATTGATTTGTCAAAAAGTGGTAGTGAATTGGGTGAATCTTCACAGGAATCAAAGAAGTTATCTCTTGAAAATTCTGAACTTGTGTACTCATCAAGAAGATCAAAAGTTTGTCATTTTCATGATGAAATCTCTTATTTAGAAAAGAAACATGACAAGGAAAATCAAAGTTTTCAAAACACAATTAAACAGTTAAAGACAGAACTTTCTCGTCAAAAGTGTGATACAATATTTTGGAACAGCAAATGTGTAACCTTAACAAAGAACTATGATAGACTAGTTGAAAGACTGTCTATATATGAAGAAGGTCATCACTATGCTGGGAAAAACCAAAAGATTGCTCATACTCCAGTCACTCATGTATACATCAACAAGGTTCAGTTCACTCAGGGAGTAAAATCTATGTTACGGAAATTTCAGCATTACATTGATTTGAAAAAGCAAAATCCGAACTTGGTGTTTCCTGAGGAAACTGAACAATCCATTTCACCTGTTCAAACTAAGTTGAATGCATTTGATATCTGTGCTAATACATCTACAGGAAGTTCCGACAGTGTGAGCTTTGAGAAGTCAAGAAAGAAGAGGTCAACGAAGAGAAATGTTAAAAAATTAGATTTTAGTATGAAATATGCAAATAGCAAGTTTAGTGTGGGAAACAAACTGAATTCTAAAAATAATGTACCTTCCAAATTCAATTCTATGAATAAAAGGTCTACATCCGTTTCTTCAGTTTCTCATGCTTCACGTTAATCACAGAATATACATCATACTAAATCTAATTTCTCTACTACTCTTCGTTCTTCTGTTCCTACATATGTTCCATATCATGTTTTTAATATGCTTAGAGGAACAAAGTATTACTGGGATTCAATATCTTGTACTTTTAAGAGTAAAACACGGAGTGGACCCATTTTAAAATGGGTTCCTAAATCCATCTGATTTCCTCATTGCAGGCCAGTCATAAATGGTACCTCGATTCTGGGTGTTCCAAACATATGACTGGGAGGAAAGAGCTTCTGTCTAATTACAGAGAAGAATATGGAGGCTCAGTCAAATTTGGCAATAATGAACTGTCACCAGTTGTGGGTCATGGAGATATTGTGTGTAAGGATATTACAATCAATAATGTAGCACATGTCGAAGGTTTGAATCATAACCTATTCAGTATTGGCAAATTCTGTGATAAAGATTTGGAAGTAAATTTTAATAAACGTCGATGTGCTGTCAGAACTGAATGGGGTAGAGAATTATTAGTTGGCACTCGGAAAACTAATCTCTATACGATCAAACTTCGACATATGCTTGCAAAGAAATCTCAGTGTCTCATCACTAAGAAGTCATCTCATCAATCTTTACTTTGGCATCGTCGACTTTCGCATTTGAATTACAGATATCTTGACAGACTGGTCAAAGAAAGGTTAGTATCTGGCATTCCAATGATCAAGTTTGAACCCGATCAAATGTGCTCAGGTTGTGCTCAAGGAAAGATGAAAAGAGTGTCTCATCCCCCAAAACCTGAACAAGGGTCCAAATCTCCGTTGAGTTTAATTCATATGGATCTGTGTGGTCCGATGAAAACTGTCAGTCTAGCAGGTAGAAAATACGTTTTAGTCATCGTTGATGATTATTCACGATATACTTGGACAAGGTTTTTGAAAACAAAAGATGAAACATCAATTTTAATAATAAATTTCATCAAAGCTGTTCAAGTACAACTTAAACTACCTGTTCAGACTGTCAGGTCAGATAATGGGACGGAGTTCAAAAATCAAGTGTTAAAAGGTTTTTACAATTCATTAGGAATTACTCAAACTTTTTATGCAGCACGAACTCCTGAACAAAATGGTGTAGTTGAGCGTCGTAATCGTACGTTAGTTGAAGCAGCTCGGTCAATGTTGGCTCAAAGTCAATTACCTCAATATCTCTGGGCTGAAGCTGTGAATACTGCGTGTTACACACAAAATAGGTCTATTATTCATCGGAGATTTGGAAAAACGCCCTATCATGTTTTGTTTGGCAGAATTCCAAATATTGATTACTTTAAAGTGTTTGGGTGTCCTTGTTTTGTTCTTAATGAATCTGAGAATCGGGGAAAGTTTGGTCCTAAGTCTGATGAGATGATTTTTGTGGGATATTCAGATTGTTCAGTTGCTTATCGAGTTTTTAACAAAAAGTCAAGAGTTGTGTACGAAAGTGTCAATGTTAGATTTGATCCGTTTGTTGAATTGTCTTCAACTGTATCTTCCAATGCAGATACTGTGTCTAACAATGTTGTGTTTACAGATGCATCTTCATCCACAACTAGCTCCATTGATCCTCCAGCTACATCAAATGAGTTAGACAGTTTGTTTGAGTATTTTTATGATGACTTGTACGGTACTAATCAAATATCTTCGTCTAATGCAGGTATCTCATCTACCCCTTCGAGTTCGACTACTCCCTCATCTGAAGTTTCTCCCACATCATTTATACCATGTTTAGATATTCCTAGTCTTGTCTCCTCACCTTCATCATCTCCCATAGTTATGGATACTCTTCATCCAGATATTATAGTAGATTCTCATGTTCAGTCGTCTTCTGATGAAGTTGGTGATAATGATTCTATTCCTGAAGGGCATGAACCACTTACTATACATCCTACATCAACTGACAATATCTTGGAACCATCTTCTGTAAATGATCAAACACCTTTACCACATATTGCCAAATGGACAAAGGATCATCCTATTGATCTGATCATTGGTGATCCTACTTCTGGTGTTCAAACACGAGCTGCTTCAGCAAATGAGTGCAACTTCTCCGTATTTTTGAGTAACATTGAACCAACACGTGTATCTGATGCTTTACAAGACTCTGATTGGGTTACTGCTATGCAAGAGGAGCTCAATCAGTTTGAGGCCTTAAAAGTGTGGCGGTTGGTCAAGTTACCTGAGTCTAAATCAGTTATTGATACGAAGTGGTTATTCAAAAATAAGAGAGATGCGAATAACATAATTGTTCGTAACAAAGCACGACTTGTGGCCAAAGGTTATCGTCAACAGGAGGGCATTGATTACGATGAAACTTTTGCACCTGTTGCTCGACTTGAAGCTATACGCATGTTTCTGGCATATGCTGCTTACAAAGATTTCACTGTTTTTCAAATGGATGTCAAAACAACATTTCTATATGGTCATTGGAAAGAAGAAGTATATGTAGCTCAACCAGAAGGATTTGTAGATAAAGAACATCCAGATTATGTCTATGTTCTAGACAAGGCTTTATATGGCTTAAAGCAGGCACCACGTGCTTGGTATGAGGAGTTGTCTAAACATCTACTTTCCAAGGGCTTCAAGAAAGGTTCGGTGGATTCAACATTGTTCTTGATGAAGGAAGGTGAACATATTGTGGTCATTCAGATCTATGTTGATGACATTATTTTTGGCTCAACTAGTCGGGAGTTGTGTAAAAAGTTTGAGACTGTCATGACTGAAGAATTTAAGATGAGTATGATGGGAGAGATCAATTTCTTTCTTGGTCTTCAAGTGCGACAATTTTCAGATGGCATTTTCATAAATCAATCTAAGTATATCTTTGATTTACTTAAGAAGTATGATATGTCTGGATGTCATTCGATAGGCACTCCAATGGCTACTGGTAAGTCAATTGGTCCAGATCATGAAGGAAAGGATGTAGATTTGAGGAATTATAGAAGTATGGTTGGTTCTTTAATGTATCTCACTGCCAGCAGACCTGATATCATGTTTGCAACATGTGTGTGTGCTAGATATCAAGCCAAACCAAAGGAGTCTCACTTAGCAGCAGTTAAGCGTATTTTTCGATACTTAAAGGGGACACCCTACTATGGCATTTGGTATCCAAAAGGTCTTGGATTTGAACTACAAGCGTATACTGATGCTGATTATGGAGGCTGCAATATGGACCGGAAGAGTACATCAGGTCATTTGCAATTCCTGGGAAATAAGTTGGTTTCATGGGCTTCTAAAAAGCAACAGTGTGTCTCTACCTCTACTGCGGAATCTGAATATGTTGCTGCTGCGAGTTGCTGTTCGCAAGTACTTTGGATGCAGTCGCAACTTCGTGATTATGGTCTTGAATACAAAAAGATACCTATCTATTGTGATTCTAAGAGTGCAATTGCCATCTCCGCTAATCCGGTTCAACACTCGAAAACCAAACACATTGATATCAGGTATCATTTCTTAAAGGACAATGTGGAAAAAGAAAATATAGAGATGTATTTTGTCAATACTGAATATCAACTTGCTGATTTGTTTACTAAGGCTCTAGATGAGAAACGTTTTAAATTTCTCATCTCTAGACTTGGTATGATTGACAAAAAGATCGTATAATCTGTATTTCTTCTTATACATAGCAGTATAATGGAATACTGAATTCAGTATGGTCATTGAACTTCTATGTATATTTTGAAATATAGTTTATTTGTTTCATTTGTTGTTTATGTTTCAAGTTGATTGTTTTTGGTATTTTTCTTATTCTTCCTTATGATTCCTAATGTGTTTGTTTCTTCTGAGTATATGGTTTTGTCAAGGGGGAGCTTATCTGGTACAGGTTCGTACATTTGCTGTGATTCTGACTGTTACAGGTAAATACAGGTATGCATAGATTAAGGGGGAGTATTATGGATGCATTATGGTAGGGGGAGTAATTGACTCGAGCTGTGTATAATTGTCTTGAAATACTTGATTCATCTATCTCGAGTTGTGTATCTTACTTGCTACTCGAGCCATTTAACTCGAGCCAAACATCTCGAGTTGTGCATCTCGAGTCATATAATTTGAGCCACACAACTCGAGCACACACAACTCGAGTCATACAACTCGAGCCACACAACTCGAGCACACACAACTCGAGTCATACAACTCGAGCCACACAACTCGAGCACACACAACTCGAGTCATATAATTCGAGCCATACAACTCGAGCACACACAACTCGAGTCATACAACTCGAGCCATTCGTCTCGAGCCATACAACTCGAGTCACACTACTCGAGCCATTCATCTTGAGCCTAACACGCAACTCGAGTCATACAACTCGAGTGTGAGTTAGTTATATCTGTTATCCTACATGAACTCGAGTCATGTATCTCGAGTCATGTAACTCGAGTCACATAACTCGAGTCAGACATCTCGAGTCCTTGTTTTCATTTGATTCATACTACGTTACAAGTATCTCGAGTGATGACTCGAGACATCCACTTGAGACATGTATCTCGAGTCCTTGTGTCTTCTTGATTTGTTCATACTACGTTGCAAGTATCTCGAGTGGGACTCGAGACATACACTCGAGACATGTATCTCGAGCCGGTTCACATGTCTCGAGCGGGTTTTTAAAACATGATTTACCGCTCGAGACAAGGTAGGTCCAATCGTTGAGTGCCACGTGTCCTTGTAATCATGATTTAGAGATCAGTTTCAACTCTATCCTATAAATACATTGTTTCGATTCAACTTTCCAATCTTTCTGGAAATTCAATCTCGTGCGGATCTGTTCAAGCTGTTGCTGTCAAGTTCAAGAAAGTGCTTTGTACTTCTGTTTAGTGTGTGTTTTGTATACGTATCCCGGTTTCTATGAAGCCTATAGGTATTCATTCGGTCATATACCGATTAGGCTGGTAGGTTAAAATTTTTGTATCAACTTATCTTAAAACACGGGTTAACATCTCGGGATTGTATTCTTGATATTTTAAACCTAAACGTGTGAATGACCCGTTGTTCCGGATCATAAGGACTTGAGACATTGGACTTCATATTTTTGACCTTAAGATTGACCTTCAACTCTACAATGTATTGAACTTAATAAAAACATAATATGTATAAGTCTTTCATCAATAATAACATGGATCATATTGGTTAAAAACGTGGTTAAATGATATCTTCAATTTCAATCAAATGGAAGGCTTATATATATTCAACACCTTAACAGTTCATTATTTTGATCAATGGTCATTCTTGTGGTTTATTTTTCTCAAGTCCCACACTGTGTGAAATTCTTTTTCACACTTAAACATGTTTTTCGTAAAACCTAATCGTAAAAGATAAATCTAATGATTTTTATGAATTACAGAAATGGAAGATTACACTTTCCCAGACTCCGATGATATGGCGATTTCAGACATTATCTCAGTACAATCATCTCCACTTAATCCGAATGCTGATGCGGATAGACAACTGATTCGTCCGTCGCTATATCAACCATCGATATCGAACAATGTTCCTTTCAACCCACATGCAAGGCTGAAGGCTCCGGTGATTACTGCCATCTTACGAAATCATCCACTGTACACTGTACTTACACAGACAGTTGAAGTTCCCTTGATATATGTGCAACAAGTATGGCACACACTGCAATTTCATGCTGATCCGGGGAATCATCATTTTACAGCTAAGCTAGATCACTACAACATCAGCTTTGGAGTCAACAAATTTCGCCGTGTACTGGGATTTCCGGAAGCGAATAGTCGTCCAAATGTTAATCAGTTTGAACCATTTGCATCATTGGCAGATGCAATGGCCGGTGTCGAATCTGTTGGTCACCTGGAAGCGATAAATGCACCGTCTCAGTTCAACAAGACCAATCTACCTCCAACATACAACAATTTGTTTACAATACTAAGCAGGTGTTTGACTGGAAAGCGGACGGCTCAAGACACGGCGACGCAGTCATTTTTGGTTCTATTTTATGGAGTACTATTCAACAAGCATTATGACTATGCTTCGTTGATTTTTCACGATCTGAAGGAACTTCTGGCCAAGAAGCAAAAGCACCTACCATACCCGAGATTTCTAAGTACTATTATCGCAAGTGAATGCGTCAGAATCCAGATATTCCGCGCAGATCAGATGCGGAAAAGGTCAAGATCCATGACATGCAGTCTATTCGATATCCGAAGAAGGTGTATGCTCCGGAGGTTCCGTATTTTTCTGAACTGTTAGACTATGCTGATCAAAATGTGGCGTGTGTGATAGCGTATAGGGCTCGTTTTCCACCTATGGTCCAGCCAGAGCCGGAGGGACCTACCCAAGGTGTTATTCCTAGAAGTGAGGGTTTAGTTCTTAGGGACCAAAGATCACGGGATCTTGGTCAGGGTATGTTGAGGGAAAATACCGAGAAGGGTGAAGGTGGGGTCCATTCTGATCAGCTAGCTCATTCATCTACTATCAATGTAGCGGCTCAACTTGGTCAAATAAGTTCGGCGGTTCAGATGGATGATGTATTTGCTACAATTGAAGATGAACACGGAGCTACGTCACCTATTTTGCACACGACTGTGGAGGCTGAGTTGGATGATTTTGCTCTATCTCCGGTTAATGAGCACTTTGTGGGTGAATTTCCTGACATTGAGGAAGTTGCAGAGTCTGTACTTGATTTGTCTCAACCGATTGTGGAGATATCAGACGTATAGTGCTACTCTCCGAATGAACTGGCACAACGTCTACACCGGCTTATGGGATATGACTCTTCGTCTGAGGATAGTATTGCTGCAAGTGATGATATGGTAGATGAACTTCCCGGATCACCTGATGATGATGACCATGCTGATGATGATGATATGCCTGATCAAGGTTCGAGTCCTTTGTTGACTCAAGGTGACATAAGGATGGCTGAGGGAGAATTAGTTGAAAATTCGAATGTGAGGTTGAGTGATGGGGGAGCCAAAAGAATTGATGAGAGTGAGACAGGGGCTAGAAAAGAAGTACAAACCCCTTCCCACGCCGAGTCTAGCCGGGTAGCCACAACTTCTAGGGGTGAGCATATGTTGCCACCGCCTATTGAAAAAGACATGAGATCCCCACTCATGCAATGCACAACCCAACTCACCCACTCTACCGTTTCTCAACAAACGGTAGTTTCATCTTCTCACGGGGTTATACCACAACTTGTACCCATTCCTCAATTGGAGGTTGGTGGTACCGACATAGTGAGGCAGCTGCCCCCGCCCACGACTTCACTTGTTCACTCATTGAGTCTAGATCCTTTTGCTTCAAATGTAAATATTTCTTTGGCTAGGACACAGGTGCAAACCACCTTTGCAGGAGGCTTTAGTAGCCCTGCCGGAACCACCGTAGTGAGTTCTGCATTTGTTGCGGGCTTGCAAGGATCGGAGGGAAATCCCATCAGCGCTAACATCATGCCAACACTGAACATGGGTTCCTTGAGTCCTACTCTTGGATCAACGAGAAGTCTCAGTGACCTCGGCGTTAGTTTACCCGCATCCACCATTGTCACGGAGTTAAGGCAACAGTCTACTATCTTGGGTTCTTCCTCAACACCCATTGGTAGTTTATCGTCTGATTCAGTCCCAATTTCCACATCTTCCATAATTTCGGCTTCTTCTGCATCGTCTGCACCTTCATCTTCTGCACCACTAGCGACTGGCACGGATTCAACTTCAGATGTTGATCTTTCGCGTATTCATGTTGTAGCAACTGCAAATCAACTGATTACGCGTTCCATGTATCGAGCAAACAATGAACAGATGGCGAGTGTTATTCAACAGCAGACGGCTCGTATTTCGGCCTTGGAGAAACAAGTAGCTTTGTTAGCTAAAGGCAAAGCTCCGATGTCTGATCCACCTTCACAGCCTTCTCAGTCAGCGGCTGATTCTCTCACTATTCCGGAGTTAAAGGGATTGTTATTCTCTAAACTCTTGGAGTCTGGTTCAGCTGAAGATAGTGATCTGGTGGGTATTCTGCAACAACAAACTGCTCTGCAACAACGTGCTATTCAAGAGCAACGGTCTCAGGCTCACTTGGTTACACATACGGAATTCCAGCAGTTTCAGGCTACTCTTGATGCTTCTCTCACCAAGACATTCACCGAGATCAACCAGATGTTCACTGATGGCTTATCACAGTTATCGGATCGTATTCGGGGAATTGAGGAAACATGTCAAGTTGCTGCAAGACGACCAACCAGAAGGCATGATGATCATGATGATCATGATCGTCATGAGGGGGAGAGGAAACGTAGAAGGTTGGAAGAGTCACCGTCTAGCATACCAACTTCTTCTAATGTGAGAATAGTTGATCGTTTTGAGGAGAGGCCACCGAGAGAAAAGCAGCATGGCAGACACAGAGATGCTATAGTACTTACGGGAGGTCAAGAAATGGAAATTGAACCAGTCTTGCAGTCTACTTTAGACTTTTTGGGTTCTGTTCAAGAAGAGAGGCTAGATCAAGGAACTGAAGGAAGAGGAGTTATGTTTTCAGGGGTGTCTAGTTCTACGTCTGAAATAGATAGAGTTCTAGCGCTTCTTGAGAATGTAGCTTCTGAAATCAGAGATTACCAAGTGCCAAACGAGGAGATTCAGGATGCAAGGTGTGCAGAAGATAACAGACTGAAAGATATGTTTGAGGATGTACAATTTGATTTTGAGAAAGAAGAAGCTGTGGATGATGTGGAAGGTCCTCTACTGGAAGAAGTGTTGCCTCAGAATGACTTGATGCCAGTGGATCCAAAGAAAGTTGAACTATGGGAAAAGATGAAAGCAAGTTCGGGGAAATTTCTAAAGAGAACAGAATGGAATCGATTTACAAGGGCCACTGGGAGGTATCTGGAAGAAAGGTACAAGAGTAGATTCTGTTATCATGAGCGGAAGCTGAGCTATGTGAAGTTGTACGGGATTGAGAATTTGAAAGAAGAGCTAAGAAGAGAGTACATTTACATGAGGAAGGTGAACAAGCAAAGAAGAGAAGCTTTAGTGTCAGACTACAGGTTTGTTGCAGTAAAGAGTTACAAGACTAACAAGCTCAGTGCCTACTTCTATCCAGTGATTACGTTTACCAGAGATGATGGGAAGGAATATGGGATTACAGAAGCTGATTTCCAAGATGTGAGCTTTGATGTGATCTTTGGGATTTTATATGATCTCAAAGGAAAAGCGTTTAGATCAGAGGAGGAGATAATTGCTCTAACAGCTATTGTTAGACATGTCAAGGCTTCTATATCATTGGCTCATCTGTATGACTTTCAACTGGGATTGGAGAATTGGTCATCAAGCTATTCTGTCACAAACCACAAAGAAGTCTGATTGGTGAAGAAAAGGACTTTGTCTTGTACACGGTGTTCTATGATGCAGATGAAACCAAGATCTCATGTGTATATCCAGATTCTCTAGGCAACAAGAAGAGAATGTACTCTCATGAAGTGACGTTATTTTGTGATGACACATTAAAGATGGTAATGGATGGATTGAATACAAGATTGCAAATGGATAGGCATAATGTACATGACATCTCAGCTGCAAACAAAGTATTGATCAAGCATTTTGTAAAGGAG
Organism: Centaurea solstitialis; assembly: GCA_030169165.1. Lineage (NCBI taxonomy): Eukaryota > Viridiplantae > Streptophyta > Magnoliopsida > Asterales > Asteraceae > Centaurea > Centaurea solstitialis. The sequence goes on from CM058045.1 coordinate 34,965,787, forward strand.
ATAGATAGAAGATTGAAGCTGAGAAATGACATCAGATTTGCAGAAATCAAGTTTAAGTTGAGAAAGCCTGCCGTGAAGCAATCTTAGTCAAGTAGTCTTTTGTTTCTTTTGTATGTCCCTCCTTCTTTTATAAAAGGGGGAGATTGTTAGTGTTAGATTTATAATAGAAGTTGAGGGACCATTTGTGAACATTTTCTATTTCTTAGGAATGAGGTATAAATACCTCATTGCCTTGTATTGTACCTTAAGTCTTTTCATGATTAATGACATATGAGTTTCACATTTTCTCTCTCTACTTTCTCTCTCTACTAGATATCATATTTTCATGTTAGATTGATTCATCTTGCACTTACAACTTGTCTACCCGTACTATGACATCCTCAGCTACTCCTACAGGGTATTTTATGGATCTATCGGCTAGTTGTATGGTCATTCGTGTGCTCTTCAAATCTTTTAATCCAAGTCTTTTGTAAAAAGATAAAGCCATTAAATTTATACTAGCTCCTAGATCTGCTAAAGCCCTACACGAAACATTTTTACCAAAATAACAAGGGATAGTAAAACTCCTTGGATCACCCTTTTTGGGGGTGTCGGAAAGTATGGCTGAGCATTCTGCATTTAGAAATGCTATTTCTTCTGCTCCCGTTCTTGCTTTGTTAGCCACCAATTCCTTGAGAAATCCCACATAATTTGGCACACCTGCAATCAAGTCCACAAGAGGCACATCAATATGTACTTGTTTTATTAACTCAATAAACTTACGATACTGGGCCTCTTTCTTTTCTTTTCGCAATCGTGCAGGATATGGTACTCGTGTAGGCACATGCGTTGTTGCAGACTCCTTTGGCCTGACGGTTTCCTCCCTGACTTCTTTTGTCGGGTGTGATGGTAATTCGACCTCCGGCTCGACAACCTACAAATTAGGAATTTGGTCAGTTTGGGGCATAGGTGGTCCTACAACTACCTTACCTCCTCTCGTGGTGGTAAACACTTCAGCCTGTTCGTCTATTTTCACATGGGGAAATGCCTCCTTGACATCTCGGAGGAACTGGTCTGTGCTCTTATGTATCCCTGCAATGAACTTTACGAACTCTTGAATTTGTTGTTCAACGTCCGTACTCATCATTCCCTGTTCTGGTGAAAACTGATGGAACAGTTGTTCGATTATTCCGCTACCTGGCTCAGGTCGCAAAAGAGGGGGAGTTGGCTCCCAAGTGCAGTCCTCCGTTGGATGAGTGTGCCCGCTTTTTGTGCATTTAATTGGCGGCTCATCGGATGATGAAATCTCATTTAGCTGTGCCGGTTGGCTCTCCTCCTATTTGTCTTCCTCATCAGTGGACCAATCCAGATAGTGTGCTTCCAAGTCGTCCAAAAGTTTACGTGCTTCTTTACCTGACTTATAAGGAAAAATACCTCCACAAGATGAGTCTAACCATAATCGAGAATCGTTAGTTAATCCGGCATAAAAAATATTCATCATCTCATCATCATCAATACCATGGTTTGGAAGCATTAAGAATAAATCCTTATACCTTTCCCAAGCTTTCGCAAGGTTGTCTTTTCCTTGTTTAAAGTTTCGAATTTCAGCTTTTATTTTATTTACCTTGGAAATGGGAAAGTATCTTGACAAAAAGGCGGATTTTAAATCGTCCCAGGTTCTGATGGATCCTGGGGTTAGTCTTTTAAACCAGTCTTTTGCCTTATTTGTCAAGGTAAAGGAAACTATTCGAAGTTTTACCTCATCTTCCTTAGTATTGAAAAGATCATAGATGTCCTCGAATGCTTCGAGATGTTGATATGGATTTCCGCTTGGTTCTCCGTCAAACGATATAGTGCCGATCATTTTGATCAGACCCTTGTTGATCTCCACCATCTTATCATCTGTCTTTTTGATTGTGGATCTCGAGGTGAATTGCACTTTAGATCGCTTCCCCCACATGGGTTGATCGTCTGCCATCCTGACAACTCAACAAACAATTAAAACGTACCTGTTCAATATAACTTGCAAGGGATGGAATCCCTCACAAGGATCGATTAACAAAACTAATATAGACTAAAAATCTAACAACTACCGTTCTCTGGAAACATCGCCAAAAACTTGATGCGGTAAATATCGTATATAAAAAGCGACACAAGTTTTAACCTCTAAAGCCTAACCACTGTTACCACATTTACAGGCGAGCGTACCTGATCGTGGGTAATATAGTGTAGGAAAGTCCAGGTATCGTATCTACCACTGGGAACAGTCAAGTTAAATAGACTAATAATCTTAGCTAGTTTAATTAATCTAAAGCTATGGGGGGTTTTTATGAAAATGGTTTGAGTAATTAAAAGACAAATAATTTAATAACTAATTAACTAAGAAACGAAAGAAAACGATTTAAACTTTATAAAGGGAAAACAGTAGTACTTATCATGGTATAACGACTCCCCAAGTGGATGATTTAAACTTTGCCTTAGGTATGGTTGTATTGGTTATTGTAAGAATTTAAGTCTGGGACACCCTAACATGCGAAGATTATGGTTGTCAACTAAGATGGTCTTCGTAGTCCCAATACATAGACTGATTGTCGGATAGTCTACTACCAGTCACCCAATTCTATCACTATTGCACGGAATTCTACTATCTGGCTGCTCTCGGTCCAAGCTACCACCTAACACAACTCTCCGGGTTTCCGAAGGGAAGGTCAAGAAAGGTTGATTAACCTATCGGAGTCTATCTATCTAGGTCAAATAGATACACCCAACCGACGAATTCAAATATCCATACAATACGAATCAAACTGGAACCATAAACCATATTCAATAAACCAAAAACAAACTAATAAACATTTAAATTATAAAAACATCATCCACAAGGTTCATCTACCACAATAAGTACCACAAAAAGAACTACTCACTAAGCATAACTAAAACAGCAAAAACCAGAAAAGAGACAGACATTATACCGACCGTACGGCAACAGATGATCGAAAATCAAACTGTTACGTATCGGCACACCTCTCTCTCTCTCTCTCTCACTAATTGACCACTGAAAGATGATTAAAGGATGATTACAATATGATTTGTGATCAGATATGAGATGATTTCTGGACTGAAGGAGGAGGATTGTATTTAAAAGGCAATTCGGAGCTCGTTTCGCGATCGCGAGGCGGCAGTCCCCCGGTGCGAGACACTTAAACCAACTCTAATTTTCCTTTTTTGCAAAGTTATGGAATCTTCCGTCAAGGGTCATTGCCTACTTCGCGGCGCGAGATTCTTCAAAGCCAACGCGAAGTCAGTGAAAAGCATGAACATTCTAGAAAGTACACACTTCGCGGCGCCAAACTTAAAACTTCACGGTCGCGAAAAGCTTACTGAGTTGTGTTTGTGCAATTTTCACGCTTTTTCACCTTTTTTCGTACTTTTCCGTTCCACAGCCTCCAAAACCTTCAAAAGTGATAATCAGCCCAAAATGTGAGTAATTAGATCAGAAATGGGTGAGAAACGGAATAAAATCAGACATTTAAGTACGACCAAAACATATATAATTTTTGTGTTATCAGTAGACATAACCATACCTACTGAAATCGTCAGTAAAGTTAATGAAGTACCGGTATCCTCCTCTTGTCTCATAATGTTGTCCCACAAATACAATAAAACCAAGAGAAATGGATGGAAATCACAATCAAGATGATGATATAAAGCTTCAAAGCAACAATGGAGAAAAATGCCCAAAAATGGTAAAGTGTTTTCCAACATTAAAACCCTAATCATCCTTTACCTTTTATAGGTAAGAGGAACTTACACAAAGTGTCAATAAAGGCCCCCGAGGTTCCAAACCTCAAACAGGGGCACTAACAAAGTTAAGTGTTTACAAAAAAAGGAAACTGAACTAGAAAGCTAGTTAAAGATAGTGTCTTTCTGATTCTTCACAACACAAGAGGTCCTACAATCTCCCCCTTTGTGAAGAAGTCAGAAAGGTGGTGGAAGCTCCAGTGCTGGCTCCCACTTGGACATCTGAAAAAACTCTTCCCAATCTCCGATGATCCGTGCTCTCATCTGCATCGTCGCCTCGACTCGTCTGTACATCAATCTTTCCATGAGCTTCCTCTCAATCAGTCTCATGCCCTCCAGGATCTTTCCCTTTCCATCAATGATCTTTCGGCCCGGTATCTGATCCGCCAAGAGTCGACTCTACATTCCGTTGTAGACGTAGAGGAGAGTACCATCACAGAATTTGGCAAGTTCGCCAAATCTCATAAACTTTCGCTCCCTCTTCTTCCTCGTCACGTAGAGAACCCCGTGCTCTGGTATCCTGGTTGGCATGTAGGGAAGGTAGGCATCAATACCAGGTACGAGCAGGTTCGGTCTAAGCTGGTTGACCTTCGGCTGGCGGCTCTCAATTGCGAGCTGGTAGTCCGTCACCCGCGCAAGTGTGATCGCGTGGCGAACGTACTTCTTCAGTATCTCAGTGCCGTCTCTGTAGTGTTGGGGTCGGAGAATTCGACCCTGGAGGTACTTGATGAGCGTGAGGAGATCTTCCAAGTGCACCCGGTCCTGGTCGGCTTCCGTGAACGACCAGTCTTGTAGCTCACCTCGTGGAGTGCCGGTCCCGTACATGTGGACGTCGTACTCAAGAAATAACTGATGACCATGTTTGTAGGGGCGCATAGCAGTTACCTTGATGAAACGACGTTGGATTCTTTGACGTCCGTGGGTGGCCCAGTTGCACATCCGCTGGTGCACGTAAGCTGTCCTTCTCCTATTTGTCTTGATGTGCGAGATCCCGAAATAGACCTTTCGAGACCATACGTGCAGTCTCTCCTGCTGGAAGATACGGGAGAAGGATTCCTCAAGGAATGGTCGGAAGATGACTGAATGGTTCCAGTTGAGTTGGATGACGGTTGGAGCAGCGGATTCTGGATCTGTCATGTGAATGGTCCGAGGGGCTTCCGGAGTGGGAAACTCAAATACCGATAGGAAGCTGTTGTAGTCCGTATCCCGTACTATGTCGTCCCCCCTCTGAAAAATCCTGAGGCTTTGAGCAAGCGACCGAAGAATCTTCCGGGCTTCCTCCGGAATCTGAGCATCTAATAAGTCTTTCGGCGCTGCTTCCGGGGAAACGACGTTGATCTGCGCCGTGTCGGTCATCTGAGGAAACTGTACTGTCTCCCCTTCTGGAATCGGTTCATAGTGCCAACTCCCCATGTCGGGAATATCCTCCGTGTCTGAATCGACATAGGGAGCATCGGGGGCAGCAGCTTCTGAAGGAGCACTGGAGGGGGCGGACGTGGAAGCTTGAGCTGGAGTAGAACCGGAACTAGAGGCAGAATGGAGGTCGGTGCGAGGCCTTTTGGATGAAGCCTGAACCTCCCCCTCATGAGGACCCGGTGCCGAGTCATCAGGGTCATCATGCCTCCGTTTGGAAGGCTGAGCCTGAGACCGACACATGGCCTCTAGTTCCCGGATGCGCTGCTGCAGGATCTCAATCTGGGCTTCCCGATCTCTAACCTGGGCGGAGAGGCGGTCGTTCTGAGTCGTGTAGGATGAGATAACGAAGGCATGTTCCGCCTCAGTAACGTAGCCCGGTATCGGAGGTAGTTCGCCCGAAGTCGGAGGGGCGAGCCTGAGAACGTCTTCGGTCTGACGGGGGATCGGAGTCTCGGATGATGGGGCAGCCTCGGAGTGTTTGCCCTTGATTCGCCGTTTGAGCTCGTAGAGCTCCGCATCCCTGTCTTCTTGAAGCTTCTGAGACGCTTCAAGATCCGCCAGTCTTTTCCTCTCTGTCTCGGCCAAGGCTTTCTCCAGTGCCTCGACCCGCGCATCTCGAGCCCGGTTGGCTTCCTCCACCGCAAGTAACCTGGTTTGGACGACTTTTAGGATGTCGTCCGAATCCGTCGGACCTTGAAGTCCCGTTGGTGCAAGGGTGGTTTTAGGGATTCCACCCGAATCCGTCAGGCCTAGAAGCCCCGTTGTTGCGTGAGCATCTTTAGAGACTTTGCTCGAGTCTGTCGGACCATGTCCCGGTAGTACAACACCCGGTGCCTCTTGGGCTCCAGTTGTCGAGAAGAGTCCTACTGAGGTGCTCTCTCGGCCTGATATCACCGCTGGTATGATGTTGACGGTGTCAGGGCTTCCGACGGATCCTCGAAGGGCGTCACCCGACGCACCAACTCTCCCCGTTCCGGCGGAGTCCCGCGGGATCTCCGCTCATGGTACAATAGAGCGTGGCCTAATAATAGAAGGGATCGTAAACGTCCCGGGAAGTGGCTCTACGACTCTTTGTGCAACAAGTGAAGTCGAGAGGTGGGGCGGTTCCTCTCTTATCTCAACACCGGCGGACTCCGATTGAGTGGCCGGTGGAAGTTGTGCTTGATCCCCGTGTGAGACTGAAACGACCATCTGTTGAGAGATGGTCGAGTGGCTGGGTTGGGTGTGCAAGTGCGCTAGTTGGCTGCTAGCGTCTTGACCAGACACCGTAGGGTGCCCGGTCTCGTTGTGGGTTGCCTCTCTGTTGGATGGACTCGAGGTAAGGGGAACATCCATTTCTAACCTGTGCGGCTCTACTTCTTCGTCCGCATCCTCTAGTTGAGCCCAAAGCTCGCCTAATTGGACCTCAACATCTTCGGTCTCTTTTTCTCTTCTCTCTCTCTCCTTTTCTCCCCTCTCTCTCTCTCTTCTTCCTCACTGTCTTCTCTACCCCAGCCGGTAGCAACCTCGGCCTCACCTACTTCCTCACGACCGACGGTCCGGTCATCTGATGCAAGATCCTCAGCAAGTACTGGATCTCCGGATATTCTGTCGTCGTTGAAGGAAGAGGTGGCTTCATCCACATCAATAATTTGGGCCTTCCCGCCCTTCGCTGGTTCTGATAGTTGGAACTCAGAGTCAGATCCGTAATCCACCATCTCTTCATCTGAGGCTTCGTCATCGGGCTCACGACGGTCCGAAGGAGTGTGCTCGGGGGACTCGGGACCGTCGGAGTCATCTCCTGAAGGATCGCCTGAGGGTTCGCCTCCTTGAGAAGTAACGGCCGCCGCGTGTGGTGGTGAAGGAACGTGTGCTTGTTCTTGTGGGGAAGCTTCCACGTCCTCACTAGTCGGTTGAGGTTGTTGCGGCGGTGTCAGCGATCGGCGCTCTTCCGATGACGAATGAACTGGGGATTGTTGGAGAATCCCGGTGTACTGCTTCACCCGGAAGTGACTCGTAATTTCACGTTCGCGGGCAACTGAGGATGTTTCTTCGACAACAGTTGGTGTTCGAGCTCGACGGGTGCGGTTCCGGAGCATCATCTGATAGGCTTCTCCTCGAGACATGTGTGGCGTGGCGGACGTACCAACAACTCTTCCCACTTCACCCCTAACGTCCACTCTCATCACTCCCGAGCCATGAGCTCCCCTACTGGAACTCTGGCCCGCCGTGCCAGAGGCACGGCTCCTAGGAAGGACGGGTCGCGCGTCCGGGGTAGAGCTCCTCGGTTCTGAGGAGTCCGTGGACGCGTCTTCTAAACCTATCGACGCACGGTACATCCTAACACTCTCAGACCTACGGTCCGCCAAGCCAAGTACATTATCAGGGTAGGCATTTCTACCTGACCTGATCGCAGAGTTCGTCGGTTCATCCTGCCTATCTGAATGCTCTCGAAGCGCTGGTGGCCGGATCTGCGTCTGACGGCCGGATGTTGTTCCATGTGCTCGTGAATGATCAGACTGAAGAACCTCATCCAAGGAATGGATGTATGACGGGTTCTCGCAGGCCCTTGTCGGACGTCGGTGACCATGTCAGCCCAAAGTTGTTGGGCGAAGTCGATACGCCTCCCGTAGGCGACCGCATGAATGATATGCCAGAACTGAGTGGAAGCCTTATCCACACCGTGGGTCTTCGACGACAAGGTCCTGTTGAGTATGTTGAAGAAGGAAAACCAGATTGGTGGCAGCATCCCCTTGGTGACCTGGGAAATCCTGTTCGGTCGGTTGTTTGCAGTGTAGTGGACCCCGAGAGCGAGTACTTCGCTGAAGAGCTCGGGGCCGGAGACCAGTGGTTCGAACGGGGCCTCAGGAGTGGCAGCAGGCAGATGGAGGACGCGCCTCAAATCCTCCACAGTGATAGTGATGTCGGTGTGATCAACACGACCGACGATGGTCTGCACACCATCTCGAGTCTCCACGGTAGATGAACCAAAAAACTGCTGAAGGTAGATCATGGGAATGTTGGTAGTGGCTTGCATCGCGTACGCCAGTGGATGCGCACGAAGGATCTCCAGTACCACCTCGTCCTGAGCAGTGAAGTTGGACAGGTCAACGTACCCGTTGTTTTGGTGGATAGGACGGATGTCAGATGGTGCAATGAGTGCCCGGTCAGCAGCGTTGTTGACCGGGGAAGAAGGAGCAGGAGCGTTCGATTGACTGGCCGTTTCTGTCACGTCACAAAAGGATCAGTTAAGTGTTTAGAAAGATGTTGCGTTAAAAAGACTATACCCTCGACTAGGCGCGAGTCGGAAAACCTCAAAAACCCAAAAATGAGTATTTCGTATTTTCCGAGTCGAAAAACGAGCAAACACGAGAGGGGGTGTTTTCCGATTCGGAAAAGATGATTTTCCGAATCGGGAAACTCCAACACTTAGAGAAAAATTCAGTTCAGTAAAACACAAGTTTTCTGATTCGGAAAAGGTACTTTTCCGATTCGGGAAACTCCCACACTTAGAAAAATATAGCATGAAGAGCAGGTAAGTTTTCCGATTCGGAAAATGTGCAAGACTTAGAAAAAAAATTTGGCATGACTTGATCTCATAAGGAATTCGGAAAACCTCGGAAACCCATAAGGGTAATTCCATGTTTTCCGAATCGGGAAAACTTAGCTTGAAAACCGAGACACAAGTAGGATTCGGAAAACCTGATAATCCGATTCGGATTTATCTGGTTTTCCGAATCGGAAAACATATATGAGTGTTCATCGTTGAACGATGCGGAAAACTTGAACATTCAAGTTTTCCAATTCGTAAAACTTGAATGTTCAAGTTTTCCGATTCGGAAAACGGCGTCTGTTCGAGTTCTAAACAAAAAACCGCTCACCAAACGTCGATCTAAGGCCCTAAACTATCAACATGCATCCTAAATCAGTTGATAACAAGTTTCTAATCAACAAAGGATCGATTTAAAGCCCCGAAATCCCATTCCAAGAAGTTTGGGTTTCGGGTAAGTTTTGAAAAGTTTAGGCTTCGATCCGAACCTTAAAACGACAGATTTAGATGTTATAACAATATAAGGATTGATCGTAAACTTACCAGGAATCCGAAAACGTAATCTGATCGATGAACGGAGCAAAAACGAGTGAAAACGAATCGAGCGCGAGAGCGGTTATCTGGTGAGAGTTCAGAGAGAAAAAGTGAAAATTTGAATTTTTTGTGAAAAGTAAATCTTGAAACCAGTATTTATATTTTTACCGAGTTACACTGTGTTTGGGTCAAAAACACTGTGTTTGGCTCTCCTGAAGACTCTCTTAACCCGACTTTCACCTAATGGCAAAAACCACCCATGGACTTGAAGTTTCAAGAAACTTACTAACTAGTCCCTGAACTTGTAGTTTTAAGAATTTTTCAAAACAGACCCTGGACTAAAAGTTTCACTTAAAGTGCAAAACGAGTCCCTGAACTTTAAGAATCAGAAAGTAGCCAAGTTGGTCCCCGAACTTGTAAGTTCAAGACATGTACTCTACCGCCCCCTGGACTTTCAAGTTCACAAAAATTTACAAGTTCAGCGCTCGACTCCCGAGAAAAGAGACTTACCTGGTACGTCTCGACAGGGTTTTGTGCGAGTTCTTATCTGAAGTAACCAGAAGTCGTTGTGAGGATCCACACCTACAAAAGAAAGTATAAAATGGTATCCAAGGTGTTGTGGATCCGAAAGCATCAGTAAACACACCAAACATTGAAAACAAGACTTAGTACTCCCCCTCAATTAATGCAATCTCTCGAGAACTCCTACAGACTCCCCCTACACATATGCATACATAACATGAACTCCCGACTCCCCCTAGACCTCAGGCGGGAGGTCTAGCATTCCTAACATGCTTAGGAGAAAGAAGTGACGTTTCTCGTCAAACGGCTTGGTGAACAAATCAGCAAGCTGATAGTCACTCTCAACAAAGTAAAGTTCAACATTACCTTTCTCGACGTGGTCTTTGATGAAATGATATCGGATATCGATATGCTTCGTCCGAGAATGTTGAACCGGACTTGCCGTGATCTGAATCGCACTTTTGGAGTCACAATAGATTGGAATCCGTTGCATGGTGTATCCGAAGTCGGCAAGTTGGGTTTTCATCCATAGAACTTGCGAGCAGCAGCAGGCGGCGGCAACATACTCAGCCTCCGCGGTGGATAAGGATACGCAATTCTGCTTCCGGGATGACCAACTCACCAGCTTGTCTCATAGAAACTGGCAGGCACCAGATGTGCTTTTCCTGTTGAGTTTACAACCTGCATGGTCTGAGTCTGTATATGCAATTAGTTCAAAACCAGAATCCTTTAGGTACCAAAGGCCAAAATCCGGTGTGCCCTTCAGATACCTAAGGATTCTTTTGACTGCAGACAGGTGTGAATCACGTGGATCACACTGAAAACGAGCGCAGACACCCGTGGAGAAAACAATATCTGGTCTACTAGCCGTGAGATATAAAAGAGAACCAATGATTGCCCGATAAGTCTTCTGGTCAACCGGTTTACCAGAAGTATCTGCATTAAGTTGAAAATTTCTGGGCATTGGTGTTGCCGCAGAGTTTGAACCACCGAAATCAAATCGTTTTAAAAGATCTTGAACATATTTGGCTTGACTTATGAAAATGCCATCAGGGCGTTGTCGAACTTGAAGTCCTAAAAAGAACGTCAACTCGCCCATCATGCTCATTTTAAATTGGGATTTCATGGTGTTCTCAAACTCTTGGCACATCTCAGGCTTCGTAGATGCAAAGATAATATCATCCACGTATATCTGAACTATAATTAAATCTTTACCTGACCTTTTGAGAAACAAAGTGGGATCGATTGTACCTTTCTTGTAGCCAACTCCTAGCAAGTAATCAGTGAGTGTTTCATACCATGCCCTAGGAGCTTGCTTGAGACCGTAAAGCGCCTTGTCCAACACGTAGACGTGTTCTGGAAATCTGGGATCGACGAATCCTTCCGGTTGTTCAACGTACACCTCTTCTTGAAGAACTCCGTTCAAGAAGGCACACTTGACGTCCATTTGATACACCGTCATGTTCTTGTGTGCGGCATACGCAAGGAAGATCCGAATTGCCTCGATCCGGGCAACGGGCGCAAACGTCTCATCGTAGTCGATTCCCTCTTGTTGGCGATAACCCTTGGCGACCAATCGAGCCTTGTTCCGGATGATGAGATCGTTCTCGTTCTTTTTGTTCCGGAAAATCCACTTCAGGCCGATTATGGACTTTCCCCACGGTCTGGTTACCAAGCGCCAAACTTTGTTTCTCTCGAATTCCGCAAGCTCTTCTTGCATCGCTAAAACCCAATCAGGATCGGTGAGAGCTTAAGAAACATCCGAAGGTTCGAATTCACTAAGGAAACCTTCGAATAGAATTAGGTTTTCGACATTCTTTGCAGATCTCGTAGTGACAGGTTGTGAGGGACTCCCGATGATCTGGGAGGGGGGATGATCTTTTGTCCACTTGTGAGTGTGTGGGTGAGTGACATAAGCTTGTTGGTTGTTGGTGGCGTCGTTCTCATCTTGCACGGCAAAGACCTCTTGCTGGTTTCTACTTGATGATCCGGCCACCGGATTATTCTGCGGTGATGCCTCCAACCGGGGTTCACGTACTACCTGAGCATAAGTTCTCTGAGCTGAACTGGGTGAAGGTAGTGGAGCTTCTTCTGGGATAGGTGCAAGAACAGGTTGTGGAGTCTGTTCTTGGACCGGTTCCGGTGAGGCTGATGATGAGATTTCAGGGGGAGAGATCGCAGTAGATTTTGGTGTCACTGAGTTTGTAGAAGTGCTTGAAGATGGCTCAGTGACGAAGGCATCGGATGTTACTGAAGTAGAGGTTGACCCAGCATGAGCAGGAACTACAATCGGACCCGTGAGAGTGGGTAGATCATAATATGCGAGGTCTAAGAAGTCTAAAGCAGAAAAGTTAGTGGAAGAATCTGTGCTCGGTGGTGCAGTGAACAGTTCAGGAAAAGATGCATTTATATTACTTGAACTCGCCACAGAATAAGTTTCGGTTTCGGAAAAATCAACATTTGAGCTTTCCAGGATGGTTCGGGTCCGTTTGTTGAAAACCCTATAAGCCTTAGAGTTATGTGAGTATCCGATGAAGATAGACTCATCAGACTTGGGTTCAAACTTTCCCAATTCATCCCGGTCGTTTAAAACATAGCATTTACAACCAAAAACTCGAAAGTAATCGATGTTAGGCTTACGCTGTTCGACCATCTCGTAGGCGGTTTTACCAGTCCGCTTGACGATCAAGGTCCGATTCTGCGTGTAGCATGCTGTTGATACTGCTTCAGCCCAAAATGATTGAGGAACTCCAGAGTGAGCCATCATGGATCTCGCCGCTTCGACCAACGTCCGGTTCTTCCTTTCCACTACCCCATTTTGTTGAGGTGTTCGCACGGCTGAGAAGTTGTGAGAGATTCCCACATCTTCAAGAAAGGATTGCAGTTTGGCATTGCGAAACTCGGTTCCGTTGTCACTTCTCAACTTCTTCACTCGGTGACCCAAGAGGACTTGAATCCGCTTAATGAAGGCAATGATTCGATCGGCAGCGTCTGACTTAGCGCGTAGGAATTCAAGCCAGGTGAACCTAGAGAACTCATCGACGAGAACTAACATGTATTTCTTTCGGGCTAAGCTCTCGGTTCTGGTAGGTCCACAAAGATCCATGTGAATCATGTCAAGGGGACTCTTGCTATTCGTATCCATCCTCGGTGGATGAGAGCTTCTCGTCATCTTTCCTTGTTTGCAAGCGGGACACAGTGTATCCTTGGAGAGGCGAGTCTCCGGAAGTCCCTTGACAAGATTTTTCGAAACCAGCTTGTTCATGTCTTTAAAATTCTGATGGCAGAGTCTTCGATGCCATAACCAACTATCCTCCTTTGAAGCCTTTGTGAGCAGACAGATTGCATTCCTCGGATCAGAAATTGCTTCAAACTGTGGGTGTGTCTGAGGGATTGAACGGAAGACGGTGGAGTAAAGGTTGCCATTCCTCCGTGCACTAAGGATGACGTTGTTATCTTCATCATTCACATCGCTTCCGTATTGAAATTGCTTCACCCAGTATCCGTTGTCGCAGAACTGACTGGAGCTGAACATGTTGAAACCTAACCCCTCGACATACCTTACATCTTTAATGATGTATTTCCCATCCGTAATTTTCCCATAACCCACCATTGGCAAAGGGGTCTTGTCGGCTGTTTTAACATATCCTTCGAACCTTTCAACATAGTCGAAAAGGAAGGATCTCTGACCAGTCATGTGTCTATATGCGCCGGAATCGAAGTACCACACATGACTGACCTGCAAGACAACTAAGCTTGTTTAGGGACCCATTGCCAAATGGGTTCCTGTGGGTTAGACATAGATAAATCGGTCGGTGTAGTCCCCTTTTCGGATTTCTCCTTAGGCGGAGGAGACTTCACTGACGAAGAGGATTTTGCTTTTCCTCTTTTTCTTCCCCTTCTCTTTCGGGATTTGACATTAGCATTAGGAGCATAGAAAGAGTTAGACACACCATAACGCAGGAAATTATCAAACATAAAGCACATGTCATTGCGAAAAGTATTAAAAGCATCGTTCAACTTGCGATTAGAATTAACAGACATGTTCGAATTCTTTCCTACACTAGGTGGAGCAAAGCCTAAACTCGCACGGCTAGGACTATGCTTCTTAGGGAAAGCAGAAAAAGAGTTGTTCCTCCCATGATGACCCTTTCTTGGTGGCTTCACATTCTGTCCACCATCTTTCCTCCTCGCATCTGCATGAAAAGCACGGTGTGAGTTAGAGGACGGCTTTGTAGGAATGGAGTTACCACCTTTTCCAGATGATGTTTTAGAAAACTTAGGTTTTGAGGAATTGAAAGGTTGATTGGGTTGTAACTGAGATGTCTCACCCACTTCAAAGGAACTTGAATGAAAGTCAAGACTTTTAATGGGCTTGACTGAGTTACGAGCATCGTTAGACTTTGAATGCTTTTTCTGGAGTCCTTTGGGTGCGTGAGGCTTAACTGACTTACCCTTGTCAGTACCTACACATTTTTCACCCTCAGGGTTACTTTTCTCAGAAATAGGAGCTCGTGACTCAGTAGGCTTCTCAGGTTTGACAACAACAGATTTTGGCTTCTTTGGAATAAAGCCTGAAGGATCATCATCCTCATCTAAAAACACCTTCATATCATATTCAATATTTGGATCTTGGACAGTCTTGGGTTCGGCTATCCTATGATGTGAATTAGGGGGTTCATCATCATCTGAGATCATGGAGTAATAGTCCTCAGTGTCTAAGACAGGTTTGGGTTGGGGAGTGACTATCGGATGGTTAAGGATTGGAGCAGTCTTATCATTAACTGAGCTTGAAAAGTAGAGATTTTCAAGATTCATTACTTTCCTTTTCAAAATGGAGTTTGACACCCGTTGGTTGGTTAAAGATTGGCGATACATTATCCTTTCATCATGATCAAGTTCTTTTAAAAGTTCAAAGTGGATATCTAGGATAACGTATCGAGCCTAAAGATCCGCAACCTTGTTTTGAAAATTAGTGAAAGCTGAGGATGCGGTCTCACACTCTGAAGAAAGCCTAATTCTCTCAGCGTTGGCCTCGAGCAAGTCTTTTTCCAGATTGCGTACCAACGTGTCTTTTTCCGAAACAATAACTTTCAGATTCAAGATCTGATGTTGACATGCATCCAAATCCATGGCTTTTAACCTAAGAGCAAACACTTCCTTTTCTAGCCTGACTAGGTTGGAGCACTTAGTTGTGGAAGTATCCTTGGGTGGGAGAACTAAGGTCTCCTCTGAAAGTTCCATTTCCCTAGTATCATAGCTTGAGTTAAGGTCTGTGTAGTTGATGGGAGGCATTGCTACTCTAGGGGTTCTGGCCTTGATGCCTTCCCAAGTGGGTACAGAGTTGGTCGGATCACTAGCCGGAACAAAGATTGGTCTATTCGGAGGTGGGCTATTGGGAGAACTGCTAGAGGTACTGTTCGTTGGACTGATGGTTCTAGTTATGGTCTCACCGTTTATGACTTCGGTGTATGTGACAGTCTGCCTAACAAATTCCTCGGTCACATGTCCTCCTACAAGTGCAGGTTTGGGCTTGGAGGCTGCCATATCCTCAAAATTGTATAGATGAGAAGGTGCTTTATCTAAAACATGGTTTTCAGACAGACCTAGGCCGGGTTTAGCTTTGTAAAAGGGATTCTTTTTGGCATGCTGAGTGAGGATACTTAAAGTCTGTTCAGATTGTCCTCTTTTGAAATTGTTGTCCTCAAGCTCTTGAATTTTTGAAAACAACCGAGTTCTTTCTTCCGAAAGCAGCTGGAATTTTATGTTGAGCTCCCCATGATTACTGTTAAGTTCCTCATGTGCTTTTTGAAGACAACTAAGTTTGTTTGCTAAATTGGACTCTCTAATCCCAGACTCAAGTGTTTCACGGTTATAGACTATAGTCAAATCCTCGAGAGAGTCTTTGTAAATTGCACTGTCGATTCTAAATTTTGTGACGAGAGTCCTCTCCGGTTGGAGACATCTCTCTAATTCACAAATTTTAGACTCCAACATTGCCAAAGTATCAGTTATATCTGGGATAGAGGATACCTCACACGGATCTATATCCTGATAAGTGCTAGGTCCAACGGCTTCCGATCCTTCGAAGTCAGCCATCAAGCAGAGACCCTTCACCAAATGATCCTCCTCGTCTGAACTCTCCTCTTCACAAACCCAGTTCTCTTCGTCGACCAGCAAGGCAACCCCTTTTTCTTTCTTCCTCATCAGTGCAGCCTTCCTCTCAAAGTACGCGGCATCCTTGTACTTGATGGAGCAATCTCGAGCGTAGTGTCCCAGCTTACCGCACTTGTAACAAGTGGTAGTGGGACTTGCGGTTTGTTGAGGAGCGGGGTTCTGGGTTATGGGACCCTGGGGATGATTTGCTCGTTGAATTCCTTGATCAGTTTGAATCGGTTGATCTTCCCTCTGAACTTGCCTGGAACTGTTTCCCCTGGAATCGCCTCCATTGTAGTTACTTTTCCCGTGATCCATTCTCTCATCTTGCCTTCGATCACCTCTGTTCTGCTCATACCCATATCCTGGTCCTTGTTCTAGCCTTCCACTCTAATGTCTTCCTCCATACCCGATCTCATATTTCTGACGATCGATATACCCAGATTCAGGAGTATATTGCCTCATGCTGTTTCGGTAGTTGATGTCTGAGACTTGACCTCTCCACTCTCCTTGACTCCCTTGGCCTCTTTGATAGTCAAGGTACGTGTTGTCTCTTCTGGGCTGATCTCTGAACCTCCCTTGGTTGTTCCGATAACCTCCTTGATCGTATGCCTGGATACCTCCTTGCTGATAGCTTCCTCTCCCTTGATTTCCGTACTGACCTCTCTCCGGCTGGTAATGACCTCCTCTACCTTGCCCCATCCTTCCTCCACTAGGAAATCCGGACCCTCGTGATCGGTTGTATCCACGATTTGCGTTCAGTCGTTGTACACTGTGTGAGATGAGGGCATGGGACTCATTCACATGGAAGAGTTCTTCATCTGAGATGGAAATAATCACCGGTTCATCAGGATGTTGTACGCTTGTTCCATAGTTTGGGTTGAACTCTTGACTGTATTCTTCTGGATAGTACTGGGGAGAGACACTGTTGTATGGCATTGGTTGGACAGGTGCAGTGCTTGGTCCTCCGAAGGGCACGGCCGACAATGCCAGAGGATCGACTGCTTTCTTGGAGCGTCCACCAGTGATGAATTCTTCGTGTTGAACCATCATGCTAAATAAGTCATGCAGACCCATTGCTCCCAGATTCCGGCTCAACTGAATGTTGATAGCCATATTTTGCCATTCCTGAGTGAGATTCTTCAAGAATTTAACGTTCACTTCGTACTTTAATTTCTCAACCCTGAGCCGTCTCAAGTCGTTGACGAAGGCATTCAGTCTTTGATAAGACTCAGTGAGGGATTCGTTTTCCCTAGCCTTGAAGCCTTCATAGGCATTGAGCGCGCTTTCCTTCTGACTCTCCACAGCAGTGTCTCCTCCCTGCATCTGTTGTTCGATTTCCAACCAAACGTCTCGTGCGTTGGTTAGACTGTCCACTCTCGCATACATGTCGTTTGGAAGAGCCATGATCAGCAGGGTTAGTGCACGCTTGTCGATGAGGTGTTGGGCTCTTTGTTCTGGGTTGAACATCTCAACAGGCTTCTCGACCACGTATGCCGGAAGTTCGGGACAAGTATCTGTTTTAGGGACTGCGGCAACGGTGACGGTCGGTCGGATAGGCCCTTCTCGGATGGACTTCATTAGGTTTTTATCCAGCAGATCTAGAAAGTGGATCATTCTGCGTCTCCATTGTTGGTACTCGCCCATCACCAGGACGGGAGGACGAGTCTCGGATCCGATTCCGAGGATTTCCTTCGACATTTCTCTCTAACAGATAAGACCTCCTTAAATGACTCACTTGGCTTTAAAAAGAAAAAGGTTTTTAAAAAAAAAAATTTTAGCGCCTCGGGACACAGATAGCGTTGAGATTTAAAAGGTTTTGAAAAGCAGCTATGTGTCGGATTCGGGGAACAATTTTGCAAGAGTTCCGGCTCGAAGAGGCGAAATCCGATCTGGAAATTGAAGTTTTCCGAATCGGATTTGGCTCAAAATGCAGGGTGCGGAAAAGACTCTTTTCCGATTCGGAAAATGTATTTTTTCCGATTCGGAAAAGGTGGAGTTCGGAAAATGCACACACGACTCGGAGAATGATATTTTCAGGAGCAAAACCCCAAATCAGAGACCTGTTTTCCGATTCGGAAAATGATATTTCCGATTCGGAAAAGAGGAGTTTTCCGATTCGGAGTATAGTACAATTTCCGAGTCGGAAAATTTGAACTGAAATTTCAGCTCTCGTTTTCCGATTCGGAAAACCTGCACAGGAACTCCGAAAAATCACTCAAAAACACCAAAAATCACTTAAAAGATAAGTGATAAGACCCCCAATTTGTAGGAAAAACACTAGAAAACAGTGGGGAATCACTTATCACTTATATAACCCTTTTTAAAACTACTTTTTGGATTAAAAACCCAAAAAGTTTGTAAAAACCGAAAACTTTAAAACCTTTAAAAATCTTTGAAAAACAACACTAATGCCAAGGAATCAACAAGGTATGGCTCTAATACCAATTGTTGTCCCACAAATACAATAAAACCAAGAGAAATGGATGGAAATCACAATCAAGATGATGATATAAAGCTTCAAAGCAACAATGGAGAAAAATGCCCAAAAATGGTAAAGTGTTTTCCAACATTAAAACCCTTATCATCCTTTACCTTTTATAGGTAAGAGGAAGTTACACAAAGTGTCAATAAAGGCCCCCGAGGTTCCAAACCTCAAACAGGGGCACTAACAAAGTTAAGTGTTTACAAAAAAAGGAAACTGAACTAGAAAGCTAGTTAAAGATAGTGTCTTTCTGATTCTTCACAACACAAGAGGTCCTACACATAACTGAAAGGACCACATAGATATGTGTGTATAATTTCTAACAATTCACTAGCTCTTTCATTCTCTTTATTGAAAGGCTGCTTTGTCTCTTGCCGAACAAACAAGATTCGCAGTTGTTAAATGGTCTAAAATCGAAAGACCCTAGAAGTCCTCCTTTCTGAAGTTGTTCTATGGGTTTCTTGTTTATAGGTCCAAGCCGACAATGCTAGAGGAATGTCTAATCCGCAATTTCTTTGGATCGCTTACTTATATGATAGATTTCATTGTTACTTTCTTGCAGATTTAATACATATAGACCATTAGTGGGAGTTGCTTTGAAATAAAATACATCATTTGTAAACCAAGAAATCATTTTATAATTATATTTAAAATAAAAACCATGCTCTACCAATAAATCGAAAGAAATAATGTTTTTGATCATCTTAGGAACGTAGTAACAATCTTCAAGTTCCAAAACTAGACCCCAGGGTAAACTAAGATTGTAAGATCCTACGGCTACAGCTATAAGCATCGTGCCTTCACCGACTCGTAGATTCGAAAGATCCTTCCTCAAAGTCTCCCTTCTATTAAATCCCTATAAATGATTACAAATGTGATTACCACTGCCCGTATCAATTACCCATGATTCATAAGAAGTGTTCAAACAATCTATCATAAAGATACCTGGTGCATCGGGTAAACCGATGTCCATTTGGCCAGCATTGAATGACTGGACGCAGACATCTTGGCTATCACATTCCAGGCAACTCAAATCTCCCAGTTCATCAATCCAATCAGTGTCAATGAGTTCAGCACTTGCTGTTTTGGGCTCCAAACTGTTCGAAATGTCCTCATAGACCTTTGCCACGTCCATCCTGGGCTCTCCCATGTAATCACTTGCTGTGACACGAACTTCCTTCTGGAGTAAGAACCACATCAGATACACCAGCTCCTCCTTAGCCATCTTGTATCCCAATCGTGACAAACATTTAAAGAGCCTCTTCATTTCCATGAGATGGTCTGTAACTGATTGACCCATTTCCAGCTTCAGTGAAAATATTTCCTGCATGATCAGATACTTCCCGCAATTCTTATAGAAACCTACCTGGTTTTCTATATCTTTCATGACCTCATGGTAGAACTTAACTCTAAGATGGGCCGTAAACTCGGGCAAAATAGAGAAAGAGAGAATCGACATAACGTCCGACTCATCAGCCATAAACTTGAAATATTGAGCAAATTATTTTTCAGGAGAATTGCTCTTAGGTCGTGAAATTGGTTTCTTGATCACGTAAAGCTTATCCTGTGAACTGAAGACATTGTCAAGGTGCAATTTCCAAACTAGAAAATTTTGGCATGTAAGTTTCGATTTCCCCATTATAAGGTGGAGAGACTCCTCAGATGAATAAAACGGAAGAGCAGTATAAGACATCTATAGAATGAATAAAATATCGATTTAGTTATTCGATTATAAAACCTAATAAATTATTACCATAGAAAAAAAAATTATTAGACTAGAATCCATATATCACATGAATCGTGTTGGATGCAAAATCGGATTGTATCCGAGATCACAAGTTGGTGCTTAAAGTGAAGTTAAAGGCAGAGTCAAAGTCAAGGCTCAAGGTCAAAGTTTGGTTAATACTTTAGTTCCTTTATTGTTTGTTTGTAATAGTTTTGTAATAATAGGGTAGAATGCGTAAATGTGGTAAAGTGTAAGGGTTGTAAGTGTTTGGGTATAAATACCCAAAGTGAGTTCATTTGTTAGAGACGTACTTCATTGTAAATGAGATTGAGTTGAGAGAGCTTAGTGCTTAAGTGTGTGTGTTCTTGGTGTAACTAGTGTGTGTAATCAATTCATCAAGAATCAATGACATATGGCTTTCCAATTCATTCTCTACTTGTTGCATCATGATTAGAACTTGAATCTGGAACTACAAGTGGTATCAGAGCTGGAAATTCGTTGAAATTTGGTATGATTTCTTGAGCTTTTTTATGTTTTTCGAAAATGGTATTTTGAGGTATTGATGTTCTTCTTTTGATCATTGTTTGCATGTGAATTTGATTGTTTGTGGTTAAAATGATGTTTTTACTGTGTTTGGGAGTGATTTAGAGTCAAATTTTGGTGATTTGAGCGGTAATTTTTGAGTTTTTACCTTCTGCTCGGTTTTTCACTCGTTTTCCGAATTGCTATTCATATATTCCGAATCGGAATATTCATAAATTCCGAATTGGAATACTCAAAAATTCCGAATCGGGTTTTTGAAATATTCCGAATCGGAAAATTTTTTGGATTCGGAAATTGTGTTCGAAGTTAGTTTTACTCATTTTCCGACTTGGTATTAATCAAATCCCGACTCGGAAAACTACATTTTCCGAATCGGAGTTTGACCAAATACCAACTCGAAATTTATCTCGGAACTCTGTCAAATTGGTTTTTCCGATTCGGAAAATTGAAAAATCCGAATCGGGGTTTAGTGTTTTCCGAATCGGATTATATTAAAAAAAAAAGTTCAGTCATTTTTAAGAAAAAAAAAGTTCAGTCATCTTTCTGGAAGCGTTTTTTGGGCGTTTTTTCACGTAAACTTTTTTAGACTTCTTATCTGATTCTACGGTGAAAAAGTTAAGTCATTTTTAAGGTCATTTTTTCCCCAAAAATGCCGGTTTTTCCGAGATTTTGGTGCTTTCCGAGAGGTTGCATTTTTGGACTAAGATTTCAATTTCACGGTCAAAATCAACTTTCAAATTTTTGAAAAATATTTTTTCTCGGGATTTCACTATTCACCGGTTGACTTTTCGGTTGACTTTTTGATTTTTGTCGCTAACCTTTTCCTTGATCAGAAGAAGTGTTCAGATTATTTACAGATCCTCAGATTTGCATACCTCCAGGAGTTCAGAAGAAATCTATCAGTTTCAGTGAATTTTCGATCATTTTCAAGTTCTACAAAGATGTCTAGAGATCTATTGAGTATGGGTTCGAAGTCGAAGCCTCCGGTTCTTCAGATTGGCGAGTATCCTCAATGGCGTGTGAGGATGATTCAGTTTCTCAACAATATAGATAAGACACTCATGGTGAGCATCCAAGAAGGTCCGATTAAGCCGTAAATTGATATTCCGGTTACCCCTGAGACTACCACTACTCCTGCAATTGAACCAAGACGTGTGTTCAAACTCTTTCGGCATTACAATGAACTTGAAAAGATTAGAGCTGAACTTGATGACAAGGCTCTTACTTTTCTCACGATGGCGATTCCAAACGATTTGTTTAATCGTGTTGATAGTAGAAATATGGCAAAAGAGTTGTGGGATGAGTTGGAAAAACAGTTTCAAGGGACGGAAAGATCAATACAAGCGAAGTTAAACCATGCAATCGGAGCTTATGAAGGCTTTAAGGCTTTAGAGGGAGAAACACTTGCTGATTCTTACAGTCGGTTCAATATCATTTTGAATGATCTAAGAAGAAATGGAATGAACAAGTCTACTTCCGAGATAAACTTCAAGTTCTTGAAAAATCTCAATCCAGAATGGGATCACTACTCGGTTAATCTTCAGATGAACAAGAACTTGGCGGAAGAAGACTTACATGATCTATATTCCATTCTTAGTCAACATGAAGTGAAGGTCAAAGATATTGTGACCAAACAGAAGAGCATTACTGATTCTTTGGCTTTTCTAACTGAAAAGAACAAGAGTGTGCTCTCTAGTGCTAGTTCAAAGAAGAAAAGTCATTCAATGGCCTTAGTCACCGAGTTGTCTGATTCTGATTCGGAAACTGTTGAGGATGATAGTTCTGAATCTGATGTTGATTTGAAGAGAGTTGCGGATAAACTTGCTCTTTTGTCTAGTTCCATCCACAAAAGGTATGGGAAGAAGAAGTTCTATTCTAAACCCAAGTTCGAGAACTACAAAAGAGACAAGTACAAGCCAAAAGAATATGAGAAAAGGCCGGAGAGGAAGACTTATGAAAAGAGCATGACAGATGAGAAAGGAAATGTATGTTTCAATTGTGGCAAACCAGGCCATTTTGTCAAAGATTGTAAAGCGCCGAAAGTTAGGGATTTTGACTACTACTCTAAGAAGGCTCAACTTGCTAAACGCAAGAGTGAAGGTAAAGTCTTGATGGCGGAAGAGGAATGTTGGTATGATGATACTTCTGATGATGAAGACTCTGCTCATTTCACACAAGTTCACTACAATCTCATGCGAGTGTGGAAGAAACCATCAACCTTCACAAAGAGACCGAAGTAGCAAATGAAGTAAGTCAAACTCCTTCTGACTCGGATTTGTCTGATAATGATGAATGCTCTTTAGAAGAACAGTTTTTAATTTTAAAAACTGAATTTGATGACTTGAAGGAAAAGATTAAGTTCGAAAGAGCTCGAGTCATTGAATTCAGTAATGAATGTGAGTTATATAAATCTTTAGCTGATGATCGTGAGCTTGAAAAGGCTGAGATTAGGAGAGAGAAAGCCAAACTAGAATCTCAAATTTCTGAGATGAAGAGTGCTTTAGTAAATTTGGAGTCTGAAAAAGCTGAATATATGATCAAATATGAAGTTTGTTTTCAAGATAGATCTGAGGCTTATGCCAAGATAAAACAATTGGAGGATCTTAATATCAAAAGAGGCCAGACTCAACAGACGCTTAAGCTTTTGACAAATAATCTAAAGGATACTAGATTTTACAATCCGAAAATGGGGTTAGGTTTACCTGAAATTGATGTTTTAAAGAAAGCCCCTAAAGGTCTTTATCAGTTTGATAACTTAAGTTTTCCAAAAATAAATGAGACCATTGTAAAATCTGGTAGTTCAGTATCTGATTCTTCGGATAAAGGTAAATAAAAAGTTGTTGATGACTCAAGTGATAGTTTTTCAGATTCAAAGCCAAAGAGAAAGAATAACTTTGATTTCACATGTGATTTTCAATATGATGAGTTAAATCAAAGTTATAAAACAAGAAAACCCGAGTTTTCTCATACTCAGTGTGTTTCTTTGTATTCTCAAGATGTAAAGTCTTTTTCAAATGAATCTGAAGAGCTTAGTAACGATATTGAAAATGAGTCAAAGACTACTGAATCTACTCCTAAATCTGAAGATAAAACATCTGAACTTGAAAAAGAAACGGATTGTGAAAATCTTTCTGAGTTTATACAAGTTAATACTCTTTCAGAAAATAAAAGCGTTTCTGATTATGAGTCTGATTCTGATTCTGATGAGACCAAACCACGTTTTGATTCTGATAATTGATGCGGTAATTATCGTATATAAAAAGCGTAACAAGTTTTAACCTCTAATGCCTAGCCACCGTCTTACCACATATACAGGCAAGCGTACCTGATCGTGAGTAACATAGTGTAGGAAAGTCTAGGTATCGTATCTACCACTGGGAATGGTCAAGTTATCGTAGATTATTAGTCTAAATCGGTTTAATTAACCTAAAGGGGGGGGGGGTTGTATGAAAAAGGTTTGAATACTTAAAAAGACAATTAACTGAGTAAAAACTAAGAAAGCAATTAAAATAATGATTTAAGATTATATTAAGGAAAAACAACAGTACTTATCATGGTGAAGTGAATCCCCAAAATGGATGATATGAATAGGTCGAAGGTTTGGTTGTTTTGACTATTGTAGGAATTTAAGCCTGGGACACCCAAACATGCGAGGATTATGGTTAATGACTAGGACACGATCCTCCTAATCCCAATCCTAAATCGTTTGGTCCACAATCTAGAATCGGTAAACCCTTCCTAATCAATATTGCAATGGCTTTTTTACTATCCGGTCACTCTTGGTCCAAGTAACCCCTTAACACAACTTCTTGGTCCAAAGTCAGGCTAAGGTAGGTTGATTATCCTTTCGGAGTCTATCTGCTTTGGTCTAACAAATACACCCAACCAATTGAAATCAAATTGCCACAACAATATCAATCAGAAAAGAACCATAAAAGACATTCAATTAATCAAAACAAACCAGTAAACATTAATCACAAAGTATCATCCATAAAGGTTCATCGACCATGACAAGCACTACTAATAAAACTACTCACTAATCATGATGAAAACATAAACACAAACAAAAGTAGACATCGACATGATACCGACAGTACAACGACGGATGATCGGAGATCGATTCCCGCAGCGTATCGGCACCTTTTGTACTCTCACTCTCGTTCCTCCTCGTATCCCGTACTTCTCTCGTGTATCGAACATGCTTTGAACTGAAGGAGGAGGCTGATATTTAAAGGAAAACGCCCAGGGGCCATCTGGCGATCGCCAGACTGCTGGTTTGGCGACGCCAGACACTTAATTCAACCCTAGTCTTCAATTCAGTCGAATCTGGCGGCCCCAGATTAGGAATCTCGCGAATGCCAAGTGTCTCCTGTGTTGACTTTGTGCATTTTTCACGTTTTCTCGCCTTTTTTCGTACTTTTCCGTTCCACGGCCTCCAAATCCTTCACAAACAGTAATAAGCTCATTTAGTGGATGAAAAGATCAGAAATGGGTGAGAAATGGGGTAAAGTCATGCAATTACGTTCGACCAAAACATGTATAATTTTGGTGTTATCAAAATCCCCACACTTAAGCTTTGATTGTCCTCAATCAAAAGACTGAAAAATAAGAAAGATAACTCCAAAATTATCTCCACCCAAGATCATCAAAAAGAACAAAGCATACTCACATAATCGAACACACAAACAAGACTCATCAAGTAATCGGATATCAAGGCCAACCTTTTACCCTTACATAATATGAATAACAATATAAAGTCTATCTCTCGGGGGTAAAAGTGTATATGTAAGTGATCACACCAATACTCGACTAATTCCCGCATGCATAAGCTTGTCACCAAATCTAATCTCCACCACTGAGAAGTTGTCAACCGTCAAGAGGACTTTAGGGTTGTAATGTTAGGCTAAGGGTTAAGGGTAGGATAAAGGATATATAAGTGACTAAGGGTATTGTAACAAAAATTTGAAAACTCAATCAGTAATGATCCAAACAGTGAAACGGTCCGACTTTTAAACAACGAAACTTTTGGGATGAGCATTCTCTTTCTTTTAGAATTGGCCTAAGCCTATGGCTTATTTGGGGAACAAATTCTTTTCTTTTTGTATTCTCGACTCTTTTGATATTTCTTTTCTTTTCTGAGTCTCAAATATTTTCTTTTCCTTTTCTTCTCTCTCTTTATTTTTTTTCAGAGCAGCAACTATGTTGCTTTTGGGCTCTTTTAATCTCAATCCCATAAAAACTGTCAGATCTGAAAAACTGGATCAAAACATCTCAAGATTCAAATTTAAGTCACGGCCAAAAGATAGATAAAACAATTAGGCTCAAGGACAAAGTGTATAGTGGGTAAAGAAATGAAAAGGCTAAGGCTCAAAATGGTTTCAAGGGATAAAGTGTTAAAAGTGAACACTTTTCAATTAAAGGCTAGGCAAATCAAATAACCTTAAGATAAGGTTATCTGACGAAGGCTAAAAGGGTTAGAAACGAAGGCCTCTATTAGTGCAATGGTGATAAATACTTTTCTTATGTGGTCTCGACAAGCATTCAAATGACAAGTTCTACCTTGGGTCAAAGTCGGTATTCCTCACAAAATAAATGACAATTAAGGCTCAAACTCGCAAAGGAATTGGGTGAGGCACTCATGGTAATCAGTATTCCAAGGCATCCTTTTACTCAACTAATCCTATTCAGTGTTCTCTTATGCAAGCAACTCAGTCTCAAAAACAATCTCAGATTTTGAAAAAAATTGGGGTCAAATCTCAAAGCTTTCAAAATTTTGAAAAACGACAATCCATAAGCAAAAAGTGAACCCATTTAAACAGATAAGTCTACATAACCCCCTCCCCACACTTAAAATTTGCAGTGTCCTAAATGCAACAATTAACACAATTAAGGAGTAATTGGGAAAAAGAGAAACTTCCGGGGTTATGTGACGAAATCTGTTCTGATCTGAGAGAGTGGTCCAAAAATTCGTGCTCGATCATAGATCATAGACCGTAGTATCTACCAAAGAGAAAAAGAAAAAGTAAAAACGAACTAGCAAAAATAAAATCAAACCAAACTATTAATAGCTACTTAAAAATCCTAAACAAACCAAACAAAAAAGAAAAATTGTTCAACAAACCAAACCACAACCACGCAGTTCAAAGGAAATTTTTTTTTACGACAACCATATCGAATAAAGGAGATAAAAGAGAGAAAGATCAATAAGGGCCACGAGGTTGGTTTTGCCAATCCTAGTAAGTCGGGTAACCGGGCGGAGCATCCTCGGAGTATGGCCAATATGGAGATGGAGCATAAGCGGTATTCGGTTGAATACCGAAGTGGGAAGCCATCTGGTTATTCACTCCACTTTGCCAGTTGGCTTGGTGAAGAGCCTCCACTGTGTTGTACTCCATGTGCTGTTGATGCCGGCCATAAGAAACTGACATCTCCGAGAGTTGGTTACTCAAGTCTTGGTAACCCGAATATGCCGTCCAATCCGCTGGTTGTTGACCCACATTTGCCCCACTCGTTCCGCCGGTTTCATGCGTGCTCCTCGGTGCTTGACTTCTCGGTTGACTCCTATAAGCTTGAGGATTATGGATCCATGCATTATAGTCTCTTCCAATCATGTGCTCAACTCTCGCCACGCCCATGCCTCGGAGTTGGTCCATGTCGATCAATCCCATCCCCCCGAGGTTCGTCATCGAAGCAATAGCGGCGTCGGTTAGGATACCGAAGTGTTTGGCGAGGCGTGTGATATATTGGCCCCCGACCAAACGACTTCCATCCCGATAGCCGCTCGCTTTGGTGAGTTGCACGGCGATAAGATATGGAGCATTCGGATATTTATCATCCATAGAGAGCTGCTCAAGAAGCCACAAGTCATGCACAGTCACTTTCTCCTCACTCGAAGAACGAGCATTTACCGCTTGAATGAGCATGCGGTGTAGAAGTCTATCCGACGAAGCAAGAAAACCTTTAACTTTGAGATTGCCATGATAATCACCATCACCCAAGATCGACCAAGCCAAACGCGGATCAAAATCATCGGGTCTCTTTGAAGTCGCCCACATGTACTCCTCGAATCCGGGAGCATCAACATCCGATTGGGTATATATCCCCAAGGCAAGAGCAAAGTCGACCAAAGAAAGAGATCTCCAAATGCCACCAAGTCGGAAAGTCATGCACGATTGATGAAATTCCGCAAGCGCTTTCATTGCGTCGAAATGAAACGTGGCCACAAACTCCACGATAAGCTCTCGGTAGAGGGTCTCGGCAATATCGAAAAATCGCACCCATGCATGGCATATGTAGTACTCATTGCCATCCTAGTCATACGCGTGTTTCTCAAGAATCGCCTTTATGTTGTTTTCGACACTCATTGATCGAAGAAGATCCCAATCAACTCTCTTTGGCATAAGAACTTGGCGGGGAAGAAGTCGGTTAACGATGTCCCGATACTCCTCCCTCTTTCGAGCATTCAAAGTCTGGTCGTTCGCAAACGAGGTGAAAACATGACTTCCATCCGGTGGATTGAAGTTAGTTGCGGCGGTCGTAGACGAGCGGGTTCTTTGTCTCTACAAAATCCAATTACCATTGTCTTAGATGATTTTTATCCAATAAATGCAAGACAAGGTTTATTCATGTCAAGACCAAACGAGACAAATACTATACGACTAACAAGTTCAAGCATCACAATCATATACGAATCGAAGGACAAAGGGGATGTGGAACATCCCCACACTTGAACTTTTAGTTCAACCACAATTACAAACCAATCTAGCTAATCAAGAAGGAATGGGGGATTTTGGGTGTTCTCAAAATCCCCACACTTATCATTTAACCATAATCACTAGATTTAATCAATCAAATAGCATGCTAGAAACAAGATTTCAATCACAAAATAAGGCATGCATCCACCTATAAGCTCTAAACAATCAATGGTGTATCAAGAATAATGTTAATTTCATTCAAGCAAGCAAACACCATTGATGCCCAAAACAAGATCTCCATTTACCAAATCAAGCAATCCTTACGAAATTAAAGTTAGGAAACGTACCTTGTTCATGTTGAAAGATGAAATTGAAGCTCAAGAAGGTCGAATTTCGCAAGAACGTGAGAGAGTTTGGCGGCGCCTAAGAGAAATTAGGTTTGTGTGTTTGTGAAAAGTGAGAAAAAGAAGGTTTAAAAACCGTCAGTCCCGACTTCGCGTCGCGAAACCCAGGGTTTCGCGTCGCCAAACAGGCAGTTTTCAAAATACCCTAATTTTTAAAAGTTTAGCGTCGCCAAAAGGCTCTCTTCGCGTCGCGAGGTTCGAAATTTTTACCTGTTACCGTGGCTTACCAACTTCGCGTCGCCAGATTTGGAATCTGGCGATCGCGAAGTGCTCCCTGTTTCCAACTTTTGAAAATCTGCATCACACTCCGAATTCGCTCGAATTTGGTTTCTATCTCCTCCGTATGGTTACCTAAGCAATATCAAATGAAAACATTAATAAAAACACACACTAAAATCACTAAAAACGAAAGAAAACGAAAAAGCTCGGGTTACCTCCCGAGAAGCGCTTCATTTTTGGACGGGTCTAGAGCTCGACCCCACTTTCGGTTCATTTCTTGGCACGTCGGGCTGACTAGCCCTTCTTCTTTCTATGATCTTTCTTGGAGGATCCCGGTTCCTTGAGTTTTTGATCCTTTTGATGCATCGGGTTTGAATAGTCCTCCGTCTTCTTTCCAAGCTCATGCGGGAGTAACGGACGGTTCGTGCTCTTGTTGTAGGCCAGAGTGTTGGGAATTAGGGCAACAAAACAAGAACAGCGGAATAAACAAACACCCAGATTCCCAATCGAGGATCCAATCCCAAACACAGACAGACACAATCAAAGAAGATTTAGCAATCTTACCTTTTGCTAGTAAACTTCCGGAAAGCTGGCAGGGGTTACACTGCTACTGACACCACGCGAGAAGGTTGCTAGACCACCACCGAGGATTACCCGGAAAAACGAATGCGAACCTCCTTTCTCTTGGATTCGGCGCCGGTTTTAGGGGAGAGAGAGAGAGAGTTTTTTCTGGGTTTATAGGACTGAATAAATCAATCAAACTGACACCCCTAACCCCTTATTTATATGGATAAAACTTAATAAGAGTTTTATTCCATATAAAACTCTTTGGTAATTATCTCCAAATAATTTCCATAAATAACTAATTAATTTATCTAATTAATTAATTCCAAATAAATAGTTTAACTAACTATTTATATATTAACTCTCTCATTAAATAATTAATAATCAATCAATTATTTCTCATGTAATCCAAATGTTCTCATTTTGGCGTGCAGCAGTGTGACCTACTAGTGTCCTATAACATTGGATACGATAACCCTGTTACTGTCTCGCACATAATCTTAACAGACTCCCACTTGTGCTAGACATGTAACTGTACTGTTACCATTAGCCTAAGGAGGTCCCTAGCCAGACACTTAGGTTAACCAGGTTATAAGATCTCTTACATCCAGAGATACAATCCACGCTTGAATTTGTACACAGGTTCATTCCTTTTGCACACGATATTTCTGAAGTGATTTAAGACATGGAGTGGAGGGTTCATTTCTTAAAATCAAGTATTTCTTGACTCTGATTTCGATTGCCTGCAGTAACGGATATTACTAAATAACCCTTGTTATTCTATCCGAGCGTGGCCACGCGTTTTCTGCCAATCTTAATCGTCAAGGGGCCCGGAAATATCTCTCTTTTGAAAGAGGTGCAAATCCCTTCTTGAATACTTGCATTTGGATCTACGGCTTCCGCTGCATCTAGTCACGTCCCGTATGGCCGCCCTGTTACGATACAGCGTTAGTACGTGCTAAGAATACAGTAGTCCTCGCGTTCCCAAACCAAGTATCTCAGGTCTAAGGACAACCTATCAAGTCAGTGCTTATGACTGAGGCTCCATGAAGCAGACTTGATTACTGGTCACTTCCAATACCCAAACACTCTGATGAGTATCTATAAATACTTGGTCACATCACCTGTGCTTTTATTCTTTACTTTGAATAAATCATCAAGTATTTATAATAGCGTTAAACTCCCTATTGAAATTCCCATTTCAACAAGTGGCTACGGAATTTTAGATTTCATACAAGACTTTGTAAAATCATGGATACGTTAAATATGCAAAAAATAGTCAATTTAGAATAATCATGAAAATAAAACCTCCATTTATTTCCAACACACTGTGAAATAAAAACTTTACATGATTGCATTGTTTCTAAATTAAACTATAGTAATAATTAATAAACTAAGAACTAGCTACTGGCTTCCAGGTACTGCATCCCAATGGAATTCGCATGTGCCTCATGCTTTGCCCTTGCTAGTGGCTTTGTCAGCGGATCTGCAACATTGTCTTCTGTTGGAATCTTGCATATTCTCACATCTCCTCTTCCAATGATCTCTCGGATGAGGTGATACTTTCTGAGCACGTGTCTTGACTTGTGATGTTCTCTAGGTTCCTTTGCTTGCGCCACGGCTCCTGAGTTATCACAGAATATATCGATCGGTCTCGAGATACTGGCAACCACTCTGAGATCCGATAGAAAATTCCTTAGCCAGACAGCTTCCTTTGCCGCATCAGATGCTGCAATGTACTCTGCTTCTGTAGTTGAGTCTGCAATCGTGTCCTGCTTCGAGCTCTTCCATGAGATCGCACCTCCGTTTAGGGTAAAGACGTACCCTGACTGTGACCTGAAGTCATCTCTGTCGGTCTGGAAACTAGCGTCAGAGTATCCGGTGACACTAATTTCATCCTCAGTACCTCCAAAGACCAAGAACATTTCTTTCGTTCTTCTCAGATATTTAAGAATGTTCTTGACAGCCACCCAGTGGGGTTCACCCGGATTCTGTTGGTATCTACTCGTAACACTTACTGAGTAAGCAACATCGGGCCTAGTACACAGCATGGCATACATAATCGATCCAATTGCAGAAGCATATGGGACCGATTTCATCTTGTCCAGATCTTGACTAGAAACAGGACACTGTGTTTTACTTAACACTATGCCATGTTGCATCGGGATAAATCCTTTCTTGGATTCATCCATCCTGAATTTCTTCAAGATTTTATCGATATACGTACTTTGGCTAAGCCCGATAAGCCGTCTAGATCTATTTCTGTAGATCTTTATACCGAGTATATAAGCGGCTTCTCCAAGGTCTTTCATCTGGAAACATTTGCTTAACCAACTCTTAACACTCTGTAAAGTTGGTATATCGTTTCCTATAAGTAGAATGTCATCTACGTATAAGACCAAGAAGGTTACTATGCTCCCACTGAACTTAGTGTAGACACACGGCTCGAACTCACTTTTGGTAAAACCAAACTCTTTGATTCGCTCATCAAAGTGTAAGTTCCAGCTTCGAGATGCTTGCTTCAATCCATAAATGGATTTTAGCAACTTACACACCTTATTAGGATTCTTAGGATCTTCAAACCCCTCTGGTTGTTCCATATAGACGTCTTCTGTTAACTTTCCATTCAGAAAGGCTGTCTTGACGTCCATTTGCCAAATCTCGTAGTTAAAGTACGCTGAGATGGCCATAAGAATCCTAATTGATTTTAACATAGCCACTGGTGAAAAGGTTTCATCATAGTCAATGCCATGAGTTTGCGTTAATCGTTTTGCAACTAGTCTGGGTTTGAAGGTGTGTACGTTCCCATCCATGTCGGTTTTCTTCTTGAAAACCCATTTGCGTCCAACAGCCTTACAGTGTTGTGGCAAATCAGTCAACTCCCAAACTTGGTTGTCGTACATGGATTGCATCTCGGCCTTCATGGCTTCCTGCCATTGTTCAGACTCACTGCCTGACACAGCTTCTCCATAGGATGTTGGTTCATTTAAGTCTCCGTTATCTTGAGAGACTAGGAACCCAAGATACCTGTCTGGTTCTTGTCTTACCCTGCTGGATCTGCGAAGGTCCTGTGTTTGCACTTCCTCAATCGGCTCTGATTGAGGTTCAACATTGTTATGTTGAATTTCTGGCACAACAACTGGTATAGTGCTTTCTTCGTCTACTACCTGTAGATCTACATCCTTTCTGGTGTTCTCTAAACTGAGAAACTTTTCTTCCAGAAATTTTCCATTTCGAGCAACAAACACTTTGTTCTCTTCAGGGTTGTAGAAATAATATCCCACGGTGGTCTTGGGATATCCAACGAAGAAACACTTGTCGGATTTGGGTTTGAGTTTTTCTGAGGTGGGTCGTTTGACGTAAACCTCACAACCCCAAATTTTCAGAAAAGATATGTTGGGTTTCTTACCCTTCCATAACTCGTATGGAGTCTTTTCTACCGACTTTGTTGGCGCTCTGTTCAGTATGTGTGCTGTTGTTTCGAGCGCATGTCCCCAGAATGATATTGGCAGCGAAGAATGACACATCATCGTTCGTACCATGTCAAGCAAAGTACGATTTCTCCTTTCTGATACACCGTTCATCTGAGGTGTATACGGAGGTGTAAGTTGGGATACAATCCCAGACTCCATTAGATGATTGTCAAACTCATCACTGAGATATTCGCCACCACGATCTGACCGTAAGAACTTGATCCTCTTGTCAAGTAGATTCTGTACTTCATTCTGATACTCCTTGAATTTCTCAAAGGTTTCAGATTTATGTCTCATCAAGTAGACATAACCATACCTACTGAAGTCGTCAGTAAAGGTAATGAAGTACCGGTATCCTCCTCTTGCTACATGACTGAAAGGTCCACATACATCTGTGTGGATTATTTCAAGCAAGTCAGTAGCCCTTTCATTTTCATTGTTGAAAGTTTGCTTTGTCATTTTACCAGATAAACAAGATTCGCAATTATCAAAAGGTTTATAGTCGAAATTGCCAAGAAAACCTCCTTTCAGGAGTAGTTCAACGCGTTTCTTGTTTATATGGCCCAAACGACAATGCCAGAGGTAAGTCTGATCCTCAATATCCTTGGATCGCTTACTTATATGATAGATTTCACTATTGTTGTCTTGTAGATTTACAGTGTATAGACCATCTACGGGTGTAGCTTTAAAATAGAAAATGTTATTTTTAAAGACTGAAATCATTTTATAAGTATATTTATAATAAAAACCTTGGTCTACTAATAAATCAAAAGACAAAACATTCTTAATCATATTTGGAATATAATAACAATTATTCAGTTCCAAAACTAGACCCGAGGGTAAACTAAGACTATAAGATCCCACGGCTTCAGCAATCAACGGAGTGCCTTCGCCAACTCGTAGGTTCGAACGGTCCTTCCTTAGAGTCTTTCTTCTAGTGAATCCCTGTAAATGATTACAAATGTGGTTACCACTGCCTGTATCAATTACCCATGATTCATAAGAAGTGATTAAGCAATCTATCATAAAGATACCTGGAGCATCGGGTAAACCGATCTCTATCTGGTCGATATTCATCGAGTGCTCGCAAATATCCTCACTGCCGCACACTGGGCAACTCAGATCTCCCAGCTCATCAATTATATCAGTGTCCATGAGATTCGCAGGTTCGGGTGCTGGCTCTAGACTGGCCAGGATATCCTCATGAACTTTATCCACGTCGTTCTTTGGTTCCTTCATGTAGGCACTAGCTGTGTCCTGAACTTCCTTTGTGAGGGAGAAGCATATGAGGTACACTAACTCCTCCTGAGTCATCTTGTACCCCAGACGTGATAAACATTTAAAAAGCCTTCTCATTTCAATAAGATGGTTTTTAACTGACTGACCCTCTTGTAGCTTCAGGGAGAGAATCTCTTGCATGATCAAAAGCTTGCCCGTATGCTTGTAGAAACCTAACTGGTTTTCTACATTTCTCACAACCTCGTGACAGAATTTTACTCTTAAGTCTCCCGTGAACTCGGGTGACATAGAGAAAACTAGAATGGACATTATATGTAACACCCCGCTAAAGCGGAAACACGAGGTGCGACAGTCTAGATTTCATTGCGATAGGAGATAATCAACACCAACCATTCATTTCAAAAATATATAAAGTTTACAAAACGTATTACAACCAACCAGAGTTTGGAATTTACAACCATAACAAAATAAACGCAGTCTTGATTGATGTCTACAACGCTCAAATTAAGCTTTTTCAATCACCCTCTAATTTCCTGAAAAGCATGTTAAAACAAGTGTCAACTACGAGAGTTGGTGAGTTCACAGGTTTTTATATGCACGGAATATTTTAAATGCAACGACAATTCCGGTAAATAGTTTTATTCTCTCAGTATTCGTAATCCATTTATAGTGAATCCTTTCATCCACTAAATTTTGTAAACACATATAGTGAACTCGTTCATTCACTAAATTTTTATAAAAACAGTTAGAGTGAACCCGTTCATTCACTACCTACTTGTGAGTAAATTTTCTCGGGTGAATTGTTAATCGCATGATACTTATTCTTTGAGTCACTACTAATCCTGCCAATTATGACATATTGCCCCTACGCGTCTTCAACGGTGGGACTTTTGTCCACGCGTGAAGAATTAATCAATACAGTGCACCTATATTCTCGTCAGTCAAGGTGGGTATGTCAAACCAAATAGCGCTATCCACGTGTATTATAGGCCCATTGCTATGAGTTAATAGTAGTTACCTGGGGACTTTTTCATTTCAGACTCACTATATCATGTTTCAACATATCGAAAATTTATCTCATAAAACATTTCATTTCATTTTATTTCGATACTCGAATTCATTTCATTTCAATTCATTTCGATACACAAAGCATATTCCCATTTCATTTCATTTCAATATACACAAAACATTTCATTTCAATAATACATTTCATTATCATACTCACATTTCAATTTGTTTCATTTTATAAAAATATTTCATAACATTTCAAATAAACGATTCATTTCATTTGTCACAATAAATCATTTCATTTTGATAATTCATTTCATTTCGCAACAAGTTCACAATTAAACACATTTATTCATAACATGCTTTTCACCCCAAAAACTTCGTAAAAACGGTAAAAATGGGGCCGTGAATACTCACCTCGAGCGTTTAATGCGGTTTAGTGAGTGATGGTGCGTGGTCTAATTCCGGCTCCGAACTATACTTGCCCTAACAAACACGTAATTTTTAACGTAAGTTCTAAGTTCAACGGTCCCTAATTCATAAATCGTACCGATATCCAATATAATGCCGTTATATTAATTTACATTGTCCCAAAAAAATAAAAATTTACTTTATTACATTTTGGTGTGTTCCCCACATTTTGGAAGGTTTAAAATTTATAAATTTTGGATCCTTATACAATTTTCCAGAATCTGCCAAAGTTTTTATGTTACAAAAATTATCATTTTGAACTTAGGTCCTCCCAATATCAAGTCCTTAAATTTTTACCCTTTGTTTTAGGGAATGTTAGGAACAATTTCACCAAGTTTCATTATTTTTAGAGAATTTTTACTATTTTTAAACATTTTTACAAAATCAGTGGTATCATCCTACTTTCCAGAATACCTTTCAGTCCTTGTTTTGTTCATAAACAATTCCATACACCACTTTATCACGAATTTCCAAAGAGATTTTCTAGCTAAAACATATATCAAACTTTGGAGACAAGTTTCATGTCATAAGGATGGTTTTTGAGAGAGATATGACCTTTTCAAGTGGTGCATGTGTAATCTGCCATAAGAGGACAGCCTACACCACCAACCTAAACTCATTGGTTGAAGTCTCAAAACTCCTCTAAATGACATGATCTTGGACTTTTTAGAAAGCTAACTCAAAGTACTTGAGTTTAGGATCAAGAAAATTGTGCTTTGGATAAATAATCAAGGAGTTATGCTAGTTTGAAGTTGACCAAAATTTCTGACCAAACACTGTTGCACACAAAAATGTTTTATGGTGGTTTGGGTTCAAATCTTGGTGTTTTTGCACCAATCCAGTGGGGTTTGAACCCTAACACTTTAAATATCATCCCATAAAAATTTCATAAAGAAACAAGTTCAAGAAAACCCTTTTTGGGTCGTGTAAAGTACATGCATCAATATTGACAGAATCTGTCCAAAATCTAACACCCATTATGCTACCAAAACACATAAAATCATACAATTTCGGGGTTTTTCTTGCTATTTCACCCACAACTCAGATTATTCAAATGTAATACAACTAATATATGCTTTCATACCATCCAAACTCATGCATGAACTATTGATGAAGTTTAGCCCAAGTTTGGTGGTCAAGTACATCATCTAAATGATTTTTGATTCATTTCTTGTGTTCTTATGGGGAAATCATTGATTTTTACCTTCTTAGATTGTTATAGAACATTTCTAAGGTTAAATATCTTTCCCAAACACAAGTTTATATCTTGAATCAAAAAGGGGTTAAAAACCCTTGAAAAGAAGAAAAAAAAAAACTCACAAAAGAGTTGAAAATCGAAGTAAAAACATCTATGCTTTGCTTACCTTTGAAGAACACTTAATCTTGTTTTCAAGTAGGTTTTAAAAACCTTAAAAATCTGGACTTGAAGTAGTTTGTTGGCTGAGTTTTAGAGAGAGTAGAGAGGATTTGAGAGAGAGATGGAGAAGATTTTGAAAAGTGAAAATGAGATTGTGTTGGGAAAGTGAAGATATGATGGTATTTATATGAGAGAAATAAAGAAGAAGAAAGATGATTGGAGGAGGAGGGAGGTGGCCAGCCAAGGGGGCCCACCCACCTCTTTCTTTATATATATATATATTTTTTTTTAAACAGTATACATTCTACACTGTTTGTTCGACGCGGTACCGGGTTTTTGACGTTTTTTAGCAAATTCCGACTTTTCGAAGGTGGTTTTAGGTTATCTAGGTTACTTTACACATATTTTAAACATTA
The DNA here is from genome assembly GCA_030169165.1 of Centaurea solstitialis. Taxonomy (NCBI): domain Eukaryota; kingdom Viridiplantae; phylum Streptophyta; class Magnoliopsida; order Asterales; family Asteraceae; genus Centaurea; species Centaurea solstitialis. The sequence continues at coordinate 35,003,320 of CM058045.1, forward strand.
TAACTTAAATTTCCAAAAATTATCTTAATTTTGGCATTTTAGGATTATCGGGTGATTTCGGGCCGGTTCGGGCTTTTTCGGGCAGTTTTCGGAACTTTTAGGATTTTAACCTAACTTTTTCGCACAAACTAACCTAGATTATTTTAGTAACTTAAATAACTACCTTTTTACCTATGGAGACGCTACTGAGTGATTTTCAGGCCGCTAATCGGAGAGCCGAATTTTGTCGGTTGTCACATTTACCCCCTGTTGAAAGAAATTTTGTCCCGAAATTTACTATTTGCCATAACTAGGAAGGCTCATTTGTAAACAGGTGAGGGTACTTGCTCTTTATACAAGCTTCTCGTTCCCAGGTAACTCCAGTCCATACTTTGAGTTCCACCAGACCTTGACAATTGGTATCTTACTATGCCTTAACTGCTTGACTTCTTGGTCAAGAGTTTCAATTGGTTCCCCTGAAATGCGTAGCCGCTCATTGATTTGAACTTCCTCTAATGGTAGAACCACTGTTTCCATGGACAGTCTTTTTCTTCAGATTCGAACATGGAAGGTATCATGGATGGCACTGAGTTCCTAAGGAAATTCCAATTTGTATGCAGCTAGTTCGGCTCGCTCTTGCGTCTCAATTGGTCCAATGAATCTAGGACTCAGTTTTCCTTTCTTTCCAAACCCTAGAGATCCTTTCCATGGTAATACTTTCAAAAGTACCTTGTCACCAACTTGCAATTCCAAAGGCTTCCTGCGATTATCAGCATAACTCTTATAACGATCCATGGCTGCTTTTCAGCCTTTGCTGCATTGATTTAAATTTTGTCCCTCGTTTCTTGAACGATATCGGGCCTAGTTAGTTGTCGTTCTCCAACCTCTAACCAACTAAGTTGTTGTAGGAGATTTCAGTCAATGATAGATGGTTGTTCCAACTTCCTCCTAATTCCATCACGCAGGCACACATAATGTCCTCCAGCATTTGTATGGTTTCCTCTGTCTGTCCATCCGATTGAGGACGATATAAGGTGCTTAGGTCTAATCTTGTGCCCATCACTTTGTTTAATGATTGCCAAAATCGTGAAGTAGAACTGCTGTCTCTATCGGAGATGATCAAGATTGGCATTCCATGTCGCATAGCTATCTCATCGACATACAATTTCGCGAGTCTATCAATGCTGTAAGTTTCCCTTATTGGCAAAAAGTGCGCAGATTTCGTGAGTCGATCAACGATTACCCAAATCGAATCATGCCCCTTTTTAGTCTTGGGTAACTTGGTCACGAAATCCCTTGATATCCGCTCCCATTTCCATTCTGGGATTTCCGGTTGCTGCAGGAGTCTGGATGGCTTTTTTTTTTTTGGTGTTCTACCTTGATCCTGGCACAGGTCAAGCATTTGCTCACATGCTAAGCTATATCCTTTTTCATCCCAGGCCACCAGTAGGCTCTTATAGTCCTTTGTACATCTTGTTAGATACTGGGTGTATCGAGTATTTCGTCAAATGAGCTTCATCCATGATCGTTGACCTTAACTGATCGACCTTTGGTGACCACATCTTGTCCTTAAAATAACGTACTCCATTAGCTTTCACCTCAAACTCTATTTCTATCTGGTGAAGAGTTCCTTTCTTCAGGTTTTCTACTTTCAATGCTTCTTCTTGAGCCTCAAGCATTTGATTTTTCAAACTCACCTGCACTACCATTCCCGTGACTCGTGCTCTTGAAGGTTTCACCCTTTTCTTTCCTGCTCAGTGCATCAGCTACCACATTTTCCTTTCCTGGGTGATACTTTATCTCACAATTTTAGTCATTGAGTAACTCGACCATCTTCTTTGCCTTGAGTTCAACATCTTCTGATCGAGGGTGTGCTGAAGGCTCTTGTGATCTGTGAAGATCGTGCACTTTGTACCATAAAGGAAATGCCTCCAGACCTGAAGTGCAAACACCACAGCTCCTAGCTCAAGATAGTGTGTGGTGTAATTCTTTTCACGAACCTTTAATTGTCTCGACGCATAAGCAATGACCTCCTTACTTTTCATTATCACACATTCTAAGCCTTAATGCGAAGCATCGCAGTACCCCACGATGATATCTGTTCCTTCAGGTAACGCCAAAAGGAGTGCATTGCACAAGTTATGCTTAAGTAACTGAAACGCTTCCTCTTGTTTTTCTCCCCAAATAAACTTCTTGTCCTTCTGCGTTAATATTTTCAAAGGTTGTGCAATCTTGGAGAAATTAGCAATGAATCGTCGGTAATAGCCTGCCAGACCGAGAAACTGTCGAATTTCTGTCGGCGTCTTCAGAGTTTCCCATTTCTTTATAGCTTCAATCTTGGCTGGATCAACATGTATTCCTTCTTTATTCACCACATGACTTAAAAGTGCATTTCACGGATCCAAAATTCACACTTAGAGAACTTTGCGTAAATCTCCTCGGTTTTGAGCAACTCCAGTATCAATCTTAGATGTTGCTCATGCTCCTCCTTACTTCGCGAGTGGATTTGGGTGTCGTCTATGAAGACAGTCACAAACTTATCCAGGTATGGTCGACATACTCTGTTCATCAAATCCATGAAAACTGCTGGAGCGTTCGTCAAACCAAAGGGCATGATCAAGAATTCGCAATGACCATAACGAGTTCTGAACGCTGTCTTGGCAATATCTTCCTCTCGAACTATCATCTGATGGTATCCGGATCTAAGATCGATCTTGGAAAGGTACGTTGCTCCTTGAACTAGATCAACATGGAACTCTATCTGTCTATGCAGGGGTAGTCCGGGTAACTCCTCCGGGAACACTTCTGGATACTCTCTTACAACTGGAAAGTCCTAAATTTGCTCCTCCTTTACCTCTTTACCTACACATGCGCCATAAACGCCACGCAATCCTTTTGCAAATGGCTTCACATTTTCATGTAGGGTACTATACTGGATCTTGATGTGCCTCTTTGGTTCCAATTGCGAATGCCCTTCCTTGAGCCTTGCATCCTTAATCTCTTTGATTTGCTTACGTTGCTTTGTTCATCCTCTTGGTGCTGCTTAAGCCTTTATTCAGCGTGAAATACCTATCTTTAGAGTGGTTTAGGGTTGCGTACCCTTAGCACCCTTTCCGGTCCTTCTGACCTTCCTTTCCTTTCTATAGTAACGAGTAGTGTAACCGACTAGGTTGTCCTTGGTACCCCTAATACAAGCTCCTGGGTGATTGCAGTTGTAGCTATTACATTTTGGATGAGAGTCCATATACTGCCTTGACTCATAGGTCTTTACTCCAAATTTCTTTTGACTTTTATTTGACTGACTTGAGTTGTCTCCTCTGACTGGTGCCCTACTTTCCTTTATTACCATCTTTCCATTCGATGGGTACTATGACTTCCTTAATTCTCCTATTTGCGACAAGGTCGGTTAGTAATTTGAGTGACTATGGTAGGTACGACTTCCTGGACTTGTTGGGCTATCAGTTGCGCAATGTTGATCACTTAACTCTTACGGTTCCCTTTCTAGCTACGTGTGTTTCTTCTAGGAAATACGGTTTTAAATCATTTGTAAAATGTATGTTTGAGTAAAAGTTGTCTTTTAATAAATGTTCGAAAATATTTGTATTTTATTTATGAGGATTTCTTTACAATAAAATCGGTAAGAACGTCTTGGTGATTAAATAAAGGTTAGTTTCATTGAAACTTAATATATATCTGAAAGGGGTCAAAATTTGATGTTAATACATCATTAAAATATTTTACCCACCCAAACTAAGGTTTAAATGGGATAACCAAAAGTACACTTTGAAATTCCTTCAAAATTCACGAGAGTTACAACCGAAAGGATCAGTTTTGCCAACAGTATTACCGCAACTTGTCCGCCCAAGTCAACTTTCCTAGTCGTCCTTCTTGTCTTCCTAGCATTTTCTACAACTTTGGTGGTACATTCCTCCAATAGATGCACCAATTTTGTCGACTTAATCATGGCCTGATTCTATCTTGATGCCCTGCTTCGACTATTTTGCAGTCCGCCGGCGAGTGTTTGCATAGTTCGAGTCTCTCCTTGTGCCATACTAATATTATGAGCGATCAATATCCCCGAAAGGATATGAAATGATCTTGCATTACCCCAATGGGTTATTGCCAATCCACTCCGAAAGGTTGCCGTAACTGTTCTCTGAGTTGTCTCGTTTGAGGTGCTGGGAGGTTCAGGTTGGGCGTAGGAATAACTGGGGTAGGTTCAGGTAGGACACTTGTTGGGGTAATCGAAGGTGGATTGCTTAAATATCCTTACTTGTTACTCTAATGTCGGAATCATAATGCTTAGACGGGTCCTTCTCCGAAGTCTAAGTAGTAGTGTTCGACATAGTGGTTGTAGTGCCCGCAAGACTCATTAACACGCATTCAAAATACTAGTGACATCCTAGCGCTAACGCAGGAGTGTTCAACAGTGACGTTACCTTTCTTAACGCGTAAATGCTATAGTAAATATCAACATCATGATATGCTTATGTGAACTCACACAGTTTTCGCTTTTCAGGAAATTTTTCGAAGGTTTCAAATTTTTATTTTCTAACAATACGCTTAGTTCATAAGTCCTATCCTACTTATATCATGGCTAAGCGTAGGTGATCAGGCTCCGCTTATCTATGATATATCAGAATAGCACCTATCCTAATCGTATAAGCATTTGAATTCTCCTATACTTCGAAATCTGTGATTAAAATGTTTTAACTTATTTTTGGAAAAATGTTGGTTATAGTACTTGGTTTTATGAAAACCGATGTTCTCTATAACCTATGGCTCTGATACCAAATCTGTAACACCCCGCTAAAGCGGAAACACGAGGTGCGACAGTCTAGATTTCATTGCGATAGGAGATAATCAACACCAACCATTCATTTCAAAAATATATAAAGTTTACAAAACGTATTACAACCAACCAGAGTTTGGAATTTACAACCATAACAAAATAAACGCAGTCTTGATTGATGTCTACAACGCTCAAATTAAGCTTTTTCAATCACCCTCTAATTTCCTGAAAAGCATGTTAAAACAAGTGTCAACTACGAGAGTTGGTGAGTTCACAGGTTTTTATATGCACGGAATATTTTAAATGCAACGACAATTCCGGTAAATAGTTTTATTCTCTCAGTATTCGTAATCCATTTATAGTGAATCCTTTCATCCACTAAATTTTGTAAACACATATAGTGAACCCGTTCATTCACTAAATTTTTATAAAAACAGTTAGAGTGAACCCGTTCATTCACTACCTACTTGTGAGTAAATTTTCTCGGGTGAATTGTTAATCGCATGATACTTATTCTTTGAGTCACTACTAATCCTGCCAATTATGACATATTGCCCCTACGCGTCTTCAACGGTGGGACTTTTGTCCACGCGTGAAGAATTAATCAATACAGTGCACCTATATTCTCGTCAGTCAAGGTGGGTATGTCAAACCAAATAGCGCTATCCACGTGTATTATAGGCCCATTGCTATGAGTTAATAGTAGTTACCTGGGGACTTTTTCATTTCAGACTCACTATATCATGTTTCAACATATCGAAAATTTATCTCATAAAACATTTCATTTCATTTTATTTCGATACTCGAATTCATTTCATTTCAATTCATTTCGATACACAAAGCATATTCCCATTTCATTTCATTTCAATATACACAAAACATTTCATTTCAATAATACATTTCATTATCATACTCACATTTCAATTTGTTTCATTTTATAAAAATATTTCATAACATTTCAAATAAACGATTCATTTCATTTGTCACAATAAATCATTTCATTTTGATAATTCATTTCATTTCGCAACAAGTTCACAATTAAACACATTTATTCATAACATGCTTTTCACCCCAAAAACTTCGTAAAAACGGTAAAAATGGGGCCGTGAATACTCACCTCGAGCGTTTAATGCGGTTTAGTGAGTGATGGTGCGTGGTCTAATTCCGGCTCCGAACTATACTTGCCCTAACAAACACGTAATTTTTAACGTAAGTTCTAAGTTCAACGGTCCCTAATTCATAAATCGTACCGATATCCAATATAATGCCGTTATATTAATTTACATTGTCCCAAAAAAATAAAAATTTACTTTATTACATTTTGGTGTGTTCCCCACATTTTGGAAGGTTTAAAATTTATAAATTTTGGATCCTTATACAATTTTCCAGAATCTGCCAAAGTTTTTATGTTACAAAAATTATCATTTTGAACTTAGGTCCTCCCAATATCAAGTCCTTAAATTTTTACCCTTTGTTTTAGGGAATGTTAGGAACAATTTCACCAAGTTTCATTATTTTTAGAGAATTTTTACTATTTTTAAACATTTTTACAAAATCAGTGGTATCATCCTACTTTCCAGAATACCTTTCAGTCCTTGTTTTGTTCATAAACAATTCCATACACCACTTTATCACGAATTTCCAAAGAGATTTTCTAGCTAAAACATATATCAAACTTTGGAGACAAGTTTCATGTCATAAGGATGGTTTTTGAGAGAGATATGACCTTTTCAAGTGGTGCATGTGTAATCTGCCATAAGAGGACAGCCTACACCACCAACCTAAACTCATTGGTTGAAGTCTCAAAACTCCTCTAAATGACATGATCTTGGACTTTTTAGAAAGCTAACTCAAAGTACTTGAGTTTAGGATCAAGAAAATTGTGCTTTGGATAAATAATCAAGGAGTTATGCTAGTTTGAAGTTGACCAAAATTTCTGACCAAACACTGTTGCACACAAAAATGTTTTATGGTGGTTTGGGTTCAAATCTTGGTGTTTTTGCACCAATCCAGTGGGGTTTGAACCCTAACACTTTAAATATCATCCCATAAAAATTTCATAAAGAAACAAGTTCAAGAAAACCCTTTTTGGGTCGTGTAAAGTACATGCATCAATATTGACAGAATCTGTCCAAAATCTAACACCCATTATGCTACCAAAACACATAAAATCATACAATTTCGGGGTTTTTCTTGCTATTTCACCCACAACTCAGATTATTCAAATGTAATACAACTAATATATGCTTTCATACCATCCAAACTCATGCATGAACTATTGATGAAGTTTAGCCCAAGTTTGGTGGTCAAGTACATCATCTAAATGATTTTTGATTCATTTCTTGTGTTCTTATGGGGAAATCATTGATTTTTACCTTCTTAGATTGTTATAGAACATTTCTAAGGTTAAATATCTTTCCCAAACACAAGTTTATATCTTGAATCAAAAAGGGGTTAAAAACCCTTGAAAAGAAGAAGAAAAAAAAACTCACAAAAGAGTTGAAAATCGAAGTAAAAACATCTATGCTTTGCTTACCTTTGAAGAACACTTAATCTTGTTTTCAAGTAGGTTTTAAAAACCTTAAAAATCTGGACTTGAAGTAGTTTGTTGGCTGAGTTTTAGAGAGAGTAGAGAGGATTTGAGAGAGAGATGGAGAAGATTTTGAAAAGTGAAAATGAGATTGTGTTGGGAAAGTGAAGATATGATGGTATTTATATGAGAGAAATAAAGAAGAAGAAAGATGATTGGAGGAGGAGGGAGGTGGCCAGCCAAGGGGGCCCACCCACCTCTTTCTTTATATATATATATATTTTTTTTTAAACAGTATACATTCTACACTGTTTGTTCGACGCGGTACCGGGTTTTTGACGTTTTTTTTAGCAAATTCCGACTTTTCGAAGGTGGTTTTAGGTTATCTAGGTTACTTTACACATATTTTAAACATTATAACTTAAATTTCCAAAAATTATCTTAATTTTGGCATTTTAGGATTATCGGGTGATTTCGGGCCGGTTCGGGCTTTTTCGGGCAGTTTTCGGAACTTTTAGGATTTTAACCTAACTTTTTCGCACAAACTAACCTAGATTATTTTACTAACTTAAATAACTACCTTTTTACCTATGGAGACGCTACTGAGTGATTTTCAGGCCGCTAATCGGAGAGCCGAATTTTGTCGGTTGTCACATTATATCCGATTCATCTGCCATGAATCTGAAATATTCAGCAAATTCCTCTTCTGGGGCATTGCTTTTAGGTCGTGACATGGGCATATTGATCACATAAAGCTTACCCTGGGCACTCAAAACATTCTGTAAGTGCAACTTCCAAACTGGAAAGTTCTGGCCCGTAAGCATCCACTTGCCCGTAATAAGGCGAAGTGATTCCTCAGGTGAATAAAACGGAATGCTAATTGGAGACATCTACATAAGAATATAAATTCCAATTTAATTCATAATTATATAATTCTAATAAATTATTACCCTTAAAATAAATTTATTAGACTAGAATCCATATTTCACATGTGTCGGGAAGCATGTGATCATGTCAAACCGACTCATGCGATCTATGGTAGGTAAAACTATACCAATCGTATTCCTATCTGAAAATACGACTTCTAGACCGTCGGGACATCGGATATTAATAGTCCGTGCATATTTAGTCCCTCTAGTGCATTTTGGCCTGGTACCACCCAGTGAATAAATAATTACCAAAATAGATTGCACCACCCGGGACCTGGACGAACTCTGGCCGGTACCACCCGGAGATAATTCGCAGAGTTTTATCTCCCTCCAGTTTCGGTTTGAACACGGACGTTCATAGTGTGAGCACTTACAACGCCCTATGTACCTTACACCGGAGGTGCCCCTAAAGTGGGTTGCACTTACTAATCTATGATTTTAACAAGGGTCAAAAATTGCCAGTTTTCAAAAACTTTGGATTTAAACACAAACTGTATTTTATCCAATTTTAAAACCATTTATATTTAACTTAAAAGACGTAACTACGTAATATAATTAAATATAAACAACCACGCAGATTTAATAATTGTAAACAACCACGCAGTTTAAAATAACACGTCATAGTCAAAAACCCTTAACTATTGTCGTTTTGTGAGCCAACACAAAACGACGGTCCAATTCCTAAGTGACAAATCTTCTCGGTGCTCCCACTGGCTCCAAGCTCCATGATCGTCTCCTTGACTCCGTCTTCAGGTCTCTCGTTTAATTAAAATATTACAATATAACCGGGTTGTAAATGGCACGCAGGCCTCCCGTAACAACACACATAATAATTAAAAGACAAAAACACGGGTCATAAGGGTTTGACTATGACTTCATATAATAATTAAAACTCAACTAGAGATAATTATTTAAGTTTATAATTAATTTAATCCTGAAAACTTTTAAACTTCTCCGGTTAAAAGATTTCCATATCAAAGACCTTTCCGGAAACGGATCTCACACGGGACCCATTAACGAAAGCAATCGAAGAACTTAATGATACGTAATCCGGCACCGATGGCAATGGCCGAAATCACTACCGATACCGGTTTGAACACCACTCGACTACCGCGGATCGCCGGCGACAGCAGCGGCTTGTGAGCCACCACCGCCGCCTGTCGGTTTTTGATCGTGGCCGACGCCACGTTAGCAACCACCGCTACCATCGGCAACGGCAGCGGTTCGCACTGCCATTGCCGCGGTGGTCGCTTGGCGAACGGAAACGCCACCACCGCCATAGATGGCAGCGGCGGTAACCACCGCCTGTGGTTCGATGACAGCAGCAATAGAGTGCCACCATCACCGCCGTTCTCCGGAATTAATCATCATCGTCATCACCGCTCAACCACCGCCGTCGCAATCGACGACAACAGCACAGGCCGCCGTCGCCGTTCGGCGGTTCGTTCGATCGATCGCCACCGCCACCACGAACGGTGGCGCGGTGGTCAATCGCCGCTTGTTGCAGCTCTGTTTCTCAATCGATGCCATCGCCACCACAAACGGTGGTGCGATGGTGGTTCGTGTTCGTAGCCGGCGCCGCCACCACTCACGGTGGTGCGGTTGGTGGTTTGTTGCGATGACACCCGGCGACCACCACACTCTGTGGTGTAGCCGGTTGGTCGTTCGATTCACCGACGATCGGCCTGGAGGTCCGGCCGGCTAACTGCCGCCGTTCCACCGCCGATCGTTGCTTCGTTAGGTTTATTAAAAATCAGATTTTTAAACACGGAAAAATAACGATTTTACAAAAAACCTAATTAATTAGCAAGCAACTTAAACCTGATCTGTTAGGTTTAGGAAGTGGCTCTGATACCACTGTTGGGAATTAGGGCAACAAAACAAGCACAGCGGAATAAACAAACACCCAGATTCCCTATCGAGGATCCAATCCCAAACACAAACAGACACAATCAAAGAAGATTTAGCAATCTTACCTTTTGCTAGTAAACTTCCGGAAAGCTGGCAGGGGTTACACTGCTACTGACACCACGCGAGAAGGTTGCTAGACCACCACCGAGGATTACCCGGAAAAACGAATGCGAACCTCCTTTCTCTTGGATTCGGCGCCGGTTTTAGGGGAGAGAGAGAGAGAGAGTTTTTTCTGGGTTTGTAGGACTGAATAAATCAATCAAACTGACACCCCTACTCCCCTTATTTATATGGATAAAACTTAATAAGAGTTTTATTCCATATAAAACTCTTTGGTAATTATCTCCAAATAATTTCCATAAATAACTAATTAATTTATCTAATTAATTAATTACAAATAAATAGTTTAACTAACTATTTATATATTAACTCTCTCATTAAATAATTAATAATCAATCAATTATTTCTCATGTAATCCAAACGTTCTCATTTTGGCGTGCAGCAGTGTGACCTACTAGTGTCCTATAACATTGGATACGATAACCCTGTTACTGTCTCGCACATAATCCTAACACAGAGAAGGATCCTCATATGGTTCATCGAGGTGTCTAACCGGCTCTCCGTTAGGATCAAAGTAAATCCGATTGTCTCCATAGCCTAAGCTCGTCACTTGGTTGCGCATATCGGTATTCACTTGAGCGGTGTGTAAGAAAGACCTCCCGAGGATTATCGGGATCCCCGTGTTCTTTGGGAGATTAGCTATAATGAAGTCCGTGTAATAATCAAACTTCCCAATGCGAATCGGGACTCCTTCCGCTATTCCCAACGGCTTTGTCATGTAACCGTTCACGCCTCGGTATTGATAGTCCGTTGGAAGGATCTGTGTAATTCCCATTTTCCTGCAAAAACCAACGGGCATCATATTAAGTGCGGCACCTGAATCCACTAAAGAAAGACCTTTAAATTTATGACAAGAAATAGGTAAGTTGTAACTCCCTGGATCATGTCGTATAGGTGCAATGTAAACGAGGTCGTCCTCCGGTGCTTTCTCCTTCTCTTTCTCCTTGCCTTTTTCTTCCTTCTTTGGAATCACGAACTCCACGTATCCACCATGCTTTCCATCTTCTTCCTCATCATCATCACTTGAAGCTTCGGGCATCTTGAGTCTCAGATGTTCAAACGACACGGTGAACCCCTCCGAGTCGTAATCCGTGGCATAATCGGGTTCACTTTCACTCTCGGTTTCCACGTATTTCTTTGTGTAGATGTCCGTCCACTTCTTCTTTGATGGCTCCCCGGTCATCATGAGCATCGGCTTCACATTTTCCACCTTCGGGTTGACTTGTGTTTGCGTTGGTAACTCGCCTTGAGTTCTTTCACTTAGCATTTGCGAAACACGTCCAACCTGCAATTCCAAATTCTGGATGGTGCTTTGGTGATTACGTAAGTATGAACTTACCTCATCGTTTAGCTTCTTTTGCGCATCCATGAATTGGACAATCCGATCTTCGATAGAAACACGCGGCTCTCCATCCGGTCTTTGATTCTGTTGAGTCGGTGCAAAGAAACCGGGAGGTCTCGGAATGAAGTTTTGATTGTTGTTCCACCTCCCTTGATAATCGCCTCGGTTAAGATAGTTCACCTCCTCGGGTGTCATCATTGGTTTGTTCGGGCAATCTTTAGTCAAATGCGGTCCACTGCACCCCTCGCATCCAACCTGCAAAGCATGAACAGATTTAATTAGTTCTTCTATTTTGCGTTCAAACTTTACCTGTTGGTTTTTCATAGCGGCTAGTTCATCGGATGGATCGAAGTCGGTTGATATCTTTCCGGCCATCCTCGGGATTTGCAATCGCTTGTCCGTCCTCCAATCTATGTTGTGTATGAGCATATCCTCGAGAAGCTTATATCCTTCCGTGGGCGTTTTGTACATGAAGACACCACCTGCAGATGAATCCAAAGTAGCTCGTGAAGAATAAGCAAGTCCACTATACAAAGTTTGAACCTGTTCACTCTTATTCAACTCGTGACTCGGGCACGAGTTTAAGAGGTGCTTAAAACGTTCCCATGCCTCGGATATAGTCTCCCCGTCTTGTTGTTGGAAAGATCGGATCTCGGCTCTCAATTTGTCGATTTTGGATGGTGGAAAGAATCAGGAAAGGAAGTTTGAACGAAGTCCTTCCCAAGTAGTGATTGAACTTGGCTCTAAGGATCGCAACCAAGGTCTAGCTTCTCCGGTAAGCGTTAGAGGGAAGACCCGAAGACAAATTGCATCATCCCGGTCTGCCTCTGTTTTGAACAGATCACAAATATCCACGAAGTTCTCCATGTGAACGATAGGATTGCTATTGTTTTCCCGTCGAAGGTAAGGTCCTTGATCATGTGTAGGAGCTTCCCCGAGATTTCTTTGTTCAGGTTCGGCTTCGTGATTGGATTGGTGGGTACTGTTGGAGCGGCTCTCCTGGTAGTCCACATCGATGCCTCGTCTCCCATCTCAAAAATCAAAGCTCTCGGGCGAACTTTGTTTGCTTTTGACTTCTTTTTGTTTCTTTTTCTGAATTCTCTCTCCGGCTCCTCAAATGGCTCTAACAAGTCTGCCGTGACTGAAATCACAACAAACGGTTACGGGCAACTTGCGGGAAACAAAGAGATAAAATAAAATAATAATAAGGATAAAACTAACTAATTAAACTAGAAAGCGAAAAACTTGCAAGGGAAAGAATCCCTCACAAGGATCGATTAACAAAACTAATAAAGACTAAAATCTAACAACTACCGTTCCCCGGCAACGGCGCCAAAAACTTGATGCGGTAATTATCGTATATAAAAAGCGTAACAAGTTTTAACCTCTAATGCCTAGCCACCGTCTTACCACATATACAGGCAAGCGTACCTGATCGTGAGTAATATAGTGTAGGAAAGTCTAGGTATCGTATCTACCACTGGGAACGGTCAAGTTATCGTAGATTATTAGTCTAAATCGGTTTAATTAACCTAAAGGGGGGTTTTGTATGAAAAAGGTTTGAATACTTAAAAAGACAATTAACTGAGTAAAAACTAAGAAAGCAATTAAAATAATGATTTAAGATTATATTTATATTAAGGAAAAACAGCAGTACTTATCATGGTGAAGTGAATCCCCAAAATGGATGATATGAATAGGTCGAAGGTTTGGTTGTTTTGACTATTGTAGGAATTTAAGCCTGGGACACCCTAACATGCGAGGATTATGGTTAATGACTAGGACACGGTCCTCCTAATCCCAATCCTAAATCGTTTGGTCCACAATCTAGAATCGGTAAACCCTTCCTAATCAATATTGCAATGGCTTTTTTACTATCCGGTCACTCTTGGTCCAAGTAACCCCTTAACACAACTTCTTGGTCCAAAGTCAGGCTAAGGTAGGTTGATTATCCTTTCGGAGTCTATCTGCTTTGGTCTAACAAATACACCCAACCAATTGAATTCAAATTGCCATAACAATATCAATCAGAAAAGAACCATAAAGACATTTAATTAATCAAAACAAACCAGTAAACATTAATCACAAAGTATCATCCATAAACGTTCATCGACCATGACAAGCACTACTAATAAAACTACTCACTAATCATGATGAAAACATAAACACAAACAAAAGTAGACAACATGATACCGACAGTACAACGACGGATGATCGGAGATCAATTCCCGCAGCGTATCGGCACCTTTCGTACTCTCACTCTCGTTCCTCCTCGTATCCCGTACTTCTCTCGTGTATCGAACATGCTTTGAACTGAAGGAGGAGGCTGATATTTAAAGGAAAACGCCCAGGGGCCATCTGGCGATCGCCAGACTGCTGGTTTGGCGACGCCAGACACTTAATTCAACCCTAGTCTTCAATTCAGTCGAATCTGGCGGCGCCAGATTAGGAATCTCGCGAACGCCAAGTGTCTCCTGTGTTGACTTTGTGCATTTTTCACGTTTTCTCGCATTTTTTCGTACTTTTCCGTTCCACGGCCTCCAAATCTTTCACAAACAATAATAAGCTCATTTAGTGCATGAAAAGATCAGAAATGGGTGAGAAATGGGGTAAAGTCATGCAATTACGTTCGACCAAAACATGTATAATTTTGGTGTTATCAATAATGATGATGATATCGAAGAGGGTGTTGAGGAAGAAAAGATAAATTTTATTTCTAACCCCATGTTTGAGTCTCAAGATACTCCATCTTGTTTTGATCAAAGTAGTAAGCCTGAAGTGACTGATGCAATTACATATGTTGTTATTGACAAAGATGGTTATCTTGTGTAGAAAAGTTTAGACAGTATGGTTGAAGGTGATATCCTTAAATCAGAAGTCAAACTGCCAGATGTGGAATTTGGTCATGTTTTTGAAAAATCAAAGTCTAGTACACATGATAAACCAAATGTTGTCAATGTTTCAAGTGATAGTGGAATTTCCAAAGATGAGAAATCCCCATGTTCTTTGTCAAAGTCGGAAACTTGTTCAATTAATTTTGATGCAAGTACTTTTGAGGTAGGAAGTACTTCTTGTGCTACTCTTGAAACATCTTCTAAAACTTCATCTGATTTATGTTCAGTTCCTAAGACACCTATTAACTCAAGTTCTTCTGATTCTACAGATTTAAAAAGTTTTAAACGACATGGCCTAGGGTGGAAGAAGAAAGAATCAAAGAAGAAAAAACATTTTGCTACAAATGAGAGTTTTGTTAAAAAGTCGTCCTTTGACAATGCAAATAAATGTAATCTGAATGTTAGATTTAATAAGTGTCAAAACTTATTTGAGTCTGCTTTGATATTTTTTGCTATGCAACGTTTGCATTGTACTCATTGCGGTGATAATTCTTTTTCTTTGAACTCTAGTCATGTTAAAAAGAAGACATCTAGTGGTCTTTCTCATGACAAATCTCATGTTTACTCGGTTGATCATCGTGCTAAAGTGTTTAGTGCTAAAAAGATAAATCTTTCAAAAGCAAAAGATAAATCAGTTGATGTGAAATTTGTGTGCAAATGGATTCCTAAAGATTTATTGAATGCACAAATTTCAAAGTCTGGTATAAACTGTAAGATCTTAGGTTCATCTTCTGATTTGTTAAAAATGTATGAGACTAACAAGAAAGGACCCATTTGTGTGACAACTTTCAGTTTTGACCTTCAGGTTAGCTACTCGTTAATTCACTCAGTAGCATTTCCGTCAGGTTAAAAATTTGTCATTTAAGTTTTTAAATGATACTAGGTTAGTTTGCGTGAAAAATATAGGTTAAAACCTAAAAGTCCCGAAAACTGCCCGAAAAAGCCCGAACCGGCCCGAAGTCACCCGATAATCCTATAATGCCAAATTAAAGTTGACTTTTAGAAAAATTAAGTTATTTTATTTAAAAATAAGTAAACTAATTTAAATGACCCAAAATTTCCCTCGAAAAATCGGTTTCTACCGAAAACGCGCTAAAAACCGACACTGCGTGCAATTAAGCTGTATAATTTAAACCTTTTAAACAATTATTTAACAAAAAAAAATTAAAATGGGTTGGGTGGGCCCACATGGCCGGCCACTCCCCCCCCCCATAACTCTCTCTTTATTTTTTTTATTTACCAAGACTCATCATTTCTTCCTTAATCCTTTCATTTCTCCAACACCTCTCTCTCTCTGTAGCTTTTCTCTCTCTAAAAACTCTCTCAAATTCTCTCAATTTCCAGCCACATTATCATCTAAAATCTGAAGTTTCTTGAAGATTAAAACAAGTTTTTGGAAGTATTATTAGTGATTATCAAAGGTAAGAGTGTTGCATGTTTGTATAGCTTCGATTTTTGGCTCATTCTTGAGTTTTCTTCCATTTTCTTTGAGGTTTAATCCCTCTTTTATGTTTTGATAATCATCTTGATGTTTGGGGATGAGATAGAACCTTAGAAATGTGTTTAAACATTCTATGAAGGTGAAAATCCGTGAATCCCCCATAAGAACACAAGTTTGGAAGCAAAATCTTTTTGTTTGATGTTTTTGATCATCATTTTGGGGTTGGACTTTATTGATAGTTCATGCATGTATATTGATGGTGATGATACATATTTCATCTATTCATTTGATGTATAATATGAGTTTTTGGTTTGTTAGCAAGAAACCCCCAAAAATCTTGTGATTTTATGTGTTTTGGTAATGAAAAATGGGGTTTTGATTCTGGACAGAATCTGTCCGATTTTTTCATTTGGTTTATATGACCCAAAAAGGGTTTTCTCGAACTCATTTTTCTTTGAAATTTTTATGGAACAATATTTTATGTATTAGGGTTCAAACCCCACTGGAATCGTGTAAAAACTCCAAGATTTAAACTCTTAACCATGATTAAACATTTTAGTGTCCATCAGTTCCTGGTCAGAAATTTATGTTAACTTCATGCATGCATAACGCTTTGATGGATTGTTCAAAATACATGACTCTTGAGTCAAAAATCAAGTTTAATGAGTTAGCTTTCCAAAGACTCCGAAAACACATGATTTGGGGAAGTTTTAGATGTTCAACCAATGAAAAAGAAATCGGAATGCAATCTGTCCAACCATGGCAGATTCATTTACTTGAGTTCTTGAGGTCACATCTCATTCAAAAAGTATCCAAATCGTGTGAAACAAGTTTCATATGTTAGATATTTGAGTTAACTTTCAAACTCCTTTTGAAATTCGAATTTTGGTGTTGAAATGAATTCTCCATGACCCAAACACCACAGACATGTCATTTCAGAATTATTGCATGCACACTGATTTCTCCATAATTTGTAAAATATGTTAATGATCTCCAAAAATCATAAAAATTGGTGGGATTATTGTTAAAACCCCTAATATTACTGGATAAAAATTTGGTGGTTTAACTCTTTTTGGAACAAGACAAAATGATGGTATGTTTGAAATACTACAAATCTGCCTAAAATCAGATTTCTTAGAAAATGATATTTTGCTTTTACCAAGAAATCCCCATCTTTTTGGACATTAAATAAATTAAAAAACTTATTTTTTTATATTAAAATGAACTTAATAAATTATATAAAAGGCATTATATGGACATCGGTATTGACTTATTATTTACGGACCGTAAAAATTTAGAACTTACGACAACTACGTTTGTATTAGGGCATTTGTAGACTCGGGGCCGGGACTTGAACACGCACTAACGATTGTTTAGATACGCGAACGCTACTCCAGGTGAGTATTCACAGCCCCCGTTTTTACCGTTTTTACGTGTTTTGGGGTGAAAAGCGTGTTGATGATAAAAGTTATAAATTATGCTTTTTAGCAAAGTTATGTGAATTGTGTACACGTATGCTTTCTAGCAAATGTTATGTGAATTGTGTACAAGTAATGCTTTCCAGCAAGTGAATATGCATTGTGATGGTATGTGCGAGTAAATTTTGCCCCTTAGAATATACACTACCATTAACTCATTAGGAGCCTATGACTTAGTGGATAACGCTATTTGGTACCAATACCCACCCTAATGACTGACGAGTTGAGGGTGCACTATTTCGGGATTGACGACTACCCATGTGGGGCAAAAGATCCCCACCGCTGAGGTACTCGTTGGAAGACGACCTACACATGTGGAAGAAAGTTTCACCGCTGAGGTAGCTCGCAAGAACGCTCTACCCATGTGGTTCGCGACCACCTCTGAGGTATTCGTTGGGTTAACGGATTGGTAGTGGCTCGAATTTTCATATCTTATGCATAAATGTGTATTTTGGCATGAGCGAACGTCCAAGTATATACGTGGTTTTGAACGCTTAAAGTGGTTCAAAAGTTTTCGATAATAAGTCTGCATGTGAAACTTTTGTGCATATAAAAACCTGTGAACTCACCAACTCTCGTAGTTGACGTCTCTTTTTAACATGCTTTTCAGGAAATCAGAAGGTGACCGATAAAGCTTAGTTTTGTTGTTTTTGAATTCACCAATCGAGACTTTATTATTATTATTTTGTGTAAGTGCAAGATGAATCAATCTAGCATGAGAAATGATAGATCTAGTAGAGAGAGAAAGTAGAGAGAGAAAATGTGAAACTCATATGTCATTGATTATAAAAGACTTAAGGTACAAAACAAGGCAATGAGGTATTTATACCTCATTCCTAAGAAATAGAAAATGTTCACAAATGGTCCCTCTACTTCTATTATAAATCTAACATTAACAATCTCCCCCTTTTATAAAAGAAGGAGGGACATACAAAAGAACCGAAATGACTACTTGACTAAGTTTGCTTCACGGAAGGCTTTCTCAACTTAAACTTGATTTCTGCAAATCTAATATCATTTCTCAGCTTCAATCTTCTATCTATCTCCTTTACAAAATGTTTGATCAACACCTTGTTTGCAGCTGAGATATCATGTACTTTATGCCTATCCATTTGCAATCTTGTATTCAACCCATCCATCACCATCTTTAAAGTGTCATCACAAAATAACATCACTTCATGAGAATACATCCTCTTCTTATTGCCTAGAGAATCTGGATATACACATGAGATCTTGGATTCATCTGCATCATAGAACACCGTGTACAAGACAAAGTCCTTTTCTTCACCAACCAGACTTCTTTGAGGTTTGTGACAAAATAACTTTGATGACCAATTCTCCAGTCCCAGTTGAAAGTCATACAGATGAGCCAATGATATCGAAGCCTTGACATGTCTAACTATAGCAGTTAGAGCAATTATCTCCTCTTCTTATCTAAAAGCTTTTCCTTTGAGATCATATAAAATCCCAAAGATCACATCAAAGCTCACATCTTGAAAATCAGCTTCAGTAATCACATATTCCTTCCCATCATCTCTGGTGAAAGTAATTACTGGGTACCAATACGTACTCAATCTGTTGGTCTTGTAACTCTTTACTGCAACAAACCTGTAGTCTGACACTAAAGCTTCTCTTCTTTGCTTGTTCACCTTCCTCATGTAGATGTATTCTCTTCTTAGTTCTTCTTTCAGATTCTCAATCCCATACAACTTCACATAGCTCAGCTTCCGCTCATGATAACAGAAACGACTCTTGTACTTTTCTTCCAGATACCTCCCAGTGGCTCTAGTAAATCGATTCCATTCTGTTCTCTTTAGAAATTTCCCCGAACTTGCTTTCATGTTTTCCCAAAGTTCAACTTTCTTTGAATCTACAGGCATCAAGTCATTCTGTGGCAACACTTCTTCCAATAGAGGACCTTCCACATCATCCACAGCTTCTTCTTTCTCAAAATCAAATTGTACATCCTCAAACATATCTTTCAATCTGTTATCTTCTGCACACCTTGCATCCTGAATCTCCTCGTTTGGCACTTGGTAATCTCTGATTTCAGAAGCTACATTCTTAAGCAACGCTAGAACTCTATCTATTTCAGATGTAGAACTAGACGCCCCTGAAAACTTCACTCCTCTTTCTTCAGCTCTTTCTTCTGGCATCTCTTCTTGCACCGAACCCAAAAAGTCTAGAGTGGACTGTAAGACTGGTTCTGATTCCATCTCTTCACCTCCCGTTAGAACAATTGCATCTCTGTGTCTTGCAGGTTGTTTCTCTCTCGGATGCCTTTCCTCAAGCCTGTCAACAATCCGTACATTCGACGTGGTTGGTACCCTAGACGGATCACTTTCAAGTCTCATTCTTTTCCTCTCCCCCTCATGACGATCATGATCATCATGATCATCATGCCGTCTAGTGGGCCGTCTAGCAGCAGTTTGACATGTCTCTTCAATTCCCCGAATCCGATCAGATAGCTGTGATAAGTCATCAGTGAACATCTGGTTGATCTTGGTGAATGTCTTGGTGAGAGATACATCAAGAGTGGCCTGAAACTGCTGAAATTCCGTATGTGTAACCAAGTGAGCCTGAGACCGTTGCTCTTGAATGGCACGTTGTTGTAAAACAGTCTGTTGTTGTAGAATGCCCACAAGGTCACTATCTTCAGCTGAACCCGACTCCAAGAGCTTAGAGAACAACAACCCCTTCAACTCTGGAATAGTAAGGGAATCAGCCGCTGACTGAGAAGGCTGTGAAGGAGGATCAGACATTGGAGCTTTGCCTTTAGCTAACAGAGCTACTTGCTTCTCCAAAGCAGAAATTCGAGCAGTCTGCTGCTGAATAACAGTTGCCATCTGTTCGTTGTTAGCTCGAAATAAAGAACGGGTAATAAGCTGATTCGCTGTAACAACAACCGGAAGACGCGAGAGATCAACATCGGGTGATGATGCCATGCCAGTCGGAGGAGGTACGGAGATAGATGGTGCAGACGATGCAGAAGAAGCCGAAATTGTGGAAGATGTGGAAACTGAGACTGAATCTGACGATAAACTACCAATGGGCGTTGAGGAAGAACCCAAGATAGTAGATTGTTGCCTTAACTCTGTGATAATAGTGGATGTGGGTAAACTAACTCCGAGGTCACTCAGACTTCTCGTTGATCCAAAAGTAGAACTCAAGGAACCCATGTTCAGTGTTGGCATGATGTTAGCGCTGATGGGATTTCCCTCCGATCCTGGCAAGCCCGCAACAAATGCAGAACTCACTACGGTGGTTCCGGCAGGGCTACTAAAGCCTCCTGCAAAGGTGGTTTGCACCTGTGTCCTAGCCAAAGAAAGATTTACATTTGAAGCAAGTGGTTCTAGACTCGATGAGTGAACAAGTGAAGTCGTGGGCGGGGGCAGCTGCCTCACTGTGTCGGTACCACCAACCTCCAAGTGAGGAATGGGTACAAGTTGTGGTAAAACCCCGTGAGAAGTTGAAACTACCGTTTGTTGAGAAACGGTAGAGTGGGTGAGTTGGGTTGTGCATTGCATGAGTGGGAATCTCATGTCTTTTTCAATAGGCGGTGGCAACATATGCTCACCCCTAGATGATGTGGCTACCCAGCTAGACTCGGCTTGGAAAGGGGTTTGTACTTCTTTTCTAGCCCCTATCTCACGCTCATCAATTCTTTTATCTCCCCAACACTCAACTTTACATCCGATTTTTCAACTAAATCTCCCTCAGCCATCCTTATGTCACCCTGAGTCAACAAAGGACTCGAGCCTCGATCAGGCATATCATCATCATGGTCATCATTATCATGATCATCATCATCATGGTCATCATCATCATTTTCTTCAATACTATCTTCAGATGAGGAGTCATATCCCATAAGACGTTGAAGACGTTGTGCCAACTCATTCGGAGAGTAGCATTGTTCATCGGAGATATCCACCATCGGTTGATACAACTCAAGTAACGACTCTGCAACCTCCTCTATGTCAGGAAAGTCACCCACAAATTGCTCATTGACCGGAGATAGAGCAAAATCATCCATCGCAGCCTCCACATTCGTGTGCAAAATCGGAGACGTAGCTCCGTGCTCATCTTCAAAAGTAGCAAACACATCATCCATCTGAACTGCTGAACTTATTTGACCAAGTTGAACTGCTACATTGAGAGTGGATGAGTGAGCTAGCTGATCAGAATGGACCCCACCGGCACCCCTCTCGGTATTTTCCCTCAACACACCCTGACCAAGATCCCGTGATCGTTGGTCCCTAGGAACTATACCCTCACCACTAGGAACTATGACACCTTGGGTAGGTCCCTCCGGCTCTGGTTGGACCATAGGTGGAAACCTAGCCCTATACGCTCTCACACACGCCACATTCTGATCAGCATACTCTAAAAGTTCAGAAAATAACGGAACCTCCGGAGGAAACGCCTTCTTCGGATATCGAATAGACTGCATGTCATGGATCTTGACCTTTTCCGCATCTGACCGGTGCGGAATATCTTGATTCTGACGCATTGCACTTGCAATAATAGTACTGAGAAACCTCGGGTATGGCAGGTGCTTTTGCTTTTTCGCTAGAAGCTCCTTCAGATCGTAAAAAATCAACGAAGCATAATCATAATGCTTGTTGAATAAGACTCCATAAAATAGAACCAAAAAGGATTGCATCGCCGTGTCTTGAGCCGTCCGCTTGCCAGTCAAACATCTACTGAGAATTGTGAACAAGGTGTTGTATGTCGGAGGTAAGTGGGATTTGTTGAACTGAGATGGTGCATTGATCGCCTGCAGGTGACCAACGGATTCAACACCAGCCATTGCAACTTCCAATGATGCAAATGGTTCAAACTGATTTGCATTTGGACGACTATTCGCTTCCGGAAAGCCTAGTACACGGTGAAATTTGTTGACTCCAAAATTGATGTTGTAGTGATCTAGCTTAGCCGTAAAATGATGATTCCCCGGATCAGCATGAAATTGCAGCGTGTGCCATACTTGTTGCACATATATCAAAGGAACTTCAACTGTCTGTGTAAGTACAGTGTACAGTGGATGATTTCGTAAAATGGCAGTAATCACCGGAGCTTTCAGAGATGCATTTGGATTGAAAGGAACATTGTTCGATATCGATGGTTGATATAACGACGGACGAAGCAGTTGTCTATCCGCATCAACATTCGTATTACGTGGAGATGATTGTACTGAGATAATATCTGAGATCGCCATATCATCGGAGTCTGGGAAATTGTAATCTTCCATTTCTGTAATTCATAAAAATCATTAGATTTATCTTTTATGCTTAGATTTTACGAAAAACAAATTTACGTGTGAAAAAAGAAATTCACACAGTGTGGGACTTGAGAAAAAAATGTACCAATAGAAAGACCATTGATCAAAATAATGAACTTTTATTGTTTTAAATATATATAAGCCTTCGATTTGTTTAAAATTTTAAACTTAAATTAACCATGTTTTTAACCAATATGTTCCATGTTCTTAATAATGAAGGACTTATACATATTATGTTTACTAAGTTCAATACATTGTAGAGTTGAAGGTCAATCTTAAGGTCAAAAATATGAAGTCCAATGTCTCAAGTCCTTATGATCCGGAACAACGGGTCATTCACACGTTTAGGTTTAAGATATCAAGAATACAATCCCGAGATGTTAACCCGTGTTTTAAGATAAGTTGATACAAACATTTTTAACCTACTAGCCTAATCGGTATATGACCGAGTGAATACCTATAGGCTTCGTAGAACCCTGGATACGTATACAAAACACACACGACACAAAAATACAAGGCAGGTTCTTGAACTTGACAGCAGCAACTTGAATAGATCTGCACGAGTTTGAAATTCCAGAAAGATTGGAATTGTGAATCGAAACAACGTTTTTATAGGATAGAATGTAAACTGATATCTTAGTCATGATGACAAGGACACGTGGCAGTCAACAATTGGACCTACCATGTCTCGAGCGGTATATCAGGTTTTCAAAAATCCGCTCGAGACAAGTGAACCGGCTCGAGATACATATCTCGAGTGTATGTCTCGAGTCCCACTCGAGTTACTTTCAACATAATACAAACAAATGAAAAACAAAGACTCGAGATGAATGACTCGAGTTAGGTGACTCGAGTTATATGACTCGAGACAAATGGCTCGAGTTACATGAGTCAAGTTGTGTGTGCTCAAGTTGTTGTACTCGAATTACATGACTCGAGTAGCAAGACTCGAGTTTTATGTGCTCATGATGAATGGCTCGAGATGTACGTACTTGACTGGAGTCAAATGGCTCGAGTAGCATGACTCGAGTTGAATGTGCTCGTGACTCGAGTTGTGTGTGATCAAGTTGATTGACTCGAGTCAAATGGATCGAGTAGCAAGACTCGAGTTGAATGTGCTCGTGATTAACTCGAGTAGCATGGCTCGAGTTAAATGTGCTCGATTTGTGTGGCTCGAGTGAAATGGCTCGAATTGGTGTATTCGAGTTGCTTGACTCGAGATGGATGGCTCGAGTAGTGTAACTCGAGTTGTGTGTGCTCGAGTTGTGTGACTAGAGTTATATGACTCGAGTTATGTGACTCGAGTTATATGATGCGAGTTGTGTGTGCTCGAGTTAATGTCTCGAGTTGAATGACTCGAGTTGTTTGGCTCGAGATGTGTGGCTCGAGATGTGTGACTCGAGTTGTGTGACTCGAGTTGGATGTCTCGAGTTGGATTGTGTGGCTCGAGGTACATGACTCAAAAAACACTACTGAAGCACAAGGCTCGAGTAACTTGTAACGTTCACATCTCGAGTCAATTACTCCCCCTACGATGAAACATCTGTAATACTCCCCCTAAAACTGTGCATACCTGAATTTACCTGTTCGAAGCAAAACCCACAGCAACTGTACTCACCTGTATCAGATAAGCTCCCCCTTGACAAAACCATATAATCAGAAGAAACAAACACATTAGGAATCATAAGGAAAAAGAATGAGAAAAATACCAAAAACAATCAACTTGAAACAAAAACAACAAAAGAAACAAATAAACTACATTTCAAAATATACATAGAAGTTCAATGACCATACTGAATTCAGTATTCCATTATACTGCTATGTATAAGAAGAAATACAGATTATACGATCTTTTTGTCAATCATACAAAGTCTAGAGATGAGAAATTTAAAACGTTTCTCATCTAGAGCCTTAGTAAACAGATCAGCAAGTTGATATTCAGTATTGACAAAATACAGCTCTATATTTTCTTTTTCCACATTGTCCTTTAAGAAATGATACCTGATATTAATGTGTTTGGTTTTCGAGTGTTGAACCAGATTAGCGGAGATGGCAATTGCACTCTTAGAATCACAATAGATGGGAATCTTTTTGTATTCAAGACCATAATCACGAAGTTGCGACTGCATTGCGAACAGCAACTCGCAGCAGCAACATATTCAGATTCCGCAGTAGAGGTAGAGACACACTGTTGCTTTTTAGAAGCCCATGAAACCAACTTATTTCCCAGGAATTGCAAATGACCTGATGTACTCTTCCTGTCCATATTGCAGCCTCCACAATCAGCATCAGTATACGCTTGTAGCTCAAATCCAAGACCTTTTGGATACCAAATGCCATAGAAGGGAGTCCCCTTTAAGTATCGAAAAATACGCTTAACTGCAGCTAAGTGAGACTCCTTTGGTTTGGCTTGATATCTAGCACACACACATGTTGCAAACATGATATCAGGTCTGCTGGCAGTGAGATACATTAAAGAACCAACCATACTTCGATAATTCCTCAAATCTACATTCTTTCCTTCATGATCTGGGCCAATGGAATTACCCGTAGCCATTGGAGTTCCTATCGAATGACATCCAGACATATCATACTTCTTCAGTAAATCAAAGATATACTTGGATTGATTTATGAAGATGCCATCTGAAAACTGTCGCACTTGAAGACCAAGAAAGAAATTAATCTCTCCCATCATACTCATTTTAAATTCTTCAGTCATGACATTCTCAAACTTTTTACACAACTCCCGACTAGTTGATCCAAAAATAATGTCATCAACATAGA
This sequence comes from Centaurea solstitialis, assembly GCA_030169165.1. Taxonomy (NCBI): domain Eukaryota; kingdom Viridiplantae; phylum Streptophyta; class Magnoliopsida; order Asterales; family Asteraceae; genus Centaurea; species Centaurea solstitialis. The sequence goes on from CM058045.1 coordinate 35,028,801, forward strand.
TCTGAATGACCACAATATGTTCGCCTTCCTTCATCAAGAACAATGTTGAATCCACCGAACCTTTCTTGAAACCCTTGGAAAGTAGATGTTTAGACAACTCCTCATACCAAGCACGTGGTGCCTGCTTTAAGCCATATAAAGCCTTGTCTAGAACATAGATATAATCTGGATGTTCTTTATTTACAAATCCTTCTGGTTGAGCTACATAGACTTCTTCTTTCAAATGCCCATATAGAAATGCTGTTTTGACATCCATTTGAAAAACAGTGAAATCTTTGTAAGCAGCATATGCCAGAAACATACGAATAGCTTCAAGTCGAGCAACTGGTGCAAAAGTTTCATCGTAATCAATGCCCTCTTGTTGACGATAACCTTTGGCCACAAGACGAGCTTTGTTACGAACAATTATGTTATTCGCATCTTTCTTATTTTTGAATATCCACTTCGTATCAATAACTGATTTAGACTCAGGTAACTTGACCAACCGCCATACTTTTAAAGCCTCAAACTGATTGAGTTCCTCTTGCATAGCAGTAACCCAATCAGAATCTTGTAAAGCATCAGATACACGTGTTGGTTCAAAGTTACTCAAAAATACAGAAAAGTTGCACTCATTTGCAGAAGCAGCTCGTGTTTGAACACCAGAAGTAGGATCACCAATGATCAGATCAATAGGATGATCCTTTGTCCATTTGGCAGTATGTGGTAAAGGTGTTTGATTATTTACAGAAGATGGTTCCAAGATATTGTCAGTTGATGTAGGATGCATAGTAAGTGGTTCATGCCCTTCAGGAATAGAATCATTATGAACAACTTCATGAGAAGACGACTGATCATGAGAATCTATGATAATATCTGGATGAGGAGTATCCATAACTATGGGAGATGATGAAGGTGAGGAGACAATACTAAGAAGATCTGAACATGGTATAGATGATGTGGGAGAAACTTCAGATGAGGGAGTAGTCGAACTCGAAGGAGTAGATGAGATACCTACATTAGACGAAGATATTTGATTAGTACCGTACAAGTCATCATAAAAATACTCAAACAAACTGTCTAACTCAGTGGATGTAGCGGGGGGATCAATGGAGCTAGTTGTGGATGAAGACGCATCTGTAAACACAACATTGTTAGACACAGTATCTGTATTGGAAGATACAGTTGAAGACAATTCAACAAACGGATCAAATCTAACATTTACACTTTCATACACAACTCTTGACTTTTTATTAAAAACACGATAAGCAACTGAACAATCTGAATATCCCACAAAAATCATCTCATCAGACTTAGGTCCAAACTTTCCCCGATTCTCGGTTTCATTAAGAACAAAACAAGGACACCCAAACACTTTAAAATAATCAATATTTGGAATTCTTCCAAACAAAACATGATAGGGTGTTTTTCCAAATCTCCGATGAATAATAGACCGATTTTGTGTGTAACACGCAGTATTCACAGCTTCAGCCCATAGGTACTGAGGTAATTGACTTTGAGCCAACATAGACCGAGCTGCTTCAACTAACGTACGATTACGACGCTCAACTACACCATTTTGTTCAGGAGTTCGTGCGGCAGAAAAAGTTTGAGTAATTCCTAATGAATTGTAAAAACCTTTTAATACTTGATTTTTGAACTCCGTCCCATTATCTGATCTGACAATCTGAACAGGTAGTTTAAGTTGTACTTGAACAACTTTGATGAAATTTATTATTAAATTCGAAGTTTCATCTTTTGTTTCAAAAACCTTGTCCAAGTATATCGTGAATAATCATCAACGATGACTAAAACATATTTTCTACCTGCTAGACTGACAGTTTTCATCGGGCCACACAGATCCATATGGATTAAACTCAAAGGAGATTTGGACCCTTGTTCAGGTTTTGGGGGATGAGATGCTCTTTTCATTTTTCCTTGAGCACAACCTGAGCACATTTGATCGGGTTCAAACTTGATCATTGGAATGCCAGATACTAACCTTTCTTTGACCAGTCTGTCAAGATATCTGTAATTCAAATGAGACAATCGACGATGCCAAAGTAAAGATTGATGAGATGACTTCTGAGTGATGAGACACTGAGATTTCTTTGCAAGCATATGTCGAAGTTTGATCGTATAGAGATTAGTTTTCCGAGTGCCAACTAATAATTCTCTACCCCATTCAGTTCTGACAGCACATCGACGTTTATTAAAATTTACCTCTAAATCTTTATCACAAAATTTGCCAATACTGAACAGGTTATGATTCAAACCTTCGACATGTGCTACATTATTGATTGTAATATCCTTACACACAATATCTCCATGACCCACAACTGGTGACAGTTCATTATTACCAAATTTGACTGAGCCTCCATATTTTTCTCTGTAATTAGACAGAAGCTCTTTCCTCCCAGTCATATGTTTGGAACACCCAGAATCGAGGTACCATTTATGACTGGCCTGCAATGAGGAAATCAGATGGATTTAGGAACCCATTTTAAAATGGGTCCACTCCGTGCATTACTCTTAAAAGTACAAGCTATTGAATCCCAGTAATACTTTGTTCCTCTAAACATATTAAAAACATGAAATGGAACATATGTAGGAACAGAAGAACGAAGAGTCGTAGAGAAATTAGATTTAGTATGATGTATATTCTGTGAAGAACGTGAAGCATGAGAAACTGAAGAAACAGATGTAGACCTTTTATTCATAGAATTGAATTTGGAAGGTACATTATTTTTAGAATTCAGTTTGTTTCCCATACTAAACTTGCTATATGCATATTTCATACTAAAATATAATTTCTTAACATTTCTCTTCGTTGACCCCTTCTTTCTGGACTTCTCAAGGCTCACACTGTTGGAACTTCCTGTAGATGGATTAGTACAGATATCAAAAGGTTTCAACTTAGGTTGAACAGTTGGAATGACTTGTTCAGTTTCCTCAGGAACCACCATGTTCGGATTTTGCTTTTTCAAATCAATGTGATGCTGGAATTTCCGTAACATAGATTTTACTCCCTGAGAGAACTGAACATTTTTTATGTATGCATGAGTGACTGGAGTATGAACAATCTTTTGGTTTTTCCCAGCATAGTGATGACCTTCTTCATATATAGACAGTCTTTCAACTAGTCTATCATAGTTTTTGGTTAAGGTTACACATTTGCTGTTCCAAAATATTGTATCACACTTTTGACGAGAAAGTTCTGTCTTTAACTGTTTAATTGTGTTATGAAAACTGTGCTTTTCCCTGTCATGTTTCTTTTCTAAATAAGAGATTTCATCATGAAAATGACAAACTTTTGATCTTGTTGCTGAGTACACAGGTTCAGAATTTTCAAGAGATAGCTTCTTTGAATCCTTTGAAGATTCACCCAATTCACTATCACTTTTTGACAAATCAGTTGAAGATAACCCATTTGTCGGTGTTGTTGAAGATGACGGAGCAGTAGATATTTCATTAATTATGGGTTGTTTTGAATTAACAGAATTAAAATCATAAGGAACCTCAACATCATCAGTTGACATTGCTGAGGGTTCTTTGTATTCAAAATAACCTTTATTATTAACAACACGAACAACTTTTTCCTGCTCATCATCAACACCTCTTTCAGATTTTGGTTTAACCCAGAATTATCTTGAGAAGAATTTCTGGTTTCTACTGATGTTGACACATTACGAATTAAATCATTTAGAATTTCTGACACCAGTGAAATTGGTTCAGAATCAACATCAGTAGTATTCCAATGAAGAAAATTCTTTGACTTAGTTAAAAGATTTGAGTTCTGAATTTTCAAATCTTCAATTTGCTTCTCAAGCTCTGAAACTTTACATTCCAACTCCTTGGTTGATATGTATGGTTTCACAATACTGTTTGATGATTCTGGGTATACAAAATATACTGGATCATCCTTAATTGAATTGGATTTAATCTTCAGAGTATCATCATTATACACAAACTTGACCCTATGATATTTAGAATCATGGTACAGAGGATCATGTAGTTTCATATGTTGCATCTCTGAAAATTCTTCCTTCATTTGAAAACCTTTTAACGAAGGAAACCTCTTACTCATTAACATGCTCGTAAGGTCATAAAGTGCTGCATTTTCTTTAAGAGCTTTTTGCAAATGATTTGGATTTTTAACTCCAAGGGTCTTTTTCAAATAATTTGGATTTGTGTACCCAAGACCTTCTTTGGAGTAATAATCTCTAAACTCAACTTGTTTATTCAAAAAAATTGTATGCTCAGTTTGACCTATCTTATGAAGTTTAAAATTAAGATCTGAAATCATCTTATTTAGATTAGAAACATTTTCTTTTTCCACACTCAAGCTGATGGTTAAAAAATCAATTTCCAGCTTTTGTGACTTATGTTCAGCTCGAATTGTCTCAAACTCATTCACTGATTGTTGCAATTGTGCACATTGAGAACTTAATTGTTCTTTTTGTTGCAACAAATCAGTAATTTCGTTAGTTTGTTTTAAAATGACAAGTTCGAGTTCTTTATTTTTGTTATGAATTAATGTTGTCACTTCAAGCATTTTTCTATTATGATCATCAAGAGAGACAGAACGTACCGTTGAAGTTTCTCCTTCACTCTCTATTTCTTCATCAGATTCTGATTCTTCCTCCATTAATCCCATAAAACACATCTGCGCTTGATCATCATTGTCAGAATAATCCAGCCATTCTTCATCATCAGCCATCAACACCAATCCTTGTTCTTGCTTCTCTGCTAGTTCCAACTTCTTCCTCAGCAGTTCCACTTTCGACATCTTAGTAGTACACCCTTTAGCAATATGACCTGTCTTTCCACACTTATAGCTTGTAATACCAGCTTGGCCTTTCTTTTCCTCTGTTTTCTCTAGAGTATCTTTGACAACCTCCTCTTTCTTTGTTGCATATCTGTCAACATACTGATTTTCAACTCGAGGAGGATATCCTTGTGAACTTTGCATGTAGTTTCTGTTAAAACCTCGTCCACCTCTTGTAGAAAATCTTCTGTTGTTTGACCCAGACCTATTATAATACTTCTTCTTATAAGCCTCAGTTAGACTCAATAAGCTTTGCAGCATTTGATCTCTTTCATCTTCATCATATTCATCCTCATCCTCTTCTTCCTCATCTTCAAATACTTCCAACACTTTAGCTTTCCCTTTCTTTACTTTCTTCTTTGCTTTCTCCTTTTCAGCAAGCAATGCCAGAGAATCAGCTTCAGACTTTTCTTTCTTCTTTCTTTCAGCAGCAATTTTGTTCACCTCTTCCTCGAACAATAACAAATTCTCATACACTTCATAAACTTTCAACTCATTTAAAACTTTGTGTTGCTTCACAAATCTTGAAAATTGCTTCCAGTCTGAAGACAAGTTGTTGATGAACTTCACAATGTAATCCATTTCTGATCGAATGATATTATTTTTCTTCATATCATTCATCAGTTCTACAAACCTGTCATAAGTCTCTTCTAGTGTTTCATCCTCCTTCATTCTGAAATTTTCATACCTATCCATCAAATTAGTTACCCTCATTTGATTTCCGACCTTAGAACCCATCATTATCTTTTGTAGCTGATCCCAAATAGATTTTGCTGACTCATCATAACTATCTAACTTGCGAAAGATTTCATTCGGAATTGCTTGAATTAGACAGTTTTGAGCTTCAACATCAATCATAAACCTTTCTCGTTCAGCCACATCCATCTCTGAATATTCTTTTGGCACTTGTCTTCCATCAAGTGTGGTAACTGGGATAGGATGAGGTCCATGTAAAATCGAATGAAGAATTTTATCTCCATCTTTCTTTCTCCTTATGTATAGCTTGAATCGCGAGACCCACAATTCATACTCATCTTTGAATAGCACCGGTGCTTTGGTCTCTGATCCCATTGACATATCATCTCTCCGATTTGCAAGACTCATCTTTAAAACGGATCTTTGTTACTGATTTTATGAGAAATATCAGTTTCGAGAATGTTTGAAGAATTCCAACTTTATAACTCGAGATACAAAATTCTATTTGAGATGCACAACTGACTTGGCTCGAGACAAATCACTACTTGTCACTTGTCACTATATTGCTCGAGACACACCTTGATCTTGTACTTGGTCTTGGCTCGAGACACTTGGCTTGGTCTTGACTCGAGACACAAACACAACTCCGCTCGAGATATAGCTTGAGATACAACTCGAGATATGATCTGTACTCTGCTCGAAACACACTCACTCGCTCGAGGTATTCAACTCGAGCCAAATCTAAGACTGCTCGAGTTACTTGTTTCGAGCCAAAAATTCCTTTGCTCGAGATATCCAACTCGAGCCAACCTTTTCACTTGAGTTGTTCAACTCGAGCCAAAATCAACTCGAGCCTAAAATCAACTCGAGCCAAGATCTCCTTCTGCTCGAATTCTACCTACCACCTAACTACCACTCGAGACATATGAACATTGACTCGAGACATATGAAGATTTACGAACAAAACTCGATTTTCAGCTTATTTTCACTAAAAATTCAAATCTGAATACTTCTTAATGATTCCAAATCACTTCTAATGCATAAAACTTGATATATTCATGAAATTACACACAATTTCATGAACAAACAAGTAATATATCTTCCAATTTGCTCCAAAAGTAGAATTCTTCAAGTTTTCTCCATTTTCTTCAAATCTTCAATAACTTCACATGATAGATCTTCATCCAATCAGCAAATCCAGCTCTGATACCACTTGTAAGTGCAAGATGAATCAATCTAGCATGAGAAATGATAGATCTAGTAGAGAGAGAAAGTAGAGAGAGAAAATGTGAAACTCATATGTCATTGATTATAAAAGACTTAAGGTACAAAACAAGGCAATGAGGTATTTATACCTCATTCCTAAGAAATAGAAAATGTTCACAAATGGTCCCTCTACTTCTATTATAAATCTAACATTAACAATTTGTTATGTTTGTAAAACACTTTGAATTATGGTTGGATTGTAAACTTTGTAAACGCTATTAAACTTTAATTATGAATGATTGGTGTTATTTATCTCCTATCGCTATGAAATCTGTGCTGTTGCACCTCGCGTTTCCGCTTTAGCGGGGTGTTACAGACTTGGTATCAGAGCCATAGGTTATAGAGAACATCGGTTTTTCATAAAAACCAAGTACTATAACCAACCTTTTTCGAAAAGAAGTTAAAATTTTAATTAAAAGATTTCGAGGTATAGGAGAGTTTAAATGCTCGTGTGATTAGAATAGGTGCTATCCTGGTATATCATAGAAATGCGGAGCCTGATCACCTACGCATAGCCATGATATAGGTAGGATAAGACTTATGAACTAATCATACCGTTACAAATTAAAAGTCGGAACTTTCTAGGAATTCCCTGAAAAATGTATTTTTGTGAGTTCGCATTGGTATGTACAAATTTTCGAAAGTGTTTCTTGTATATTAACTTAAACTTTTTATCGCAGTTACCATGTCACAGGAAACCGACCCGTCCGAGAACCAGTCCCTGGGGTCCCACGAGCCCTCTAGGAGTAGGAGTGTCGCTCCCCGTTCCAGACCATTGACCGGGAACGTGACCCCTACAGCGATGATGAAGCTGACTCACACCGACCTGTCCCTGTTGCCCGGACCGGACTCCGGATCCGCACCACCACTCGGAAGAGCGTGCCTTTGCCTATCCGGATGACTCTGCGCGCCCCCGCTGGGGACGGGGCGGGACCATCCCGGGTGAGGGGCTGGGGCGGATCCTCATCCTCGTCGTCATCGTCTACGTCGTCGACATCCCCACCGCCTTACCGACCATCGTCGCCGATAGCTCGAGTCGCCCGACCACCGCCCGTCGCCCAACCACCGCCCGTCGCCCGACCACCGCCGATAGCCCCGATCCCTAGACACCCACACATGGCTCGTGCCCCTGTCCTTTGCCTGAGAGGCATGACCCGACTGAGCGCCAGGAGGTCGCACATTTAGCTCGGGGCCAGGATATTCACGAGCATATGATCGATCACCACGATCATATGATCGATTCTCTTCTTGGTGTGGCTGGAGCTGATAGCCAGCAGCTGTCTCGAGTCGTGGCCCTCCTAGGTCACACTATGGACTCACTCCGTCACCTGTACACTCTTGTGTAGATGGTGATTGCTCTAGCTATCATCCTGTATGGCTGGGCTGTCTGGAGGGTGAGGTTCTAGGATGTGGGATCTTTTGATAGACCGTTTATGAACACTCTTTTATGAACCGTTATTTTGAGGCGTGATGCCTAGTTGTTGGACAATTATGTTTTCTTTGATGTGGATGGTTGTAATTGCTACAATATTTTGGGTAGTTTTGGCGGGTATTTTAAGACCCAAAATTTTATGCGATGGTTATTTACTATTAATGTTTTGATTGCATGCTCATTGTGGTTGCTTGAAATGATTGAAAGCACTATGTTAAAGTGATGGCATAGGATAGCATAGCACTTGAATTGTGAAAAGTAGGTAGAAGCGTAACTACATTTAGGTGGCGTAGAAGTCACTAAAACGGTTGAATATGGTATTGTTTTAGAAGAATGCCTCCAAGAAGACAAGACCCGGAGCTTGCAAGACTTGTGTCGGAACAAGTAATGGCTTCGTTACCCAACATAGTCAGCCAAGTGGCAGCTGGGTTTAACACTAACCAAAACAACAATCAAGGAGCAAGAGAAAGAGATTGTACGTACAAAACCTTCCGGAGCTGTAACCCTAAGGAATTCCAGGGAACCGAGGGAGCAGTCGGTTTATTAGCATGGATTGAAGGCATGGAGTCTGTTCTTCACATTAGTAAGTGTCTCAAGAGGAACAAGGTTGAGTATGCCGCCTGTCTACTCCAAGGACGAGCTCTAACCTGGTGGAACACCCAAGTTCAAACCCGTGGCCGTGACGTAACCGGCCAGATTACCTGGGAAGATTTTAAAAAGATGCTCAAGGAGGAATTCTGCGCAAGAAGCGAGATTCAAAAGCTGGAAGCTGAGTTATGGCACCATGAGATGAAAGGAAGCGACATCACCACGTACACTACCCGATTTCACGAGTTGGCTAAATTAGTACCACACCTGGTGACGCCGGAGCAGAATCGAGTCGATAGATACGTTTAGGGATTATCTCCTGAGATCAGAGGAGGCGTAACGACAACCGACCCAAAGACTGCAGGAAGCAGTCAATCTAGCAAACCGTCTCACCAACAACGCTGTTCGATCGGGAGCATTCTCAAGTAGTAGTGCGAAGGGAAAAAGGAAGATAGAAGAGCCGGCAAGGAGCAAGCCGGGACAAAGATTTAACAAGGATCGGAGGGTGGCGAGGAACTTTGGAATCCAGGCACCGACCCTAGAAAGAGGGAAAGGGCCGCAGCGTGCGTGTGATAGGTGCCACCGACAACATGAAGGGAGATGCCTGATCTGCTCAAGGTGCAAGCGAGCAGGACATGTTGCACAAGACTGTAGAGTAGGAGGAAGTCGAGCCTACTTTGAGTGTGGAAGCCCCGATCACTACCGAAATGCGTGCCCCAAGCGACATCAGAGGCCTTACGCGAATCAGGCGCAGCCGGCAAACCAAGGAAATCGTGGAGGATTGGCTAGAGGAAGAGCTTTCGTGATTGGAGCGGAGGAAGCAAGGCAGAACCCTGATGTGGTCACAGGTACGTTTCTTCTCAACAACTATCCTGCTACTGTGCTTTTTGATTCCGGAGCCGATAGAAGTTATGTGTCGTTAGAATTCAGGCCTAAGATAAACAAGAAGTCACAGAATTTGAAAGAGGAGCATTTAATTGAATATTCTAACGGGGAGTTAGTTAAGGCCAGCAAGGTAGTCAGGAAATGCACTCTAGGCTTAGCAGGAAAGGACTTTAGTATAGACTTAATCCCGATCAAGATAGGGAGTTTTGACATAATAGTTGGTATGGATTAGATGTCCAACCACCGAGCGATGATATGCTGTGTGGAGAAGATAGTTAGACTAGCATTACCCGATGGAGGTGTACTCGAAGTGCACGGAGAGAAGCCGAAGAGAGACATTAAGTTAGTGTCGTTTATGAAAATGCGTAGCCATCTACGGAAGGATTGTGTAGCATTCATGGCGCACGTGGTAGATAAGAAGCAAAGGAGAAGCAAGTCCAGGATATTCCAGTGGTGCGGGAATTTCCTGAGGTATTCCCGGAAGAGCTACCTGGATTACCCCCACCACAACAAGTAGAATTCCACATCGACTTAGTTCCTGGAGCAGGCCCCATAGCAAAGTCACCTTATCGACTAGCACCGTCCGAGATGCAGGAGCTTTCAAGCCAACTTCAAGAGCTGCTAAACAAAGGATTCATTCGACCCAGCTGTTCGCCTTGGGGAGCCCCCGTGTTGTTCGTCAAGAAGAAGGATGGATCTTTTCGCATGTGCATCGATTATAGGGAGCTGAACAAGATCACCATAAAGAACCGATACCCTCTTCCACGCATCGATGATCTGTTCGATCAATTGCAAGGAGCTACGTACTTCTCCAAGATCGATCTTCGATCCGGATACCATCAAATGCGAGTTCGTGAAGAAGATGTTACAAAGACAACGTTCAGAACTCGTTATGGTCATTATGAGTTCTTGATCATGCCTTTTGGCTTGACGAATGCTCCAGCAGTGTTCATGGATCTGATGAACCGAGTGTGTCGACCGTATTTGGATAAGTTCGTGATTGTCTTCATAGACGACATCCTGATATACTCACAAAGCAAAGAGGACCACGAGCATCATTTGAGGCTGATACTGGAATTACTCAAAGCTGAAAAGCTTTATGCCAAATTCTCAAAGTGCGAATTTTGGATCCGAGAAGTTCAGTTTTTAGGTCATGTGGTGAACAAAGAAGGAATACACATCGATCCAGCCAAGATTGAGGCCATAAAGAAATGGGAAGCCCCGAAGACACCGACTGAAATTCGACAATTTCTCGGTTTGGCAGGCTACTACCAGCGATTCATTGCAAATTTCTCCAAGATTGCTCAACCGCTGACAACCTTAACACAAAAGGACAAGAAGTTTATTTGGGGGAGAAAAAAAGAAGAAGCGTTTCAATTGCTCAAGCATAAGTTATGCAATGCACGCATTCTGGCGTTACCCGAAGGAACGGATAAATTTGTGGTGTATTGCGATGCTTCACATCAAGGCTTGGGATGTGTTTTGATGCAGAACGAGAAAGTTATCGCCTATGCATCCAGGCAACTGAAGGTCCACGAGAAGAATTACACCACTCATGACTTGGAACTCGGAGCAGTGATGTTTGCCCTTAAGATTTGGAGACGTTATCTTTACGGCACCAAATGCACCATCTTTACGGATCATAAGAGCCTCCAGCACATTCTCGATCAGAAAATGCTGAACATGAGGCAGACAAGGTGGGTTGAGTTGCTCAGCGATTACGACTGCGAGATTTAATATCATCCAGGGAAGGCGAATGTTGTAGCTGATGCGCTAAGCAGGAAGGAAAGGGTGAAGCCTACAAGAACGCGAGTAATGGGAGTGATAGTGCAGACCAGCCTGAAAAGCCAGATACTGGAAGCTCAGAGAGAAGCTCTGAAGGCTGACAATTTAAAAAAGGAGACACTTCACAAGATGGAGGAGGAGTTTGAGGAGAGAACGGATGGAGTGCGATATTTCAAGGATAGAATTTGGGCTCCGAAAGTCGATCAGTTAAGAAAAATGATCATGGATGAAGCTCATCAATCAAGGTACTCGATACACCCAGGTTCTGACAAGATGTATAAAGGACTAAAGGAACACTATTGGTGGCTTGGAATGAAGAAGGATATCACCACCTATGTGAGCAAATGTCTAACCTGTGCAAGAATCAAGGCAGAACATCAGAAACCGTCAGGACTATTACAGCAACCAGAAATCCCAGAATGGAAATGGGAGCGGATATCAATGGATTTCATGACCAAGTTACCCAAGACTAAAAAGGGCCATGATTCGATTTGGGTAATCGTTGACCGACTCACGAAATCTGCGCATTTCTTGCCAATAAGGGAAACGTATGGCATTGATAGACTTGCGCAATTGTATGTCGATGAGATAGTTATGCGGCATGGAGTGCCAATCTCGATCATCTCCGATAGAGACAACAGATTTACTTCACGATTCTGGCAGTCACTACAAGCAGCATTGGGTACCAGCGTAGATTTGAGCACCGCCTATCATCCGCAAACCGACGGTCACACAGAAAGGACGATACAAACGTTGGAGGATATGCTGCGCGCATGTGTACTGGAATTCGGAGGCAGCTGGGATGATCACCTACCTTTAGTCGAGTTCTCCTACAACAACAGCTATCATACAAGTATTCAGTGTGCTCCGTACGAAGCACTGTATGGACGTAAGTGCAGATCCCCACTCAATTGGTTGGAAGTGGGAGAAAATCGACTGTTTAGACCTGACATGGTACAGGAGACCACTGATAAGATTAAGCTAGTGCAGGAGAAGCTTAAAGCAGCCAGGGATCGCCAGAAAAGCTACGCTGATAATCGGCGGAAGCCGTTAGAATTCCAAGTTGGCGATAGAGTGCTACTAAAGGTGTCACCTTGGAAAGGACTGATAAGAATTGGAAAGAAAGGGAAGTTGAGCCCCCGATTTGTTGGGCCGTTCAAAATCATAGAAAGAATCGGACCAGTCACTTACAGATTGGACTTACCCTCAGAGCTCAGCTCTATTCACGACACGTTTCATGTGTCCAATCTAAAGAAATGCCTGTCGGAAGAGACAGTGATCTTGCCTTTAGGGGAAATACAAATTGATGAACAACTGCGCGCCGCGGAGGAACCTATTGAGATCCTTGAGCGAGAAATCAAGCAACTCCGGCGCAGTAAAATACCGATCGTAAAGGTGCGATGGAACTCCAGGCACGGACCTGAGTTCACCTGGGAGCGGGAGGCTTTCATGAAAGACAAATACCCGCATCTCTTCACAAAAGACCCCTGCGGTAGCAGCAAGAATTAAATTTCGGGACGAAATTTCTTTCAACCGGGGGGTAAATGTGACAACTGTCAGTTTTGACCTTCAGGTTAGCTACTCGTTAATTCACTCAGTAGCATTTCCGTGAGGTTAAAAATTTCTCATTTAAGTTTTTAAATGATACTAGGTTAGTTTGCGTGAAAAATATAGGTTAAAACCTAAAAGTCCCGAAAACTGCCCGAAAAAGCCCGAACCGGCCCGAAGTCACCCGATAATCCTAAAATGCCAAATTATAGTTGACTTTTAGAAAAACTAAGTTATTTTATTTAAAAATAAGTAAACTAATTTAAATGACCCAAAAAACCGACACTGCGTGCAATTAAGCTGCCGCCCGAACCGGCCCGAAGTCACGCGCTAAAAACCGACACTGCGTGCAATTAAGCTGTATAATTTAAACCTTTTAAACAATTATTTAACAAAAAAAAAATGAAAATGGGTTGGGTGGGCCCACATGGCCGGCCACCCCCCCCCCATAACTCTCTCTTTATTTTTTTTTATTTACCAAGACTCATCATTTCTTCCTTAATCCTTTCATTTCTCCAACACCTCTCTCTCTCTCTAGCTTTTCTCTCTCTAAAAACTCTCTCAAATTCTCTCAATTTCCAGCCACATTATCATCTAAAATCTTAAGTTTCTTGAAGATTAAAACAAGTTTTTGGAAGTATTATTAGTGATTATCAAAGGTAAGAGTGTTGCATGTTTGTATAGCTTCGATTTTTGGCTCATTCTTGAGTTTTCTTCCATTTTCTTTGAGGTTTAATCCCTCTTTTATGTTCTGATAATCATCTTGATGTTTGGGAATGAGATAGAACCTTAGAAATATGTTTAAACATTCTATGAAGGTGAAAATCCGTGAATCCCCCATAAGAACACAAGTTTGGAAGCAAAATCTTTTTGTTTGATGTTTTTGATCATCATTTTGGGGCTGGAGTTTATTGATAGTTCATGCATGTATATTGATGGTGATGATACATATTTCATCTATTCATTTGATGTATAATATGAGTTTTTGGTTTGTTAGCAAAAAACCCCCAAAAATCTTGTGATTTTATGTGTTTTGGTAATGAAAAATGCGGTTTTGATTCTGGACAGAATCTGTCCGATTTTTGCATGTGGTTTATACGACCCAAAAAGGGTTTTCTCGAACTCATTTTTCTTTGAAATTTTTATGGAACAATATTTTATGCATTAGGGTTCAAACCCCACTGGAATCGTGTAAAAACTCCAAGATTTAAACTCTTAACCATGATTAAACATTTTAGTGTGCATCAGTTCCTGGTCAGAAATTTATGTTAACTTCATGCATGCATAACGCTTTGATGGATTGTTCAAAATACATGATTCTTGAGTCAAAAATCAAGTTTAATGAGTTAGCTTTCCAAAGACTCCGAAAACACATGATTTGGGGAAGTTTTAGATGTTCAACCAATGAAAAAGAAATCGGAATGCAATCTGTCCAACCATGGCAGATTCATTTACTTGAGTTCTTGAGGTCACATCTCATTCAAAAAGTATCCAAATCGTGTGAAACAAGTTTCATATGTTAGATATTTGAGTTAACTTTCAAACCCCTTTTGAAATTCGAATTTTGGTGTTGAAATGAATTCTCCATGACCCAAACACCACAGACATGTCATTTCAGAATTATTGCATGCACACTGATTTCTCCATAATTTTTAAAATATGTTAATGATCTCCAAAAATCATAGAAATTGGTGGGATTATTGTTAAAACCCCTAATATTACTGGATAAAAATTTGGTGGTTTAACTCTTTTTGGAACAAGACAAAATGATGGTATTTTTGAAATACTACAAATCTGCCCAAAATCAGATTTCTTAGAAAATGATATTTTGCTTTTACCAAGAAATCCCCATCTTTTTGGACATTAAATAAATTAACAAAACTTATTTTTTTATATTAAAATGAACTTAATAAATTATATAAAAGGCATTATATGGACATCGGTATTGACTTATTATTTACGGACCGTAAAAATTTAGAACTTACGACAACTACGTTTGTATTAGGGCATTTGTAGACTCGGGGCCGTGACTTGAACACGCACTAACGATTGTTTAGATACGCGAACGCTACTCCAGGTGAGTATTCACAGCCCCCGTTTTTACCGTTTTTACGTGTTTTGGGGTGAAAAGCGTGTTGATGATAAAAGTTATAAATTATGCTTTTTAGCAAAGTTATGTGAATTGTGTACACGTATGCTTTCTAGCAAATGTTATGTGAATTGTGTACAAGTAATGCTTTCTAGCAAGTGAATATGCATTGTGATGATATGTGCGAGTAAATTTTGCCCCTTAGAATATACATTACCATTAACTCATTAGGAGCCTATGACTTAGTGGATAGCGCTATTTGGTACCAATACCCACCCTAGTGACTGACGAGTTGAGGGTGCACTATTTCGGAATTGACGACTACCCATGTGGGGCAAAAGATCCCCACCGCTGAGGTACTCGTTGGAAGACGACCTACACATGTGGAAGAAAGTTCCACCGCTGAGGTAGCTCGCAAGAACGCTCTGCCCATGTGGTTCGCTACCACCTCTGAGGTATTCGTTGGGGTTAACGGATTGGTAGTGGCTCGAATTTTCATATCTTATGCATAAATGTGTATTTTGGCGTGAGCGAACGTCCAAGTATATACGTGGTTTTGAACGTTTAAAGTGGTTCAAAAGTTTTCGATAATAAGTCTGCATGTGAAACTTTTTGTGCATATAAAAACCTGTGAACTCACCAACTCTCTTAGTTGACGTCTCTTTTTAACATGCTTTTCAGGAAATCAGAAGGTGACCGATAAAGCTTAGTTTTGTTGTTTTTGAATTCACCAATCGAGACTTTATTATTATTATTTTGTTATGTTTGTAAAACTGTGAGTCCGATAATCAACGAGGATGCAATAAATGGACCACTACAAGCAATCACAAGATGCAATGACGCTCAAATAGCGGTAATCAAGCATATAAATGAAAGATATATAACACGACAAAGCATATAACGAAAGTTGTCAGTTACTTGATTATTAAAAAACCTTAACTAACGACCCATATTTATAGAGTCAAAGTTACATAAAGCACCCCTAGAGTCTATGACTCTTTTAAGAGGCGCACAAAAGTATTGTTTCAAACTAACTATTACAAATGTTTCAAAAGACGCCCCTGACTTCTTTACAACTAAACCAGTCAGGTTCTAACAATCTCCCCCTTTGGGAAGAAGTCAGAAAGGCGGCGGATACTTCAGAGCTGGTTCCCACTGCGAGAGCTGCAAGTACTCGTCCCATTCGCGGATCGATCTCGTACGGAGCTCCATCGC
The DNA here is from genome assembly GCA_030169165.1 of Centaurea solstitialis. Lineage (NCBI taxonomy): Eukaryota > Viridiplantae > Streptophyta > Magnoliopsida > Asterales > Asteraceae > Centaurea > Centaurea solstitialis. Next base: position 35,045,112 of record CM058045.1, read on the forward strand.
AGTCTCAACTCTTCTCAGCATCAGTCTTTCCTTCAGCTTGACCTCGATCAGATTCAGGGCCTCGTTCAGCTTTCTCTTCCACTGATTGCCCTTGTACATTGGCATAGTCTCCTCCATCAGACGACGCTTCATTCCGTTGTAGACATACAGAAGAGTGCCGTCACAGAAGCTAGATAGCTCACTGAAACGCATAAACCTCCGCTGGTTCTTCCTGAAGGTGATATACACAACACCATGCTCTGGGAGTTCCGTTGGGAAGTAGGGCATCTATTGGTCAAGAAGATTTGCCTTCAGGTTGGGAGGAAGCAGGTTTACCTTCTGCTGTTTGCTTTCAATCGCCATCTGATAGTCAGTGAGATGCGCGAGGTTGATGGAGTGGCGAACATACCTCTTGAGGACTTCCGGACCGTCTCTGATGTAGTCTGGTTTCAGAATCGGGCCCTCAAGGTGCTTGATGAGTGTAAGAAGATCGTCGAGATCAATACTGTCCAGATCGGCTTCTGTGAACATGTAGTCTCGGAGGTTTCCGTCGGGCTTGCCTGGGTTGTACATCCGCACGTGGAACTCAAGGAAAAGCTGGTGTCCGAATTTGTAAGGTCGGACATCAGTTACCTTGACGAACCGGTGCTTCTTTCTGATCTGCCCATGCTCGTTCCAGCTGAGCTTCCTCTGATAGATGTACGCGGTACGGCGGCGACGCTTCTTGATGTGAGACAGGCCGAAGAAGACCTTCTTGGACCACGAGAAGAGGCGTTCCTGTTGGAAGATCCGTGTGAAGGATTCCTCCAGGAAGGGCCTGAATATGACCGTGTGGTTCCAACCCAGTCTGATCGGCTGCTGAGCTGTGAATGCTTCGGGCGTCTGTACCGTAGGGAGAAAGGCGTCGTACTCCGCATTAGAAACAATGTCGTCTGATCTCTTCCAAAACCGGAGGCTCTGGGCATGCTGGTTCAGGATCTTCCTTGCCTCGTCAGAGATACGAAGCTCGGAAGGATCCATCGGCGCGGTGTTTGGATCGATCAGGTCAATGGCAGGAGTCACCTTCTCGTGAGGAAACTGGACGGGCACACCCTTTGGGATGGCTTCATACCTCCAGTTCGCTGCGTCGGGAGGAAGGTCGTCATCGTCAGAATCGGAGTCTAAAACATCTGTGGGACGACCTTCCGGACTTGCCGGATCTACGGGCTGATCTGCTGGAGGGGCCGTGTCGGCCGGTGTATCATCGGCGGCGGTTCCGGAGCCGGGGGGGAGGTCTAGGCGAGCCCTCTTAGACGGTCCCTCCCCCTCATGAGGATTGGCGGCATCGTCCGGATCATCATGTCCGCGCTTGGAGGGTTGAGCCTGAGACCTGCAAGATGCCTCAAGCTCGCGGACCCTCCGCAATGCTATCTCGAGCTGAAGGTCCCTGGTGGCTACCAACTGCTTGTACTCGTCCACCTGTCTCTGAAGGGCATCATTCTGAGTGGTGAGCTGAGCGATGACGATCTAGTGCTCAGCTTCAGAGACATAGCCGGGAATCTCCTCCGCTAGTGGTGGTGGTTGGAGACGGAGGACGGGAGTAGGAGAGCGGCTCGAGTCGCCAAAAGACGGGCGCTCCCCTTCTTGGAATTTGCCCTTGATAAAGCGTTTGGCTTCATCCAGCTCCCTCTGACGGTCCTCGTCAGCTTTCCGAAGCGTTTCGATCTCGGCTCGACGGGCTTGGTCTTCCTTTTCCTTTTCAGCTAAGGCCCTTTCAATGGCCTCCAGTCGTCTGTATTTCGCCGCGTCGGCCTTCTCAATGGCTTCCAACCTGCTTTGGACAGCTTTAAGGATGTCGTCCGAATCCCTGGGTTCCAATCCCGACAGGGTCAACACCGGTTCATTTGCGAAACCGGTTGACAGGGAAAGCCCCGCAAAGGTGCTCCCCTGGCCCGCGCTGACGACTGTTGTGGCGTCTAGTGCAGCGGGGCTTCGGGTGGAAGTCGCCAGATGTGTACCTAGGGGCTCTAGGACTCCATGTGTCATGAAAGACGGCGAGTGCTGGGGATGAGCAACTCTTGTTTCAACACCGATCGACTCCAAGCGAGTGAACGATGGAATAGGTGGTAAAGCCCCGTGTTCTGATGAAACGACCACCTGTTGGGAGGTGGTCGAGTGGATGGCTTGGGTGTGCATTTGCGTTGGTTGGCTGCCAACGACTTGACTACTCGGCATTGGCCGAGTAGCACCGGTGTGGGATGCCTCTGTGGAGGATAGACTCTTGGCTGGTTGGGTTCCGATTTCTGGCTGCCTAGGTTGGGCCACTTCTACTTCGGCCTCTTTTTGGGCTTCTAATGCCTCTTCAACCTGTTGGGCCTCTTCTCCTTCGGCCTCTTGATTGACCGGACCCTGGCTTTCTCCCTCAAAACCTTCACTACCCGCTCCAATCTGCATCCACGATTCGCTCTGAGCCTGTTCAGCGACCTCAGTGTTCAACGTTCGGTCTTCCGTCCCGGAGTAGTCAAGTAGTTGGACGGAGTCGCTTTCGTTGAAGGAGGAAGTGGAGACGTCATCATCAAAGGCCTTGCCTTTCCCTTTGCCTTTTCCCTTGCCTTTCCCTTTGCCTTTGCCCTTGCCCTCTCCCAGGCCTTCCTCCGGATCAGAATCTGGTGGCGTCGTGTCAGACGAGCTACTATCGGGATCACCAGATGGATCCGTTGGGAGTCTAGATGTGGTGGCCTGAGGAGGCGGTGAAGTATGGGCTTGTTCTTCCGGCGATGCAGCAGTGATATCTCTTGCTGAGCCAGAAGGAGTAGATCCCGAGGCGTCCGATGGAGTAGATGGTTCCTGTACCTCCGAGGACTCGGGGACAGTAGGGAGTCCTGGAAGCCGAGTCGTGGATCGACGTTGTGGAACGTACTCCTTCACCCTCGGAGTTGGCAACAGTGGATCCTCGTGCATGCGTTGGCGAAGACGTCTCAACCTTTCTTCTCGAGTCTTCGGTAGGTCGGAAGATGTAGAAGCAGAAGCAGCGTGAGCGGTGTCGGATCTCCGTATAATACTACCCACGTTTTCCCTCACGTCAACGCTCATCACATTACCCGAGCCAGAGGCCCCCCCAGTGGGACCCCGGCGCCTCGGACGTAAGGCCCGAGGACTAGAAGGGACGGGTTGCGCACCTTGGGCAGGACCTTCCTGTTCTGGATGGTCCATAGGTGCGGCTCCTAGACCTAAGCCTACCCTATATCTTAGCACACTCGGAGCCCGCTGGTCTAGTGCGTCGAGGACGTGCGTAGGAATCGGCATCTCGTACTGGCCGTCGGTGTAGTCTCGCTTGGCTAACCAGCTGATCTTCTTCGGCTTGATGACGGGATGACCGGAACGGCGTCGGATCTCCTGATTACGGTCCATATGGTCACGGATGATGAGACCATAGAATCGCAACCAAGGGATCGAGTTATGTCGGGTGCGTTCCCGAGTCGTCAAGTCTTTGGTGATGTCAAGCCACAGCTGGGACGCGATGTCGATACGGCGTCCGTAAGCGACCGAATGGTAGATATGCCAGAATGAGGTCGTCGCCCTGTCGACTCCTTTCGTCTTGGAGGAGAGGCACCTGTTCATGATGTTGAAGAGTTGAGCCCAGATCGTTGGTAAGAAGCTTGTGGTGATCTGCGACACGCCGTTCACTACCTCGGTAACCCCAAGAGCTAGGATTTCGCTCAATAGAATGGGCCCGAGACTAGTTCGTCGAACTCCTGGTGGCCGCCATCAGTAGCGGCAGGGAGGCGAAGGATTCGGCGGACGTCCTCCATAGTGATGACCAGTTCGGTGTGATCCACTCGACCAATGATCGAGAAGACACTGAACCGGGTGTCTAGAACTGCTGTCTTCCAGAACTGCTGCAGGTATATTCCCGGTACCTCGGCAGTGGCCGTCAAGGCGTAAGCAAGTGGATGAGCTCGAAGGATCTCCCTTACGATGGTATGTTGCACCCGGACAGAAGATAGGTTCACATAATCGTTGTTCTGAAGTATGCGAACGATGTCCTCGGGAGCGATCAGAGCTCGGTCAGCCTCTGGATCGATCGGAGAAGAAGGACGTTGTCTCTGGTTTGCCATTTCTGACATAGACAGATAAAATTTTAATAGTTAGTCTCTTCTTAACTCTAATCATGTGTTCTGACGAAAATTCGGCAGAGTTTCGACTAGTTGCGAGTCAGTTTATCGAAGATTCCCGAGGGAATCTTTTAAAACTGAGTCGAACTAGTAAAACGATTTTTCCGCGAAACTCATGTCGAGAATTTTAAAACGACCGAAACTGGATTCGAAACCACAGATCCAGGACTGGCTTAAAGCGCGAATCGGTCTATGGACAAATCCCGTGAGGTGATTTGTTAAGAACGATTCTCGCAAAAAGCCAAGTCCCGAATCGGGGGTTTGAAGTCCCGAATCGGGGGTGTCAAGAACACATAATTATACAATATAGAAGTCCCGAATCGGGACATATAATAGATATTTTAAAGAGTCCCGAATCGGGACAAGTACTCAACCCATATAAAGCATAAGTCCCGTATCGGGGAAATCAACATACGAATCAATTTATACGAGCAAAGTCCCGAATCGGGAGATTGAAATTCCCGAATCGGGAAATTCAGAAGTCCCGATACAGGAACACAAATGTCCCGCATCAAGAACATTCGAAGAGTCCCGATTCGGGACTCGACGAACATGACGACTGTTCAACTTTTCGGACTCTAAATCGATCAAAAACACTTCAAATCAATCCTAAAACTAGTTCTATTAAGTACATTAACGATTTAAACACGTTTAGGAAGAAGAATGGATCAATCTAACGTCCCGAAACTCGAATCCAAGGATCTTGGAGTTTCGGGTTTACCCGGAAACTTTAGGCTTCAATCCGAACTATAAACGACGTAGTTTAGATGAATCTGAATACATTAAGTCGTTAGAAATCTTACCAGGAACGTAAAGAAGTAGTCGGATCGTCGAACGGATCGATAACGAACGCTCGGGGAAGCCGGGAAGTCGATGGGTCGAACGGGGTGTTCTTCGTGTTCTTGATCGTCAGAGAGAAATCTGATAAGTGGTTTGAAAATTTGAAAGTGATAACTGAATTCAGTTATCAACTCCCGCTTTTATATTTTTGATAACTTATCAGGTTTTTTGAAAATTTTATCTGATAACTGCTCTTACAGATCACGACTATCACGAAATGACCGAATGAACCCCGAACATAAGGTTTGAAAGAATTTCAAAACTTCCCCTGAACTTGTGGTTTTCAAAAGTTTGCAAAAACGGTCCCTGAACATTGAAGTTTTGGAGACTGGCAGAACTGGTCCCTGAAGTAGTCAGAATTGGAACCTGTCACTTCCAGTCCCTTAACATAACAAGTTCATGGAATTTACAAGTTCAGCCCCTTGACGTTTATTGAAACGACTAACCTGGAAATTTCTGAGATCGGATTTATCATCGGGTCTGACACGAATGGTCAGAAGTCTGTTATTTGAATACCGGGTCCTGAACTGAAGTATTCAGAAGCCGTTCATCGGTTCTACAACCTGCAAGAAAATTTAGGAATGGTATCCAGTGCAGATTGGATCCGACAGGGTTAGTGATAAACAACATTAATACAAAAGCTCCCCCTAGATATGTGAGACACAGGAGCTCCCCTACACACATGCATATATTTAAACGACTGGCTCCCTTAGAAATCTGCCGGGGGATCTAGCATGCCCAGTTTACTGAGTAAAGAGTAATGGCGCTTCTCGTCAAAAGCTTTAGTGAATAGGTCACCTATCTGACGTTCACTTTCAACGAAAAACAGTTCAACGTTACCTTTCTCGACGTGATCTTTGATGAAGTGATATCGGATATCGATATGTTTCGTCCGAGAGTGTTGAACTGGATTTGCCGCAATCTGTATGGCACTGCTAGAATCATAGTAAATCGGAATCCGATGCATGGTATAGCCATAGTCCGCAAGTTGAATTTTCATCCAAAGAACTTGTGAACAGCAACACGCTGCAGCGACATATTCTGCCTCAGCTGTTGAAAGGGACACACAGTTCTGTTTTCTCGAGGACCAACTCACTAACTTGTCCCCTAGAAACTGGCAGGCTCCTGACGTGCTCTTCCTGTTTAACTTACAGCCTGCATGATCTGAATCTGTAAAAGCTGTTAGTTCAAAACCAGAATCCTTAGGGTACCAAAGACCAAAATTAGGTGTGCCCTTCAGGTATTTAAGGATTCTCTTGACAGCCCCGAGATGAGATTCTCGAGGGTCGCACTGAAAACGAGCACATACACACGTGGCAAACATAATGTCGGGTCTACTTGCCGTGAGATAAAGCAGAGATCCAATGATCGCACGATATACTTTTTGGTCAACCGGATTACCAGACGCATCTGCATCCAATTGGAATGACGTGGACATTGGAGTTGAAGCAGACTTAGGTCCAGTAAAGTCAAAGCGTTTTAAAATGTCAAGAGTATACTTGGATTGGTTTATAAAAATCCCTTGCGGGGTTTGACGGACTTGTAGTCCTAAGAAAAACGTAAGTTCGCCCATCATACTCATTTGAAATCTGGATTTCATTATCTGCTCAAACTCAGTGCAAGACTCAGGGTTTGTAGATGCAAAGATGATATCATCCACGTATATCTGCACTACAGTCAAATGATTACCTGACCTTCGAAGAAACAGGGTAGGATCGACAGTACCCTTTTTGTTAGGATTATGTGCGAGACAGTAACAGGGTTATCGTGTCCAATGTTATAAGACACTAGTAGGTCACACTGCTGCACACCAAAATGAGAATGTTTAGATTATGGGAAATAATTAATTGGTCAATTAATTATTTAGAGAGAAAAGAAATAAATAAATAATTAGTTGAATTATTTATAATTAATTAATCAGTTAGATTAATTAAAAAGGATAATTATGGAAGTTATTTCAGAGATAATTACCAAGAATTATATATGGAATCAAACACTGCCAGGTTTGTCCATATAAATAAAGGGTTAAGGGTTCATAATTATAGGTTTAATTCCTTTATTCCCAAGAAAGCTTTTCTCTCTCTCTCTCCCTACCCAAAAACCGGCGCCAACATCCAGACACAGATCAGGAGTCGTTTTTTGGAGTGATCCACGGTGGTCTAGCAACCCTCTCAACCGGTGCCAGTAGCAGTGTACCCCCTGCTTGCGTTTCGGAGTTATTATTCGCAAAGGTAATCCACCAAAACACCCTTTATTGTGTCTGTATGGTTTGGGATTGGATCCTCGATTGGGAATCGGGTTTTATTCCGCTGTGCATGTTCTTGTATCCCTCGATTCCCAACAGTGGTATCAGAGCCACTTCCTAAACCTAACAGATCAGGTTTAAGCTGTTTGTTAGTTAATTAGGTTTTATAAAAATCGTTAATTTGTTAAAAATCTGATTTTTGTAAACCTAACGAAACGACGATCGGCTGCGGAACGGCGGCAGTTAGCCGGCCGGACCTCCAGGCCGATCGCCGTCGATTCTCTACCGGCCGTACCACCCGATTGGTGGCTGCGGTACCGGCTGTCATGGTATGCGCCGGCCACACCACCCGCTTGGTGGTTGTGGCGTCGGCCATCGTCGACCGCGAAGGAAAACCACCACCGCACCACCGATTGTGGTGGCGGTGGTGTCGATCGAACCCAAACCGCCGATCGGCGATGGGTAACCATGATCGACCACCTAGGCGGTGGCGATCAATCGGAGGGAATGGATGGCAGCGGTGATCGCCGCTTGCCTGTCGAACCTCAACCAGCCGCACCACCAGTTACGGTGGTGGCGGCGTTCGCTGTTTTCCGTCGCGTGATCGCGGCGGCAGTGGTGGTTAAGTCCACTGCTGTCGCCGGTGGACTATGGTGGCGATGGTATCGATTGCGGCGGTGGTGGTGGCTTTCCAGCCGCTGCTGTCGCCGACGATTGTTGCTGCGGTGGGCGGCGGTGGTGGCTCCTTAGCTGCTGCCGTCGCCGGTTGTTTTTGGTGACAGCGGTGGTTGCTGCGGCGGTGGTGGCTATCGAAGTCGCCGCTGCCGGCGGCGATTGCGGGAGGTACGGGCGGCGGTGGTGGTAATTGCGTCATCATCGTCGCCGGCGTTGAAAACCGCCGATCGACGGCCGAGTTTTGGCGGATCGGTGGTAATTCGATGACGTGATTCGTTTCGTTATTATCGTTAACGGGTCTCAGTTTGAAATCTGTTTCCGGATAGACTTCGAGAAAAGAATCGTTTTTAATCAGATTAGGTTAAAACGATTCAGGATTAAATTAATTTATTTGTTTTAAATTAATTTTGGTTTTATAATTATCCGGTTGAAATTCAGTTGTATTTTAAATCGTTTAATTATGTTAAGTCATAGCTGAACCCTTTTAGACCCGTGGTTGTGTTTTATTTATCCGTTTTATTTATTTGCTTAATTGTTGGGAGGCATGCGTGCCATTTACAACCCCTTTTGTAATTTAGATTATTTTATTAGACTAGTTGGGAGGCCTGCGTGCCATATAAACCCATCTTGTAATAATTATTTTAATTACACTAAAAGACGGAGACAAAACGACGGCCATGGATCTCGGAGCCAGTGGGAGTGCCAGAAGATGAAGACTTTTGTCACTTAGGGTTGAGACCGTTGTTTTGTGTTGGCTCACAAAACAACATTAGTTTAAGGGTTTAGGCTATGATTGTGCCTTTTATATTTAAATTGCGTGGTTGTTTATTTTACGTAATTGCTATTAAATATAAATTGCCTTTTTGAACGAATTGTTTAAAAATTACGAGGATACAAATACAGTTAGTGTTTGGATCCAGTTTTTCAAAAAGCTTTGAAAAAGAAAACTGGCATTTTTGACCCTTAGTAAAATCATAGATTAGTAAGTGCAACCCACTTTAGGGGCACCTCCGGTGTAAGGTACATAGGGCGTTGTAAGTGCACACACTATGAACGCCCGTGTTCAAACCGAAACTGGAGGGTGATAAAACTCTGCGAATTATCTCCGGGTGGTACCGGCCAGAGATTGTCCAGGTCCCGGGTGGTGCAATCTATTTTGGTAATTATTTATTCACTGGGTGGTACCAGGACAAAATGCACTAGAGGGACTAAATACGCACGGATTTTTTTTAATATCCGATGTCCCGACGATCTAGAAGTCGTATTTTCAGATAGGAATACGATTGGTATAGTTTTACCTACCATAGATCGCATGAGTCGGTTTGACATGATCACATGCTTCCCGACACATGTGAAATATGGATTCTAGTCTAATAAATTTATTTTAAGGGTAATAATTTATTAGAATTATATAATTATAAACTAAATTGGAATTTATATTCTTCTGTAGATGTCTCCAATTAGCATTCCGTTTTATTCACCTGAGGAATCACTTCGCCTTATTACGGGCAAGTGGAAGCTTACGGGCCAGAACTTTCCAGTTTGGAAGTTGCACTTACAGAATGTTTTGAGTGCCCAGGGTAAGCTTTATGTGATCAATAAGCCCATGTCACGACCCAAAAGCAATGCCCCAGAAGAGGAATTTGCTGAATATTTCAGATTCATGGCAGATGAATCGGATGTAATGTCCATTCTAGTTTTCTCTATGTCACCCGAGTTCACGGGAGACTTGAGAGTGAAATTCTGTCACGAGGTCGTAAGGAATGTAGAAAACTAGTTAGGTTTCTACAAGCACACGGGCAAGCTTTTGATCATGCAAGAGATTCTCTCCCTGAAGCTTTTTAAAAACCATCTTATTGAAATGAGAAGGCTTTTTAAATGTTTATCACGTCTGGGGTACAAGATGACTCAGGAAGAGTTAGTGTACCTCATGTGGTTCTCCCTCACAAAGGAAGTATAGGACACAGCTAGTGCCTACATGAAGGAACCAAAGAACGACGTGGATAAAGTTCATGAAGATATCCTGGCCAGTCTAGAGCCAGTACCCGAACCTGCGAATCTCATGGACACTGATATAATTGATGAGCTGGGAGATCTGAGTTGTCCAGAGTGCGGCAGCGAGGATATTTGCGAGCACTCGATGAATATCGACCAGATAGAGATCGGTTTATCCGATGCTCCAGGTATCTTTATGATAGATTGCTTAATCACTTCTTATGAATCATGGGTAATTGATACAGGCAGTGGTAACCACATTTGTAATCATTTACAGGGATTCACTAGAAGAAAGACTCTGAGGAAGGACCGTTGGAACCTACGAGTTGGCGAAGGCACTCCGTTGATTGCTGAAGCCGTGGGATCTTATAGTCTTAGTTTACCCTCGGGTCTAGTTTTGGAACTGGATAATTGTTATTATATTCCAAATATGATTAAGAATGTATTGTCTTTTGATTTGTTGGTAGACCAAGGCTTTTATTATAAATATTCTTATAAAATGATTTCAGTCTTTAAAAATAATATTTTCTATTTTAAAGCTACACCCGTAGATGGTCTATACACTGTAAATCTTAAAGACAACAATAGTGAAATCTATCATATAAGTAAGCGATCCAAGGATATTGAGGATCAGACTTACCTCTGGCATTGTCGTTTAGGCCATATAAACAAGAAACGCGTTGAACTACTCCTAAAAGGAGGTTTTCTTGGCAATTTCGACTATAAACCTTTTGATAATTGCGAATCTTGTTTATCTGGCAAAATGACAAAGCAACCTTTCAACAGTGAGAATGAAAGGGCTACTGACTTGCTTGAAATAATCCACACAGATGTATGTGGACCTTTCAGTCATGTAGCAAGAGGAGGATACCGGTACTTCATTACCTTCACTGACGACTTCAGTAGGTATGGTTATGTCTACTTGATGAGACATAAATCTGAAACCTTTGAGAAATTCAAGGAATATCAGAATGAAGTACAGAATCTACTTGACAAGAGGATCAAGTTCTTACGGTCAGATCGTGGTGGCGAATATCTCAGTGATGAGTTTGACAATCATCTAATGGAGTCTGGGATTGTATCCCAACTTACACCTCCGTATACACCTCAGATGAACGGTGTATCAGAAAGGAGAAATCGTACTTTGCTTGACATGGTACGAACGATGATGTGTCATTCTTCGCTGCCAATATCATTCTGGGGACACGCGCTCGAAACAGCAGCACACATACTGAACAGAGCGCCAACAAAGTCGGTAGAAAAGACTCCATACGAGTTATGGAAGGGTAAGAAACCCAACATATCTTTTCTGAAAATTTGGGGTCGTGAGGTTTACGTCAAACGACCTACCTCAGAAAAACTCAAACCCAAATCCGACAAGTGTTTCTTCGTTGGATATCCCAAGACCACCGTGGGATATTATTTCTACAACCCTGAAGAGAACAAAGTGTTTGTTGCTCGAAATGGAAAATTTCTGGAAGAAAAGTTTCTCAGTTTAGAGAACACCAGAAAGGATGTAGATCTACAGATAGTAGACGAAGAAAGCACTACACCAGTTGTTGAGCCAGAAATTCAACATAACAATGTTGAACCTCAATCAGAGCCGATTGAGGAAGTGCAAACACAGGACCTTCGCAGATCCAGCAGCGTAAGACAAGAACCAGATAGGTATCTTGGGTTCTTAGTCTCTCAAGATAGTGGAGACTTAAATGAACCAACATCCTATGGAGAAGCTGTGTCAGGCAGTGAGTCTGAACAATGGCAGGAAGCCATGAAGGCCGAGATGCAATCCATGTACGACAACCAAGTTTGGGAGTTGACTGATTTGCCACAACACTGTAAGGCTGTTGGACGCAAATGGGTTTTCAAGAAGAAAACCGACATGGATGGGAACGTACACACCTTCAAAGCCAGACTGGTTGCAAAAGGATTCACGCAAACTCATGGTATTGACTATGATGAAACCTTTTCACCAGTGGCAATGTTGAAGTCAATTAGGATTCTTATGGCCATCTCAGCGTACTTTAATTACGAGATTTGGCAAATGGACGTCAAGACAGCCTTTCTGAATGGAAAGTTAACAGAAGACGTCTATATGGAACAACCAGAGGGGTTTGAAGATCCTAAGAATCCTAATAAGGTATGTAAGCTGCTAAAATCTATTTATGGATTGAAGCAAGCATCTCGAAGCTGGAACTTACACTTTGATGAGCGAATCAAAGAGTTTGGTTTTACCAAAAGTGAGTTCGAGCCGTGTGTCTACACTAAGTTCAGTGGGAGCATAGTAACCTTCTTGGTCTTATACGTAGATGACATTCTGCTCATAGGAAACGATGTGCCAACTTTACAGAGTGTTAAGAGTTGGTTAAGCAAATATTTCCAGATGAAAGACCTTGGAGAAGCCGCTTATATACTCGGTATAAAGATCTACAGAAATAGATCTAAGCGGCTTATCGGGCTTACCCAAAGTACGTACATCGATAAAATCTTGAAGAAATTCAGGATGGACGAATCCAAGAAAGGATTTATCCCGATGCAACATGGCATAGTGTTAAGTAAAACACAGTGTCCTGTTTCTGGTCAAGATCAGGACAAAATGAAATCGGTCCCATATGCTTCAGCAATTGGATCGATTATGTATGCCATGCTATGTACTAGGCCTGATGTTGCTTACTCAGTAAGTGTTACGAGCAGATACCAACAGAATCCAGGTGAACCCCATTGGGTGGCTGTCAAGAACATTCTTAAATATCTGAGAAGAACGAAAGAAATGTTCTTGGTCTTTGGAGGTACTGAGGATGAAATTAGTGTCACCGGGTACTCTGACGCTAGTTTCCAGACCGACAGAGATGACTTCAGGTCACAGTCAGGGTATGTCTTTACCCTAAACGGAGGTGCGATCTCATGGAAGAGCTCGAAGCAGGACACGATTGCAGACTCAACTACAGAGGCAGAGTACATTGCAGCATCTGATGCGGCAAAGGAAGCTGTCTGGCTGAGGAATTTTCTATCGGATCTCAGAGTGGTTGCCAGTATCTCGAGACCGATCGATATATTCTGTGATAACTCAGGAGCCGTGGCGCAAGCAAAGGAACCTAGAGAGCATCACAAGTCGAGACACGTGCTCAGAAAGTATCACCTCATCCGAGAGATCATTGGAAGAGGAGATGTGAGAATATGCAAGATTCCAACAGAAGACAATGTCGCAGATCCGCTGACAAAGCCACTAGCAAGGGCAAAGCATGAGGCACATGCGAATTCCATTGGGATGCAGTACCTGGAAGCCAGTAGCTAGTACTTAGTTTATTAATTATTACTATAGTCTAATTTAGAAACAATGTAATCATGTAAAGTTTTTATTTCACAGTGTGTTGGAAATAAATGGAGGTTTTGTTTTCATGATTGTTCTAAATTAACTATTTTTTGCATATTTAACGTATCCATGATTCTACAAAGTCTTGTATGAAATCTAAATTTCCGTAGCCACTTATTGAAATGGGAATTTCAATAGGGAGTTTGACGCTATTATAAATACTTGATGATTTATTCAAAGTAAAGAATAAAAGCACATGTGATGTGACCAAGTATTTGTAGATACTCATCAGAGTGTTTGGGTATTGGAAGTGACCAGTAATCAAGTCTGCTTCATGGAGCCTTAGTCATAGGCACTGACTTGATAGGTTGTCCTTAGACCTGAGATACTTGGTTTGGGAACACGAGGACCACTGTACTCTTAGCGCGTACTAACGCTGCACCGTAACTGGGTGGCCATACGGGACGTGACTAGATGCAGCGGAAGCCGTGGATCCAAATGCAAGTAGTCAAGAAGGGATTTGCACCTCTTTCAAAAGAGAGATATTTCCGGGCCCCTTGACGATTAAGATTGGCAGAAAACGCGTGGCCACGCTCGGATAGAATAACAGAGTTATTTAGTAATATCCGTTACTGCAGGCAATCGAAATCAGAGTCAAGAAATACTTGATTTTAAGAAATGAATCCTCCACTCCATGTCTTAAATCACTTTAGAAATATCGTGTGCAAAAGGAATGAACCTGTGTACAAATTCAGGCATGAATTGTATCTCTGGATATAAGAGATCTTATAACCTGGTTAACCTAAGTGTCTGGCTAGGGACCTCCTTAGGCCAATGATAACAGTTCAGTTACATGTCTAGCACAAGTGGAAGTCTGTTAGGATTATGTGCGAGACAGTAACAGGGTTATCGTGTCCAATGTTATAAGACACTAGTAGGTCACACTGCTGCACACCAAAATGAGAATGTTTGGATTATGGGAAATAATTAATTGGTCAATTAATTATTTAGAGAGAAAAGAAATAAATAAATAATTAGTTGAATTATTTATAATTAATTAATCAGTTAGATTAATTAAAAAGGATAATTATGGAAGTTATTTCAGAGATAATTACCAAGAATTATATATGGAATCAAACACTGCCAGGTTTGTCCATATAAATAAAGGGTTAAGGGTTCATAATTATAGGTTTAATTCCTTTATTCCCAAGAAAGCTTTTCTCTCTCTCTCTCCCTACCCAAAAACCGGCGCCAACATCCAGACACAGATCAGGAGTCGTTTTTTGGAGTGATCCACGGTGGTCTAGCAACCCTCTCAACCGGTGCCAGTAGCAGTGTACCCCCTGCTTGCGTTTCGGAGTTATTATTCGCTAAGGTAATCCACCAAAACACCCTTTATTGTGTCTGTATGGTTTGGGATTGGATCCTCGATTGGGAATCGGGTTTTATTCCGCTGTGCATGTTCTTGTATCCCTCGATTCCCAACACTTTTTGTATCCGGACCCAAGCAAGTAAATGGTAAGAGTTTCATACCAGGCACGAGGTGCTTGCTTTAATCCGTAAAGTGCTTTGTCGAGCACGTAAACGTGTTCCGGGTACTTGGGATCAACAAATCCCTCAGGTTGCTCAACATACACTACTTCTTGAAGTTCTCCGTTCAGGAACGCGCACTTGACGTCCATCTGGAAGACCTTCATGTTCTTGTGAGCTGCATACGCGAGAAAAATTCTGATGGCCTTGATTCTAGCCACCGGAGCGAATGTCTCGTCGTAGTCGATGCCTTCCTGTTGACGGTATCCCTTGGCGACCAGACGAGCCTTATTACGAATAATAAGATCGTTTTCATCTTTCTTGTTGCGGAAAATCCACCTCAAGTCAATGATTCGTATTTTTCTTGGTCTTTCAACAAGGCGCCAAACTCTGTTTCTCTCGAATTCGGCAAGCTCATCCTGCATGGCCCTTACCCAGTCAGGATCAGAAAGAGCGTCCTGGGTCTTGGTTGGTTCAAATTGACTCAGGAAGCCACCGAAAAGGATTAGGTTTTCATCTTTCTTTGAAGAGCGAGTTGTCACTGGAGCAGATGGACTACCGATGATGTTGGTAGTGGAATGGCTTCTGGTCCACTTTCTGGAATGGGGAATAGGATCGTATTCCATGTTGTTTCTTGAGTCATTCTCATCCCGAATGGCGGAGGAGAGAAGACTAGCATCCGGATCAGTATTCAACACAGTCTCCGGACGGGGTTTACGAACCACTTCATCATAAGTTCTTGATGGAGAAGGTGGCGGAACAACTTCAGGAATTGGTGCAAGAACAGTGGACACCGTCTGTTCTCGGACCGCTTCAACTGTAGTTTTAGGAGAGGGTTGTGTTGAAGAGAGCTGAGAGGGGGAGAGAACAGTTTCCTCATTCAAAGTGTTGGAAGAGGATTCTGTTTCTGTGATCGGGTTAAGTGCAGACACTGGTTCTACAGAGTCAGAAGAGGTTTCTCCTACAGCGGTAGAACAGGATGTGCTCTCATTCACGAATGCATCTGCGGATATGGTTGTTGATGAAGGAATGGAATGATCAGTTGGAGCAGGAACAATGATTGGACCAACGAGGGTCGTTAGATCAAATTCTGCTAAGTCAATAAAATCAAATCCAAGCGAGTCAGTAGGAACAGTTGTGCTCGGTTGTGAGACAGTGTGCAAATCAGGGAAGACTGAATTAGCTGAACTAGGGCTGGCATTGGAATACATCTCAGTTTCAGAGAATTAGCTGAACTAGGGCTGGCATTAGATGGTCAACATACCGACTCTCAAAGATAGATCGGGTCCGTTTGTTGTATATACGGTAAGTCGCTGAGTTATGTGAGTATCCAATGAAGATAGACTCATCCGACTTAGCGTCAAACTTTCCCAGATCATCTCTGTTGTTCAGTAGATAGCATACACAACCGAAAACTCTAAAGAATTTAATATTCGGCTTACGCTTGTTGACCATCTCGTACGCGGTTTTACCAGTCCGCTTAACGATTAGAGTCCTGTTCTGAGTGTAACAGGCAGTTGATACAGCTTCAGCCCACAGGGATAGAGGTACACCAGAATGTGCTATCATGGATCTAGCAGCTTCGACCAACGTACGGTTCTTCCTTTCTACGACTCCGTTTTGCTGGGGAGTACGTACAGCAGAGAAGTTGTGAGAGATGCCCACTTCTTCAAGGAAAGACTGGAGTTTCGCATTCCGAAACTCTGTACCGTTGTCGCTTCTCAGCTTCTTCACCTGACGACCCAAGAGGACTTGGATACGTTTGATGAAGGCGATGATTAGATCTGCAGCGTCCGATTTGGCTCTAAGGAATTCGAGCCATGTGTACCGAGAGTATTCATCGACAAGTACAAGCATATATTTCTTGCGTGCAAGACTTTCGACTCTCATCGGTCCACAAAGATCCATATGCAGCATGTCAAGTGTGATTTGCTTATGAAAAATGAAAATTCTATTTGAGATGTTTGCTTTTAATTTATAAATGGATTACTAAAGCTTATACACTTTTATTAGGATATATTAGACTAAGAAAACCTCCTGGCTAAACTGTATAGACATCTTCAAGAAGGTGTCTATTAAGAGAAGCGGTTTTATGAAATCTATTTGCCAAATCTCATAATCATAATATGCATTTATGGTAAATTATATCCTTATTTATCTAATCATGTGTGTATTTATTTCTTCCATGTCAGTATTCTTTCCGAAAAAATTACTCACTCCTTTAAGTCTTACTGTATGGAGAAAGATCAATCAAGCTCATACTTGATTATCATACATGGATTTCATCTTACTAGTCATGACTCCAAGTCATTTGTTTATTTGAAATCTGACATAGCATTCAGGTAACTGATGGGTTTCATGAGAAACAATCAGAAAACATTTGTCAACTTTAAATCCATATTTCTCGAGGTTTGACAAATTTGACAAATCTACATCAGGTTGTGGTTCTTGATCTACTTCAAGTTCCATATGCCTCCCATTCGCTTTATCTATTAGAAGCTTTCATTCTAATAACTTGGCATTTAGAGTAATAAGAGATATTATCCTTAGTGAGTTTGTATAAGCAATGACCTAAACAACCTTTTAGGCTATTTTACAATATGTACTTTTAGTTGGTGTTATATTCAAAATACAGGTGATGTTGATTAAAGCATAATCCAAAAATGATAAAGGAGGATAATTCCTAATTATTAGAAAACAAATCATATCTAATAAGATTCAATTCATCATTTATTATTTGCAAATATTTTGATGGTCCTACTGGAAAGTTTCTTAACTTCATATTGAAATAACGTTGAACATTTCAACAATTCCACTTTTATCATATAAAATATAATTTCAATGACTATAGCTGTTAATGAAGTTCAATTGGTATCTCGTATTATATCTAGACATTACTTTTGTAAAAAGATAATACATTGTTATGTATTATTCCTAACAAAATTCTTTTTCTCTACCAATTAGAGAAAACAGTATTAATTATCTATTATAAATAAGATTAACATATGTCAAACAAACTAAAATTATTTGCCCTCAAGGATCCATTTTTGGAAGTTGGAGTGTGTTTATCTAATTTGCATAACAAAAATAATAATGTCATATATAATTTTAGATTCAAAACATTTTGAGTCTAAAGATTTTGCTTATAGAACTGTTGTTTAGACGAATATTGATATTTATTTCATAATCTTATTAAGAGATCTAATTTTCGAAATATGAATAATCATTTTAGAATATGAATATGATCGTTATGAAAAACGATTAAGTAAATAATCAATTATCTAATCATACAATTGAGATATATAATTAGTCAAACGAAATTAAAACGTTATATCGTTCAAAACAATTATAGTTTTATAATACAAGTCATTATGTTCAAAACATAAATAATAATTTCCAAAAGTGCTGGTTCGCAACTGATAACTCCAAAATTATACATATTTTGGTAGTTCTGGTTTGAATGTTTTTATCCCGTTTTGACCCATTTCCCGTACAATTTACTCTCGAAAGCTACTGATTCTGAGTTTTGTAGGATTGGGAAGCCTTTGGACGGAAAAGTATGAAAAGAGTCGCAAAAGCATGAAAAATGATCAAAAGTGGACAGTGAAGCCTTCGCGTACGCAAAGATTATAGTTTCGCGCTGCCAAGTGAGCTAGTTCTAGAAGATTCCTGCTTTTTACTCGTTTCGCATTGGAGATCAAATGTTTAGCGCCACGAAGAAGGAGTAGACGCCCTTTGGAAGATTCCAGATTGAGTAAAAAAGGAAAAAAGGGTTTCGTTTAGTACTTCGCGTCGCGAAGTGACCATTTAGCGAACGCGAAGTGAGCCGATTTCAGTATTATAAATACAGGCTTCACCCCATTATTTGAGATATGAGCTACCAGAGTCGATAATATTCACTAAAATAGGAATTCAGTAGTTAGAGTCATAGAGAGTCTTGTATGAGCCATCAGCGCGATACGATCCTAACCCGGAGCCGTTTAGCCAGTACACGATCATCCCTCGTTGTACGGTTTGTATAATGTCTTTCTATTTAGTTTTATTTTCTGTTTTAATTATGTTAGTGAGTAGTTTAATTTAGTGGTTATTATGGTTTGATGAATCTTGTTGGATGATTTGGTTTTGCTTTTAATGAATATTAGTTTTGTTTGGTTTATTGAGTGTTTATCTTTGGCTCCTAATTCAATGTTTAAACTCTGGCTACTTGAAGTCGTTGATTGGGTGTGTTTGTTTTCGAAATAGACAGACTCCGATAGGTTAATCAATCTCCCTAATCTTTCATTCCAGTGACCAACAGTAGTCCGCTCGGACCAACAGTAGACTGGATTGTAGTGTCCCACAACTTAGCATTGAATAGGATGACTTTTACTAGACTGCTTGACAACCAGTCCCTGCAATTGGGCCGGGAGACCAACTTGGTTGATAGGCTTAGATATACATGTTAGGGTGCTTTGGCTTAAATTTTTACAATAACCAACTAAACTATACGTTTTGATAATATTCATGAATCATCCACAAGAGGAATCTCCATAACCATAATAAGTACTAGTTTGTCTTTATAAGTTTTAATTCATCTTTAGTTTGTTAACTGTTTTTCTTTCAGTATTTTAGTTTTCTCAAACTACTTTCACAACCCCCCCCCCCCCCTTTCTAAGATTAATTAGACTTAAAAAAGTTTTCATCGAATAACTTGACCGTTCCCAGTGGTAAGAACGATACCTAGACTTTCCTACACTATATTACTCGCAATCAGATACGCTTGCCTGCGAATGTGGTAATAATAGTTGGGCTTTTTAAGGGTTAAACTTGGTTCTATTTTATATATAGTATTTACCGCATCAGCAACTCTTGCTCCCTTACTCGTGTGGTATTACAACTTGTTTGTTCTTAGTCGTTTACTCCTTTTGAACATTTGTAACACATTTACAAATATCAGTTTAACACTTAGTATCAAGTACTCAAGTGTTATATGAAAAGTATAAGTTCTATCATATAGATACCTGGATTGCTGGTCTGACCAGACTTTTTCAACTCAGTGAAATAAGAGGAGCAGTTCCTCTTCCAGTGTCTTATTTCTCGCAATAGGAACAAGAACCATTTTTAGGTTCTTTCTTGGTTTTTCGTCCTTTGTACTTTTCCTTGTTCTGAACCATGGGTCTTTTAGAGCACACACTATAACTCTTATCGACCTTGTCGGCATCCAAATGTTTCAACATGTGTGAAGCATTTAATGATGAGTTGTTGGTATATCTGAGTCATTTGACGATACATCTGATATGCATCATCATTATCACAGATCTTCTGATGATCAGGGACGACAGTTCCCATTATGATTACATCTTCAACATCACATTTATGCTTCCAGCAAGCATCATGATTAGTCCGACTGGTCAGCGGAGGTTGTTCAGGAACAGGAACTTTTAAGATATATATATAATTTCTCTTTGTTCTTGAGAACAGCTTTCAATGCACGATTCCAATCACGGAAATTAATTCCATCGAATGTCACGGTTTCTCGTAAATCGTGAAGGGATATATAGTGAATAGGAATGAGGTTGCGTTTTGATTTCATCTACAAAATATTAACAAAATGCATTTAGCATTTTCAATATTTATATCTTTAATAATTAATACCCTTTATGTTTCTAAAACATTAATTATCAAAGTCTAAGATCGAAGTTGCGAAACAAATAAATGACCAGTGACTCACTATTATCCTATTTATTTAATCCAAGAAGGTAGATAACGATTATCAATTATATTCTAATATATAAATTTTAGCATTATGAGATCGCTAACAACTTTTGTTAATAAACATGATTCGATCTCATCTATGCCTCGGACCTCTCTTGGTTGGGTAATTTACCATGCAACGAAAAGAGTTCCGATCAAGTCATCCAATTAGAGAAACTTGTGTAATCGGCTTATAACTGTTATAAGAATCGCGAAAACACTTCGGCCAACAAAAGATAACACAAGTAGTTAGGTGACTCACCATAACCAACAAGCTTATGTAAATGAAGTGCGAATGTTTCTATAGTTGGACGACATAGACTTATTGTTAGAACTTAAGTTTATAGAATAGTTGAGGGGTGTATTGTGTAATTCTTCTTTATCTTGGGTTAAGGTATAAATTCCTCAATGCCTTTGGTTTGTAGAGTACATTCACTTTTGCAATCTATGAAAGATATGATTTGATCTCTACATTCTCTCTCTACTTCCTCTCTCTACATTTCTCTTAACACATTCATGTTAGATTCATCATGATTTGATAAGATCATGATGAATTAACTCATCTTATGCATTAACAATTGGTATCAGAGCTGGATTACTGAATTAAAGAAGGATCAACAAGCTAAATTCTTGAAGATTTGAAGAAAAATGGAAGAAAGTTGAAGAAATTCAAGTTGAAGCAATCTAGAAGAGTTTATATGTGATTTTTCATGAAATCATGTTTAGTTTCATGAGATAGTCAAAGTTGAGGTGTTAGGCTTGATATAATGTCATTTGATAGCTATAAGATTGAAGTTTTGAGGTTGGAAAAATATTGAAAATGGTGGAATTCATATTTTTCGAGTTATGTTCTTATTTTTTGAGTAGTATATCTTCATATTATTTGAGAGTTTGTTAGAATTCGAGCATGGCATGTGTTATTCGAGTAGTGCATGGGTAGTTCGAGACAAATTGGATTTTTTGCATGTGTTTGAGCAAATAAATTCTTCGAGACATATTCAGTTTTCGAATAATTTTCACTATTCGAGCCATATTCAGTCTTCGAATAATTTTCACTATTCGAGCCATATTTAGTCTTCGAGCAATTTTCATTATTCGAGCCATATTCAGTCTTCGAGCAATTGTCATTCTTCAAGTCTTCGAGTAATTGTCATTCTTCAAGCCATATTCATTTTTCGAGTCATATTATTCCTCGAGCTAGTGTGTTCTTCGAGTCTCAAGGTTTTCAAGTCTCAAGTTCTTTGAGTCTTGAGAATATAGTTTTACGAGTTGATTTGTTGATTTTTCTTCATACTTTAGTAACAAGATCCAGTTAAAGATGAGTTTTGTTAACAAGAAAGAATATATGTCTATAGGATCTGAGACTAAAGCACCTGTATTGTTCAAAGATGAATATGAATTGTGGGTGTCAAGATTCAAACTATATCTGAGACGGAAAAAAGATGGAGATAAGTATCTAAAATCAATACTAAAAGGCCCACATCCTATTCCATATGAAGAAATTGGAGAAGATGGAATATCAGTACCAAAAGAATTCTCTGAAATGAATGATCAAGAAAGAGAGTTGTATATGATTGATGTTGAAGCACAGAATTTTCTGATACAAGCTATCCCAAATGATATATTCTAGAAATTAGATAGTTATGATGACTCAGCGAAGTCAACTTGGGATCAACTTGAGAAAATCATGATGGGGTAAAAAGTGGGTAATCAAATGAGAATAACCAATCTGATGGATAAGTATGAGAATTTCAAGATGAAAGAAGATGAGACCTTGGAAGATACATATGATAGATTTGTTGAATTGATTAATGACATGAAGAAAAACAAGATAATCAGGTCAGAGATGGATTACATAGTCAAATTCATCAACAACTTATCATCAGATTGGAAACAATTTTCCAGATTTGTAAAGCAACACAAAGTACTGAATGAGCTTAAAGTGCATGAGGTGTGTGAGAATTTGAAGCTATTTGAAGAAGAGGTAAATGAAGGAATTGCTGAAAGGAAGAAGAAGGAAAAGAATGAAGCAGATACCTTAGCTTTACTAGCTGAAAAAGAAAAGAGTAAAAATAAATTGAGAAAGGGTAAAGCTAAGGCATTTGAAGTATATGAAGAAGTAGAGGTAGAAGAAGAAGAAAGTGAAGATGAAGAAAGAGATCTCATGTTTCAAAGTTTGTTAAGTCTAACTGAAGCCTACAAGAAGAAGTACTATAATAAACCGGTTTCCAACAACAGAAGATTTTCTTCAAAGGGTGGTAGAGGATTTAATCGAAGCTATACTCAAAGTCAGCAAGGTTATCCACCAAGAATTGAGAATCAGTATACAGACAAGTATGCCACAAAGAAAGAAGAAATTGTTCAGGAGAATTCTGAGAAAATGGGAGAAAAGAAAGTTGCAGAAGGGATCACCTGTTATAAATGTGGAAAGAATGGACATATGGCAAAAGGATGCCCAACAAAGATGACAAAAGTGGAAATGTTAAGAAAGAATTTGGAACTTGCTGAAAAACATACGAAAGGATTGGTACTTTTGGCGGATGATGCTGAATGGTTAGACTATTCTGATAATGAAGATCAAGCTCAAATGTGTCTGATGGGATTGATTGCTGAAGAGTCAGAATCTGAAGAAGAAATTGAGAATAATGAGGAAGTCCCAACAGTAAGTAATCTTTCAATTGACAAAGATAAGAAGAAATTGCTTGAGATGACAAATTTAATTCATAACAAGAATAGAGATCTTGAATTAGTCATCTCAAAGCAAAACAAAGAGATTACTGAGTTGATGCAACAAAAAGAACAATTAACTTCACAATGTGAAGAGTTGCTCAAAACAGTAATTGACTTTGAAAAGATCAAAGCAGAACACAAGACTCAAAAGGCTGAGATTGACTTTCTGACCTTAAGTCTGAATTCTGAAAAGGATAATGTTCTTACTCTAAATAAGAAAATTTCTGATCTTGATTTCAAACCGCATTAGATAGGTCAATCTGCTCATACAATTTTCTTAAACAAAAAGCATGAGTTTCGGGATTATTACTCAACAGAAGGTCTTGGTTTTAAAAATCCAAATTATTTGAAGAAGGCACTGAAGGAAAAACCTGCATTTTATAAATATACGGATATGGTAATGAGTACCAGATTTCCTTTCTTAAAAGGTTTTGAGATGAAAGAAGAAATCTCTAAAACGCAACAAATGAAAAAACATGATCCTAAGTTTTTAACTGGTACTCATAGAGTGAAATTTGTTTATAACAGCGACAACTTGAAAATTAAGTCAAAATCACCCTCAGACTATCAGGTCAACTTTGTATATCCAGATTCCCCAAGCACTATTTCCAAACCTTATGTTCCTACGTTAGAGTTGGACAGAAAGGTTTCAATACTTGAAAAACAAGTTGAGGATCTGAAAGTACAAAATACACAACTTCTGTCTAAATCAAAGAATTTTCTAACCTGGAACTCTACTGAAGATGAATCTGAATCATTATCATTGGTGTCAGATATTTTAAATGATTCAATCATCAATGTTTCTAACTCAGTAGAATCCAAACTGTCTGAACAAAAGATTTCTGATACTAAACAGAAGTTTGTAGAGGGTGTAGATGATGAACAGGAAGAGGTTGTTTGTGTTGTCAATTCCAAAGGGTACTATGAATATAAAGAACCATCTGCAATGTCATCTGAAGATGTTGAAAAACCTTTTGTTTTTGACCCTATTGTGTAAGGACAGACTATTATTTCATTTTGATGACTATTCTACTACACCGTTGAAAATTTCAGATTCTTCTTTCTTATCAAAGTCTGCAGTTTGTCATTTTCATGATGAAATTTGTTATTTAGAAAAGAAGCATGAGCAAGAAAAAGAGTTCTTTCCAAAACACAATCAATCAGTTAAAGACTGAACTTTCTCGTCAAAAGTGTGATACAAAGTTTTGGTTCAGCAAATGTGGTACTTTAACAATTTTGGGATCCATTGTCATGTGTTTTTAAATACTGAATGGAACCAAACAATTTTGGGATCCAATATCATGTGTTTTTAAAAGTGTCATTCCTAAAGAACCCATATTTGCTTGGGTTCCTAACTCTGTCTGATTTCATTATTGCAGGCTAGTCATAAATGGTACCTCGATTCCGGGTGTTCCAAACATATGACTGGAAGAAAAGAGATCCTATCCAACTACAAAGAAGAATATGGCGGATCCGTCAATTTTGGCAATAATGAGCTTGCACCGGTAGTAGGTCAAGGAGACATTGTTTGCAAAGATATCACTATAAAAAATGTAGTACATGTCGAAGGTTTAAATCATAACCTCTCCAGTATTGGCAAATTTTGTGATAAAGATTTGGAGGTAAATTTTAAAAAGCGCAGATGTGTTGTCCGAACTGAAGAGGGTAGAGAATTATTTGTTGGCTCACGAAAGACTAATCTCTACACTATTAAACTTCAGCATATACTATCAAATAATTCTACTTGTTTTATCTCAAAGACTTTGTTGCAACAATCTTTATTATGGCATCGAAGGCTTTCTCATTTGAATTACAGATATATTGATAGATTTGTTAAACATCAATTGGTATCTGGAATTCCAATGATTAAATTTGAGACGGAACAATTGTGCTCTAGTTGTGCTCAAGGCAAAATGAAGAGAGCATCTCGTCCACCTAAACCTGAACAAGGTTCCAAATCTCCGTTGAGTCTTATTCATATGGATTTGTGTGTCCCAATGAAAACTGTAAGTCTAGCCAGTCGAAAGTATGTTTTGGTTATAGTTGATGATTTTTCAAGATATACTTGGACAATGTTTTAAAAACCAAAGATGACACTTCTCAATTGATAATCAACTTTGTCAAAGTTGTTCAAGTTCAGTTAAAGTTACTGGTTCAGACTGTCCGATCAGATAATGGGACGGAGTTCAAATATAAACTATTAAAAAGTTTCTATAATTCTTCAGGCATTACTCAAACTTTTTATGCTGCAAGAACTCCGGAACAAAATGGTGTAGTTAAACGACGTAATCGCACATTAGTTGAAGCAGCACGATCAATGCTTGCTCAAAGTCAACTACCTCAATATCTGTGGGCTGAAGCTGTTAATACAGCTTGCTACACTCTAAACAAATCTATTATTCATCGGAGATTTGGAAAAACATCTTATCATATTCTATTTGGTAGAATTCCAAATATTGACTATTTCAAAGTTTTTGGGTGTCCTTGTTATGTTCTCAATGAAACTGAAAATCGTGGGAAATTTGGAACAAAGTCGGATGAGATGATCTTTGTTGGTTACTCAGATTGCTCTGTAGAATACCGAGTACTAAATAAAAAGACAAGAGTGGTGTCTGAAAGCATCAATGTTAAATTTGACCCTCTTGCTGAGATTTCTTCAAGCTCTGTTTCTAACCATGTTGTTATTACAGATGCTTCATCTTCCGCTTCATCATCCACTCCTCCTCCAGAAAACACCTCTGAGTTAGACCTATTGTTTGAGTATTTTTATGATGATTTGTATGGTATTAATCAATCTTCTTCATCGTCTACAGGGTTAACTGCATTTCCTTCAAGCTCAGATAATCCATCATCTGAAATCTCCCTAGTTACATCATTTGCGAGTCCAGATCCGCTAATACCTGATTCAACTCCTTTATCTTCTCCAGTTGTTATTGATCATATTGTCACTGGTCCGTCAAATCCTGAATCACCTGCTATTGAAGATGTTCAAATGGAAGCTCCATCTTCTTCTATGGGTCAACATAATATAATTGTTTCTGCTGCTCCTGAATCTTCATCAGCACAAGCATTACCAATTGCTGCAGTTATTGAACCCTTATCTGTGAATGATCAAACCCCTATACCTCACACTGTCAAATGGACAAAGGATCATCCTATTGAACTGATCATTGGTTATCCTACTTCAGGTGTTCAAACTAGAGCAACAACTGCAAATGAGTGTAATTTCTCGGTGTTTTTATGTACTATTGAACCTACACGGGTTTCTGATGCGTTACAAGATTCAGACTGGGTCACTGCTATGCAAGAGAAACTTAATCAGTTCTTTGCTCTTAAAGTGTGGCGGTTGGTCAAGAAACCTGACGATAAAACAGTCATTGATACCAAGTGGCTATTCAAAAATAAGAGAGATGCGAATAATGTCATTGTTCGTAACAAAGCGAGACTTGTGGCTAATGGTTATTGTCAACAGGAAGGCATTGATTATGATGAAACTTTTGCTCCTGTTGCACGACTTGAAGTAATTCGAATGTGTCTTGCATATGCTGCTTACAAGAACTTCACAATTTTACAAATGGATGTCAAAATTCCCTTTCTTTATGGACATTTGAAAGAAGAAGTATATGTTTCTCACCCAGAAGGCTTTGTAGATCCTGATCATCCCGATTATGTGTATATATTGGACAAGGCATTATATGGCTTAAAACAAGCATCAAGAGCTTGGTACGATGAGTTGTCCAAACTTCTAATTTCAAAAGGTTTCAGGAAAGGTTCAGTTGACTCAACACTTTTTATTATGAAGGAAGCTGAACATATTGTGGTAATTCAGATCTATGTTGATGATATCATTTTTGGCTCCACAAGCAGGGAATTATGCAAGAAGTTTGAAAAAGTCATGAATAACGAGTTTAAGATGAGTATGATGGGTGAGATCAACTTCTTTCTTGGATTACAAGTACGACAGTTTCCAGATGGTATTTTCATCAATCAGTTAAAATACATTTCTGATCTTCTCAAGAAGTATGATATGTCTGGTTGTAATTCCATTGGTACTCCAATGGCTACTGGAAATAAGCTTGGTACTGATCATGAGGGCCAAGATGTTGATCTTCGGATGTATCGCGGCATGGTTGGTTCTTTAATGTATCTCACTGCAAGCAGACCTGATATCATATTTGCTACATGTGTGTGTGCGAGATATCAGGCAAAGCCAAAAGACTCTCATCTTGCAGCAGTAAAAAGGAGTTTTGGATACTTAAAGGGAACACCATATTATGGCATTTGGTATCCTAAAGGACTTGGTTTTGTGTTACAGGCTATACTGATGCTGATTATGGTGGTTGCAATATGGACAGAAAGAGCACCTC
The DNA here is from genome assembly GCA_030169165.1 of Centaurea solstitialis. Lineage (NCBI taxonomy): Eukaryota > Viridiplantae > Streptophyta > Magnoliopsida > Asterales > Asteraceae > Centaurea > Centaurea solstitialis. The sequence goes on from CM058045.1 coordinate 35,072,673, forward strand.
TAGTCATTTACAGTTTCTGGGAAATAAGCTAGTGTCATGGGCATCCAAGAACCAGCAATGTGTGTCTACACCTACAGCTGAATCTGAATATGTTGCTGCAAGTTGTTGTTCACAGGTTCTTTGGATGAAAACTCAACTTCGAGATTATGGTTTTGAATACAAGAAGATTCCCATTTATTGTGATTCCAAAAGTGCCATTGCTATATCAGCTAATCCAATACAACACTCCAAAACCAAGCACATTGATATCAGGTATCATTTTTGAAAAAATAATGTGGAAAAGGAGAATATTGAGCTATATTTTGTGAATACTGAATTTCAACTTCCAGATCTTTTTACTAAGGCTTTAGTTGAGTCACGATTTAAATTTCGCATCTCTAGACTTGGTATGATAGATAGAAAGATTTGAATATCGGGTATTTTGTATTTCTTTATATACAGAATAATTTGTATTCCATATATTTCATATCTATGGCTATACGGTTATCTTATATATCTAAAAATACATGTTATTTGATATTTTTTTCTTTCTGTCTTTCTTTCTCATTTACGTTTTCAAGTTGTTTCTTGGTTGTTTTCTCTTTTGATTCTCTATTTTCTTTTGTTACTAATTGGGTGTTGTGATAAGCCTTCTTAAGCCTAGGGGGAGCTTGCAGAATTCTTTCATAGGTTAGTTCAGCTGTATATCATTCGGGATAACAGGTAACTCAGGTATGCTTTATTTGAGGGGTAGTATTGGTACTGCATGGGAGAATACTGTTGATTATTCGAGTCTCGTGTGTGACTCGAGAAACTCTTTGACTCGAAAACACTATTTATTCTTCGAGCATCATGTTTAAACTCGAAGAATCTGGTTTACTCGAAAACACTATTCATTCTTTGAGCATCATGTTTAAACTCGAAGAATCTGGTTTACTCGAAAACACTATTCATTATTCGAGCATCATTTTTAAACTCGAAGAATCTGGTTTACTCGAAAACACTATTCATTCTTCGAGCATTATTTTTTTAAACTCGAAGAATTTGGATTACTCGAACACAATGTTCATTCTTCGAGCATCATTTGTTTTAATTCGAAGAATCTGGTTTTCTCGAACATACGGTTTATTCTTCGAGCATATAGTTTGACTCGAGAAACTAGTTCTTCAAGTATATGTTTTTCGAGTCACAATAGTGATATTTCGAGATCACTGTTCATTGTTCGAGCCTTTCAAGAACACTGTTCATTGTTCGAGCCCTTTCAGTCTTCTTATTTCATTCTTCGAGCGGTTTTTCGACTCACATTTTTTGGCTCGAAGAATGTTTTCAACCAATAAATTTGTGCCACGTCATCATTACCACTGTTCATCTTCTTCCCATCTTATAAATATCCATTTTCATCATGCAGTTTCTATTTTTTTTCCCGAAACTGCTCTTGTTCGTGCTTCTCTGTTCAAGTCGACGCTCAAGCTTGAAGATTACATTTTATGTATACGTGTTTACCAGTGTACTTAGGTGGTTGTGTATCTTAGTTCTAGTGTGTGTGTCTTGTACGCGTATCCCGGTATCTACAACGCCTATAGGTACTCACTCGATCATGTATCGATTAGCTGACTCGTTGTTCCAAATCATATGGACTTGGGATGTTGAACTCATATTTCCTTTGTACTTAAAATGTGACCTTCACTATAATAACATATTGAACTCAAACAGTAAAATTACATAAGTCTTCATAAAATCTAAATATTGGATTATTATTAATACGTGCATACACGTGGTTATTCGATTGTTGGTCAACTTGCATGTGTTAAATAATATTCCAATTTTATGCATTTAAATGGCATGGGTCTTTCATCTCATTCAAAAGCCAATATAATTGAAGACTTATAAAATTAAAATCTCAATATATGTTAATTCTGGTCATGTTTTAAGTACTTTAAATTCTCAAGTCCCACACTGTGTGAATTTATTTTTCACACCACAAAGTGCTTTTACAAATACTAAACTAAAATACATAAATCTAACATGTTTTTGATGCTTCACAGAAATGGAAAATTATATTTTCCCAGATACAGACAATCTCGCGGTTCCTCACGTATTATCCGTTCGATCATCTCAACATCAATCGAATCTTGATGCGGACAGACAACTCATACAGCGTGGAGTACTTTTAGAAGCTGCATCCAACAATGTGCCATACAATCCATACGCAAAGACACCCGCCCCTGTAATAACGTCAATTTTATGACATCGTCCTTTGAACACTATGCTTACAAAGATGGTCAAAGTACCAATGATTTATGTTCAACAAGCATGGCACACATTGCAGTTTCACTCTGACCTTTAGTATCACCACTTCACGGCTAAAGTGGATCATTTCACGACCAGTTTTGGACTTAACAAGTTCGAACGTGTTCTGGGTTTCCCGGAGGTGAATAGCAGGCCGAATATTGATCAGTTTGAACATTTTGCTACTATTACTGAAGCATTGGCGGGCATTCATTCTATTGGTCAACTTACGGCACTGAATGCTACATCTAAATTTAACAAGTCAAAGCTTCCGCCATTGTTTTATTCACTGTTTACAATTCTGAGCCGGTGTTTAACTGGAAAGAAGACTGCTCAGGATACGGCTACTCAGTCGTTTCTTATCTTCTTTCATGGTGTACTCTTCAATTGGCATTATGACTATGCAGCGTTAATTTTCCATGATCTTAAGGACTAGATTTCAAAGGGAACAACTCATCTACCAATCCCTTGGTTCTTGAGTATTCTGATTGCTAGTGCCATGGGAACGAAATCCAGATATTCCTAGATGATCAGATGCTGAGCTGGTCAAGATATATGATATGCAGTCCATCAAGAATACAAAGGCACAAGTTCCTGAGATGATATCTTTATTTGAAGAACTTCTTGCATATGCTGATCAGAATAAGGCTAGTGTGCGAGTGTATAGGTCTAAATTTCCACCTATGGTCCAGCCAGAACCGGCGGGACCTACCCAAGGTGTTATCCCTAGAAGTGAGGGTTTAGTACTTAGGGACCAATGATCACGGGATCTTGGTCAGGGTGTGCAGAGGGAAAATATCGAGAGGGGTTCTGGTAGGGATCATTTTGATCAGCCTGCACAATCATCTAATGTGAATATTGCTGCAGAAATAGGACAAATAAGCTCTGAGGCGAGAATGGATGACGTATTTGACGTTGTTGAGGTTGCTCAAGGTGTTGTTTCACCAATTATCGAGGCACAAGTTGATGAAGAACTTGTTGACTATGGGTTATCTCCATTACATGATCAGTTTTTAGATTCTTACATTGATCAAGAAGTGGTTGATGAATCTCTGCATGTGGAGTTTCCTACTCATGAGCCTCAGTTTTTCACTCCTGATGAGATGGCTCAACGCTTAAAACGGATTTTGGGGCATGATTCTTCATCAGAAGAGCATTTAGCTACCAACTCTGTGTCGCTCATTGACACTCTTGACACTTCTGAAGCAGTAGATGGTCCTACCAAGGAACACTCTGATTCTGATGATGATGATCCGATGGATGATAATCAGCGGTCAAGTCTGATTGTTTCTCAAGGTGATATAAGGATGGATGAGGGAGCTTTAGTTGAAAATCCGAATGTGAGAATGATTGAAAGGGACGTAGAAAAAGATGGTGAGAGTCAGATAGGGGCTAGAAAAGAAGTACAAACCCCTCCCTACACCGAGTCTAGCCGGGTAGCCACATCCACTGGGGGTGAGCATGTGTTGCCGCCTACCATTGAACTAGACATGGTACACCCAGCCATGCATAGCACAACCCCACCAAGACACTCTACTGTTTCTCAACAAATGGTAGTTTCATTTTCACACGGGGATCACACACAACTTGTACCTATTCCTCAATTGGAGGTTGGTGGTACCAACTTAGTGCGGCAACCGCCCCAGCCTACGACTTCAGTTTCACACACGTTGAGTCTAGAACCACTTGCACCAAATGTTTTATTATCTTTGGCTAGGACACAGGGGGAAACTTCAATTGCAGGAGGCTTCAGTAGCCCTGCCGGAACTACCGTAGTAAGTTCATCATTTGTTGGTGGCTTGCGAGGATCGGAAGAAAATCCCATCACTGTTAACATTACGCCAACGCTGAACATGGGTCCCTTGAGATCTACTCTTGGGTCAACGAGAAGTCTGAGTGACCTTGGTGTTAGTTTACCATCCTCATCGTTCATCACGGCTATCCGACAACAGTCTACTATCTTGTGTTCTTCATCAACACCCATTGGTAGTACATTTCTGCACCTCAAATTCCGACCTCCACATTTACTATCTCTTCATCTACTGTATCTGCATCACCAATTTTTTTAGTCCCTCCTCCGATTCGTACTGCTTCCTTCGCGGATGTTGATCTTTCTCAGCTTAGGCTTGAGATAACTACAGACAAGTTGATTACTCGTTCTATGTACCGAAAGAATAATGGTTGAGGTGATCAAGGCTCAAAATGTAAAGATTGGTGGTTTGGAAAGACAGGTTTCTGCCTTAGTTAAGGGCAAATCCACTGCATCTGTTGATCCTCCGCCTCAGTCTACTCGCCCTTCGACTGAGGAATTATCTATGGCTGACTTGAAGAGTATGTTATTTACTAAGCTCTTGGAATCTGGTAATCGTGATGATGCGGATTTGGTTGGGGTCTTACAAGAGCAGACTCAACTTCAACATCAGGCCATTCAAGAGCAACGCCATGCGGCAAGTTTTGTTACTCATTCTAATTTTCAGGTTTTTCAACAAACTCTTGATGCTTCTCTCACCAAGACGTTATCCGAACTTAGTGGTATGTTTCAAAAAGGCTTGTCTAAGCTTTCGGAACGCATTCAATGAATTGAGGAGACTTGTCAAGCAGCTGCTCAATGACCAACTCGAAGGCATGATGGTCATGATGATCATGATCGTCATGAGGGGGAGAGAAAACGAAGACGGTTGGAAAGTGAGTCAGCAAGGCAGTCTTTATCTCCTCGAGTTCAGGTTGTTGACAGATTTGAAGAGAGGCCTCCAAGGGAGAAGCAGCCTTATCGACAAAGAGATGCAATTGTATTAGTAGGTGGTCAAACGAGTAGAGGAGTTGATGGTTCTGATATGCAGTCAACCTTTGATTTTTTGATTTCAATTCAAGAAGATGTACCGAATTGGAAGACATGTTCTGAAGGCAGAGAGGTACAGAGAGATGTTGGAACTTCTAGTACTTCTGGATCAAAGTCTAAAATAGACAGAGTTTTGGAACTACTAGAGAATGTTGCTGATAACACCAAAATTATACATGTTTTGGTTATGCTTAATTGTCTGATTTTACCCCATTTCTTACCCATTTCTGATCTAATTACTCACACTATGGACTGATTTTTACTTTTATAGGTTTTGGAGGCCGTGGAACGGAAAAGTACGGAAAAAGGCGAGAAAACGTGAAAATTGGAAAACATCAATCCAGTAACCATTTCGCGTCCGCGAGTTTTATAGTCTGGCGCCACCGAGTTCGAAAAGTTAGAAATCTAGGGTTTGATTTAAGTATTTAGCGTCGCGAGCCAGCCGCTTGGCGATCGCGAAACGGGCTCCGACCCTCTGCTTTTAAATACTGGCCTCCTCCTTCAGTCAAAATAATCATGAACAATTGAGTCCTCTGGTGTTAGTCTTATTTTGAGAGAGAGAGAGAGAGTTATTGTGCCGATACGCTGCAGAGTTTGATTCTCGATCATCCATCGTTGTACTGTCGGTATAATGTCTGTTTCTACTCTTTTGTTTGCTGATTTTATGATGTCTAGTGAGTAGTTTTCTTTATTGGTACTTATTATGGTTGATAAATCTTATGGATGATGATTTTATGATTTAATGTTTATTGGTTTGTCTTTGTTTTATTGAACGTATGTTATGGTTCCGATTTGATTCGTATTGTATAGTTATTTGAATTCGTTGGTTGGGTGTATCTGTTTGACCAAGATAGATAGACTCCGATAGGTTAATCAACCTTTCTTGACCTTCCCTTCGGAACCCGGAGAGTTGTGTTAGGTGGTTAGGTTGGACCGAGAGCAGCCATATATTAGAATACCGTGCAATAGAGATAGAATTGGGTAGCTGATACTAGATTGCCTGACAAACAGTCTATGTATTGGGACTACGAAGACCAACCTAGTTGATAACCATAATAGTCACATGTTAGGGTGTCCAAGACTTAAATTCTTACAATAACCAAAACACCCAAACCTTTGGCCAGTTTAAATCATCCACTTGGGGAGTCGTTATACCATGATAAGTACTACTGTTTTCATTCATATAGTTTAAATCATCTTTTATTGCTTTCTTAGTTAATTAGTTATTTTAGTTGTCTTTTAATTAATCAAACCTTTTTCATAAAACCCCCATAGCTTTAGGTTAATTAAACTAGCTAAGATTAATAAGTCTACATAACTTGACCGTTCCCAGTGGTAGATACGATACCTAGACTTTCCTACACTATATTACTCTCGATCAGGTACGCTTGCCTGTGAATGTGGTAAACAGTGGCTAGGCTTTAGAGGTTAAAACTTGTTTTGCTTTTTATATACAATAATTTCCGCATCGGTTGCTAATGAGATTCGTGACTATCAAGTGCGTGATGATGGATGGACAAGCCCTTGCAGATCCCGAGAATGGCCGGAAAGATCTCAACCGACTTCGACTCATCCGATGAACTAGCCGCAATGAAAAACCAACAGGTAAAGTTTGAACGTAAAATTGAAGAACTGATTAAATCTGTTCATGCTTTGCAGGTTGGATGCGAGGAGTACAAGGGACCACACTTAACAACAGATTACCCGAATCGTTCGATGATGACACTCGAGGAGGTACACTACCTCAACCGAGACGACTATCAAGGGAGGTGGAACAACAATCGTAACTTCATCCCGAGACCTCCGGGAGTCTTTGCACCAAACCAACAAACCCAAAGAACGGATGGAGAGCCGCGCGTTTCTATCGAGGACCAACTCATCCGATTCATGGATGCGCAAAAGAAGATCAATGATGAGGTAAGTTCGTATTTACGTAACCATCAATGTACTATTCAGAATTTGGAATTGCAGGTTGGTCGTGTTTCGCAATTGCTAAGTGAAAGGACTCAAAGGGAGCTGCCAACGCAAACCCAAGTCAACCCGAAAGTGGAGAACACGAACCCAATGCTCATGATGGTCAGAGAAACATCAAAGAAGAAGTGGACGGATATCTACACGAAAAAGTACGTGGAAAGCGACAGCGGTAGTGAACCTGATTATTCCACAGACTATGATTCGGAGGGGTTCACAATTTCGTTCGAGCATCTAGGACTTAAAGGACCGATATCTTCAAGCGGTGATGAGGAGGAAGACGGAAAGCAAGGTGGATATGCGGAGTTTGTGATACCAAAGAAAGATAAGGGTAAAGAGAAGGAGAAAGAGAAGGTGTCGGAAGACGAGCTCACCTACATTGCCCCTATCAAGCATGATCCGGGAAGTTACAGTTTACCTATTTCTTGTTCTAAATTTGAAGGTCTTGCTTTGATAGATACATGTGCTGCTCTTAACATGATGCCTTCTCAAGCCTACAAGAAGAACACGAGCCGCCCACTACTCCCTCACGAGCATATGAAAAAGACGGAGGAATATGTTAGGGATTATGTGCAGAGTTGACAAACCAAGTGATTATACATCCAATGTTACAAGACACTTGAGGGTCACACCTGTGAGGACCTATAAGTCGAACAAGTTAGATGAAACCCAGAAATGGAGAGTTAGGATTTATAATAGTGTATTATAAATCAATTGGGTAATTACAGTCAGAATTACCAAAGTTGGAGGGTTATTAATTAATTAGGATATTATATATTTATTAGATAAATAAATATATAATAGTTAATTAATAAGTTAATATATATATTAGATAAATATATATAATTATAATTATCGTATGCAAATTCTTTTCCAGCTATTTAAAAAAAAAGGAAAAGGATTAGAGATAATCATAAAAGGAAACTGAATCTTATATAAACTGTATTTTTTCCTCCATATAAATAAGGCTTATGGGTTAAGGAAAAATTGAAGCTTTAAGCAAAACAAATCAGTTTAGGTTTCCCTCCTCTCTCTCCCTCTCTCCAACCGGCGCCGACCCCCCCAGTCGGATTCCGTTTTGCGATCGTTCGGGTTTCGATCAGTTCAACTAGAAGAACGTTCGTTGGTCGATCACTGGTGGACTATCATCAAGCAATCCAGGTAAATTGTTCTAATCCAAACTATTAGGATTAGAAATATAAACGATTAAAAGATCAATTGGCTTTAAGGGTTTTTAGCTTTTATCGCTTCCGCACGATTAGATCGAAAACAGTGTGTTTCTGATCGCGTGGGTTTTAACAGTTTGTTTTAAACCTATGGGATCTAATAAACCAGGAAGGTTTGTTAGATCTGAGTTAATCCTCGAATCAGTTTGATCCGAGGATACCCACAAAAACCCAAAAGTGGTATCAGAGCCATTGTTAACAAATCGTTTAGTTTTTTATCAGTTTATCTGTTTTTGCGCGATCCGTTAAAATTATTGTTTCTTGCGTATCAAGTTTAAAAATCTGATTTTTTATTGAGTTTAATCATTTATATAAAATTTTAGATTTTTGTATTAAATTGTTATTCATACGAAAACCCGGAAAAACCATCACTAGATTGGTGATGGCTGCGGTTGTGACACCACCACCGCACCACCAGCGTGGTGGTTGCGGCTGGTCACCGTGATCGATCGCCGGGCCACACCACAGCATGTGGTAGCGGCCCCTGGCTGCCGTACAAGAGCTCATGCCACCAGATGGGTGGCGGTGATCGGCGGTTTCAGGCAAAGAACGACGGCGCAGCGGCGCCATATGATGTGAGCGACGATGGCCGGAGGCCGGAACGATCACGGCTGCACCACCGATCGTGGTTGTGACCATGATTGGTCATGGTGGCGGCGTCGGCCTTGAACGGAAACCACCACCGCCCCACCGATTGTGGTGGCGATGGTGTCGATTGAAAAACACAACCGCCAAACAGCGGTGCCGATTCGATCGAAGAACAGCCACCGTGGTGGTAGCGGTGTCTATTGGCAACCGCGGCTGCCACGTCGAAATTGCGTAACCACCGTGAGTGGTGGTGGTGACGGTTTTGATGATGGGCCATGGATGGAACGTGGCACGAATGTGATCGAAGCCGCTCACACGGCGGCGGCTAAACCACAACCACCAGAAACCGCTCACGCGGCGGTGGATGGCGGTGTTCACGATAGCGATAAACGATGGACGATGGCGGCGTCAGGCTACGGCTGCACCACCAGCGTGGTGGTGGCAGCGTTTTTCGGTGACCATGGCTCGCGGCGATGGTCAAACTCGCAACCGGTGGTCGCAAGGCGGCGATGGTAGACGGCGATTGCCATCAGTTATGCGTCGATGGCCGGATCGTGATCACATCGCCGGTGGTGGTGACGATCGCCGACTGCGATTGTCAATGTCCACCATATGCAACTTTCGCAGGCGCGAGCAAGGCTGCCAAGCCACCTACCTAGGGTTTTTCGTTTGTTTGGGCCTAGTTGCCTTATCAGGCCCAAAGGCCCAGTTCTTTGGACCAAGTTATGGGCCAAAAGGGTTCGTTTTGGTTTTTTAGTTTTCTTATCCAAAATTAATCTCTGTTTAATTTTTATCTAATAAAATTTATTCAAACCAGTTGGATTGTTTTTCGGGTTTAATAAATCTTTTATAAAAGTTTTTTGATTCATAAAACAGTTTGTTTTTCGAATCAAGTTTAAAATCAAGTTTTGCGATATTTGAGACAAGATAATTTTAACGGATCCAGGTTCATTTCTCGTAATTATAATATTGCTTTTATATTGCATATATATTTAGGTAATTGCTTGAGCTCGATATATGGATTTCAGTTTGATTTTACATATATATATATATATATGTATTATAGTGTTTTGCCAACCTAGACCCTTGACATATTTGCGGGGAGGCCTGCGTGCCATTTACAACCCCTTATGTAATAATGACCTTAGGATAGAAGTTTTTTTTTTCCTTTCGGGATGACGAGGCCAGTGGGAGCTACTAACATTCTTCATCTTACCGGAGTACTAACAAAACATGGCGAGGCCAGTGGGAGCTACGCGAGTTTTGAAGCTTTTAGTAAAATAGGTCATTATTGGTCCCTAGGAAACGTTGGCAAAAACTATAATTAGGTACTATGTGATTAATTATTGTTTAATTGCATGGTTGATTGATTATTTGTGATATCTTGCATGTCAGTAGTTTTAAATAGAGTTGTTACTTTAAAACTAGTTTATATCACAAAATGAATATAGGTTTTAGTTTCGTTAAAACGATAGTTTTTGATTTAAAAACCTATAGATGATTGTTTTATGTAAAAGGCAAGTTGACAAAAACAGTTAGTTTTAATCAACTAGGTGTGCTGTTAAAACAGTTAGTTTTAATTAGCAAGTAATTTTAGAACAGTTGGTTTTAAAATTACGTGTATGTTTGAAACAGTTAGTTTAAAACATAAGTAGCCTTTATAACAATCAGTTTTTCAAAAGCCTGGAAGTAAAGTTTTTCAAAACCCCGAAAAATCATAGATCAGTAGTGCAACCCATCTAGGGGCACCTTCGGCGTAAAGTACATAGGCGTTGTAAGTGATCACACATTCAACCTCTGTGTTCAAACTGAAGCTGAAGGGGTTACATAACTCTGCAAATTATCTCCGGGTGGTACCGGCCAGAGTATAGTGATCAGGTCCCCAAAATGGTGAGATCTGTTTCGGTACTATAATGTTCACCGGGTGGTACCGGGCCAAAAAGCACTAATAGGGACTAAAACATGCACAGGTAGTTGCCATAGTCCCGAAAAGATCTAGGAGTCATGTCCGCTAGACATGATTGGTAAAAGTCCTTACCTACCGAAATAAATACGGGTCTGCTGGAGCAAGAACATTACGCACATCAGGACGTATGAAATAAGGATCCTAGTCCAATAAATTGATCATTTAAGGGTTTATTGATATTTTATTGGAAATTAGTCTATTTACAGTTGCTAAGACCAAAAGTTTTATTTTGTGTAGATGGCAAGCATTGTTACCAGCACTAACAATCTTTCCCTCCGCTCTATCCTAGAGAAGGATAAACTGACCGGCTCTAACTTTCTCGACTGGGAGCGCAATCTGATGATTGTGCTCAGACATGAGAGAAAATGGTATGTGCTAGAAGAGCCACTTGGGGAGGCACCTCCGGCAAACGCTCCGGCTGCTGCCAGAAATGCCCACAAGAAGCACTCGGATGATCTCCTTGATGTCGCCTGTCTGATGCTAGCAACTATGAGCCCAGATCTGGAAGCAGGGCTCATAAATACAAATGCATATGACATGATCCGCCAGCTGAGGGACATGTTCCAGACCCAGGCTCGTACAGAACGCTACGATGCCACCAAAGCATTCAATGAGTGCAAAATGGTAAAAGGGACATCAGTAAGTGACCATGTCATGAAAATGAAACGGCACTTGGATCATCTGGAGAGGCTTGGTCATCCTGTTCCGTTGCAGCTAGCAACAGACACCATACTCAATTCACTGTCAGAAGACTACAGGCCCTTCGTAGTCAATTACAATATGAATGACATGGAGAAAACAGTAGCAGAATTGCACTCCATGCTAAAGACAGCTGAACTGAATATGGGGAACAAGAACAAGACCAAGGATGTCTTGATGGTAAAAGACGGAGGGGTTAAAAAGAAGAATGGGCAAGCTAGCACCAGTAAAGGAAAAGGACCAGTCCAGGCCATCCAGAGTGCACCCAAGAAAGGCAAAAGCAAGGGCAAGGGCAAGAAGGTTAAGCCAAACAAAGCTAGGACCGAGAATCGCTGCTTCATATGCAATGAAATCGGTCATTGGAGGCAAAACTGCCCTAAGCGTCATGAAGCAGGTATGTAAACCTCAGAAAATTTATGATTGCTTTATTTTGTCACTTCTTACTTGTTAGCTTACAAGTATACTGATACCTAGAGCAAATGATTATTGCAGGAGGTCAGAAATGAAGTGAAATGCCCAGAGGTTGCTGAGGATCTAAAGCACAAGTTTATTTCAATTTAAGTCAAGATATTTATGAATTTAAGTTTTAAAACAGTTATTTCTAGTTTTCATGTTTTAAACAGTTTTTGGATGATTGTAATTTTTGAATTTATAATTCTGTGGTTTTATTTTTCAAAGATTATTATCTTGACATTGAAATATCTGATTGTGCTTAGTGATTGTATGATCCTAGTTGTTGCCTGTTATAATTACTTCAATAAATTCTATTGAATTGAAGTAATTTATATAAAAACTATCAAAACACACGAGATTCTACAGGAATGTGTTTTGAGAATAAAACATTTATGAATAACTGTTTTATGATCAAATTTTAAAGGAGAATTTAGGATATTAACTCAAACAGCGTTAATAACAGTATTTATAAAACTAGAAAGATTCCAAGTTCTGGAATGAGGATTTTAACAAATCCAGTTAAGTTTTATAAAAGAAATTCTCAGAATTAACTAATCAAATTTGATCAAGTTTTATTATTCAAATGTTCTAAAAGGAGAATTCAGGATATTAACTCAGATAGCGTTAATAACAGTATTTATGAAACTAGAAAGATTCCAAGATCGGGAATTAGGATTTGACCAAATCCAGTTAAGTTTCATAAATGGAAATTCTCAAAGTTCATTACTTGAAATTAGGATTGACTAATCAAAGTTTTGACTAAGTCAATAGTAAATTTTGAGTAATAGTTAGTTTTTATATAAGCAAGTGGGAGCCCAATTTATTCTCTATCTAGTTTCAGATAAAGAATAAAAGATGCAATTATTGATATATCTCGGAATTCATAATCCATGTAGGATAAGAATTCATAAGATATAATTTACCCTTTTAATCAAAAGGATAAGAGTTTCAGGACCCATGAAACAAAAGTCATGACTGACTTTAGAATCAATAATTAGAGTGTTGGATTAAAATATAGGATTCCAATAGATTTGCCAGTATTGCAAATAGAATCTGATTTCAGGTAGAAATCATTCATCTGCACAGCAACTAAGGAAAGTTGCAGTCTTACATATTCAGGAACTGGAAGTTAGTCCAGGTCTCCAAGTTCATGGAATATGATAAAAGTCTAGTTATTGTTTTTATAAGGTGTTTGCAGAACAATAATTAGCAGATACAAGTAGATCGTGTAAACAAACTTGTACTTTTGGTTATCACTTTGATTAAAATGGTAAACTTTAATCAAAGGGTTTAAACTAAAGACAGGTGATACTTTATTTTAGACCAATATTTAACAAACGTTAAATAGATATTATGAAAGTTATTAAAGAAAAGACATTCAATCTTGTTATTATTACAGCGTGTAATATGGACTATACAAGATTGATTTTTTTATCACTTTCACATTTTGCATGTTTTAATATATCCAGGAATGAAATTCAGTCTCCGATTTTTCATTCAAAATCTGTCCGTGACAACTTATCATTGTGGGAGCATGATAAGGTGTTAAAGTCATTGTGAACTTTTAGGTAGTTATGATCAGCTGCTGAATAACAGCTACAAGTGTTGTAGACTAAAAGTTGCACAGATATTTGATAGAGTAGCAAATATCGGACGTGATCCGCGGTTGAGATTACTTCTTGGAGTAAAGTCATAAGTGAATCTCACAGTGGTTGTCCCTATCACCTGAGGTATCTGATTTGATATCATGAGGACTACTGAATTCTTAGTACACTCAACCGCTACGCCGTAACAGGGTGGCTATAAAGGGTGTAACTAGATTCAGCGGAAGCCGTGGTGTTAAAGGCAGATATGCAAGATGGGATTTGCACCTCTTCTCAGAAGAGAGATATTTCTGGGCCCATCTTGACTGACTAAGTATACTGATGAAGTGCATGGCCATGCCCAAACGAACTGATTAGTTCTTTGTCGTTTACCTATCAGTAAAAGTCAGATAATCAAGAGAACAGAATCTTGAGTATTTAGAGTTGACACTTTCCAAGCTCATACTCACAGATGAAATATCGCGATGCAAAGGGAAAAGCCAAGATATACCCAATCAATGAACAGTAGTTTCACAGATACCAATTCCTCACGGAATGTTTATATCACCAGTCTGGGTATAAGAGTTCTTGTAACCTGGTCAGCCTAAGTGCCTGTCTAGGGGCCTCCTTAGGTCAGTATAATCAAAGGTGGTATTGCCAACTTGCACAAGTGGGAGTCTGTTAGGGATTATGTGCAGAGTTGACAAACCAAGTGATTATACATCCAATGTTACGAGACACTTGAGGGTCACACCTGTGAGGACCTATAAGTCGAACAAGTTAGATGAAACCCAGAAATGGAGAGTTAGGATTTATAATAGTGTATTATAAATCAATTGGGTAATTACAGTCAGAATTACCAAAGTTGGAGGGTTATTAATTAATTAGGATATTATATATTTATTAGATAAATAAATATATAATAGTTAATTAATAAGTTATTATATATATTAGATAAATATATATAATTATAATTATCGTATGCAAATTCTTTTCCAGCTATTTAAAAAAAAAGGAAAAGGATTAGAGATAATCATAAAAGGAAACTGAATCTTATACAAACTGTATTTTTTCCTCCATATAAATAAGGCTTATGGGTTAAGGAAAAATTGAAGCTTTAAGCAAAACAAATCAGTTTAGGTTTCCCTCCTCTCTCTCCCTCTCTCCAACCGGCGCCGACCCCCCCCCCCCAGTCGGATTCCGTTTTGCGATCGTTCGGGTTTCGATCAGTTCAACTAGAAGAACGTTCGTTGGTCGATCACTGGTGGACTATCATCAAGCAATCCAGGTAAATTGTTCTAATCCAAACTATTAGGATTAGAAATATAAACGATTAAAAGATCAATTGGCTTTAAGGGTTTTTAGCTTTTATCGCTTCCGCACGATTAGATCGGAAACAGTGTGTTTCTGATCGCGTGGGTTTTAACAGTTTGTTTTAAACCTATGGGATCTAATAAACCAGGAAGGTTTGTTAGATCTGAGTTAATCCTCGAATCAGTTTGATCCGAGGATACCCACAAAAACCCAACAGAATATCCGAACCCGATACACCAAAAGAGTGAAACACCCAACGGAGGAGATGCTTCTCGGGAGGCAACCCGAGCATTTTCGTTCCTTTTTCATTTTTGTGTTTTTCAAGTGTGTTTTTACTAATATTTTTGTTTGTTATTGCTTAGATAACCATACGGAGGAGATAGAAGCCGAAAACGAGAAAATCCGACGCGTATCGAAGATTTTAGAAATTGGAAACAGAAGACTTTTCGCGATCGCGAGTTTTTAACTCTCGCGACGCGACGTCAGTCATCCTTTGTATCAGGTAAGATTTTCGATTCTGGCGGCGCGAAGGGTCTGCTTCGCGGCGCGACTTTTTCAAATTAGGGCAAAAATTTTGGAAAACCGCCCGTTTTGCGACGCGAAACTTTTAGTTTGGCGACGTGAAATCGGTGCAGACGGGTTTTTAAACCCTTCTTTCGCACTTTTTCAAAGTACACAACCCTAATTCTCTCTAGGCGCCACGAGTTCTCTTCACGTATCTGCGAAAATCGAACTTCTTGAGCCTCAATTTCATCATTCATGGCATCGAAGGTATGTTTCGTAAACTTGATTTCGTTGGATTAGCTTGATTTGGTAAGATTGGATCTTGAATTGGGCGTCAATGGTGTTTTTGTGCTTTCATAGATTTAAGATTGTTCTTGAAGCTCCATTGATTGTTTAGTGATTATTGTTTGATGCATGCTATAAGCTTTGATTGAGATTTCACTCTAGCATGCGATTTAATTGTTGAATCTAGTGAATGTGCTTTGATGATAAGTGTGGGGATTTTGCACCAAAATCCCCCACTCTTGTTTAACTATCTAGATTTGTTTTTGATGGAGGTTGGACTAAAAGTTCAAGTGTGGGGATGTTTCACAACCCCTTTTTTTGATTTGGTTTTTCATGCATGCATTCGTTAGTTGAACTTGTTAGTCATGGAGGCTTTGTCTCGTTGGGTTTTGATATGTATGACTTTTGTCTTGCGTTTATTAATCACATATATCTAAGACAATGGTATTTTGGATTTTTGTAGAGACAAAGGACCCGCTCGTCAATTTCCACCGCTCCTACCTTCCGTGCACCGGATGGGAGCCATGTGTTCACCTATTTCATGAACGACCCTACGTTGAACGCTCCAAAGCGTGAGGAATATCGGGATATAGTTAACCGACTTATCACTCGTCAAGTTTCAGTGCCGAGGAGAGTCTATTGGAACCTCCTTCGATCCATGGGAGTCGAGAACCACATCAAGGCGATACTCGAGAAGCATGCCTATGACGAATATGGCACCGAGTATTACATATGCCATGCGTGGGAGCGCATTTTTGACGTGGCCGAGACCCTCTACCGCGAGCTTATCATTGAGTTCGTGGACAATTTTCATTTCGACGCCGGAAAGGCCCTTGAGGAGTTCTACCAATCATGCATGACATTCCGACTCGGTGGCGTGTGGCGAACACTCTCTTTGGTCGAGTTTGCCGTTTCTTTGGGGATATACACCCAAGATGAGGTCGATGCTCCCGGATTTGTGGAGTACATGTGGGCGACTGCGAAAAGACAAGACGGTTTTGATCCTCGGTTGGCTTGGGCGTGTTGGGTGCAAAATCGGATTGTATCCGAGATCACAAGATTGTGCTAAAGTTGAAGTCAAAGGCAAAGTCAAAGTGTGCAACAAAGTCAAAGTTTACTTTTATTGTTTTAGTCTTTTGTAATAGTTTTCCTTTAATAGGGTAGTTTGTGTAATTCTTGTAAACCTTGAGGGTTTAGATGTTTGGGTATAAATACCCAATGTGAGTTAGTTTGGTAGTTGTGACATGCACATACGCTTCATTGTGAAAGAGAGTGATTTGAGAGAGTTTAACTTCTTAAGTGTGTGTGTTCTTGGTGTGGTTAGTGTGTGTGATCAATTCTCCAAGAATCAATGACATATGGCTTTCAAATCATTCTCTATTTGTTTGCATGTTGATTAGAGCTTGAATCTGGAACAACAAGTGGTATCAGAGCTGGAAATTCATTGAATTTGGTATGATTTCTTAAGCTTTTTGTGTTTTTTTTTTTTTTTGAAAATGGAGGTTTGAGTTTTGATGTTCTTCATTTGATCATGATTTGGATCTGAATTTGATTGTTTGTGGTTAATATGATGTTTTTACTGTGTTAGGAAGTGATTTAGAGTCAAAATTTGGTGATTTGAGCAGTAATTTTTGAGTTTTTTTACCTTCTGCTCGGTTTTTCCTCGTTTTTCCGAATTCTGTTCATATTTTCCGAATTGGAATATTCAAAAATTCCGAATCGGAAAATATCAGTTTTCCGAATCGGATTTTTGAAATTTTCCGAATCGGAAAATTTTTTGGATTCGGAAATTGTGTTCGAAGTTAGTTATACTCATTTTCCGACTTGGTATTAGTCAATTTCCGATTCGGAAATTGCCCAAATACCAACTCGAATTTTTTCTCGGAACTCTTTCAAGTTTATCTTTTCCGATTCGGAAAACTACCTTTTCCGATTCGGAAAATTGAAAAATCCGAATCGGAATATAGTGTTTTCCGAATCGGATTAGTTTAAGCAAAAAAAAAAAAAAAAAAAAAAAAAAAAAAAAAAAAAAAAAAAAAAAAAAAAAAAGTTCACCGGTTGACTTTTCTGTTGACTTTTTGACTTTTGTCACTAACCTGTTCGTTGATCAAAAGAAGTGTTCAGATTAGCCACAGATTCTCAGATTTGTATACCTCCAGAAGTTCGGAAGAAATCTACCAGTTTCAGTGAATTACCGATCATTTTCAAGTTCTACAAAGATGTCAAGAGATTTATTAAGCATGGGTTCAAAGTCTAAACCTCCGGTTCTTCAAATTGGAGAATATCCTCAGTGGCGTGTGAGGATGATTCAGTTTCTTAACAACATCGACAAGACACTCATGGTGAGCATCCAAGAAGGTCCGATCAAACCGTACATTGATATTCCGGGCACACCCGAGACTGCCACTACTCCTGCTATTGAACCAAGACGAGTGTTCAAACTCTTTCGGCACTACAATGAGCTAGAAAAGATCAGAGCTGAACTTGATGACAAAGCTCTTACTTTACTCACGATGGCGATTCCGAACGATTTGTTTAATCGTGTTGATAGTAGAAATACAGCGAAAGAGTTGTGGGATGAGTTGGAAAAGCAGTTTCAAGGGACGGAGAGATCAATTCAAGCCAAGCAAAACCAAGCAATCGGAGCTTATGAAGGGTTTAAAGCTTTAGAGGGAGAAACACTTGCAGATTCTTATAGTCGGTTCAACATCATTCTAAATGATTTGAGGAGAAATGGGATGCAAAGTCTACTTCTGAGATAAACTTCAAGTTCTTGAAAAATCTCAATTCAGAATGGGATCATTACTCGGTTAATCTTCAAATGAACAAGAATTTGGCGGAAGAAGACTTGCATGACTTGTATTCCATTCTTAGTCAGCATGAAGTGAAAGTCAAAGATATTGTGATGAAGCAAAAGAGTATCTCTGATTCTTTGGCTCTTTTGACTGAAAAGAGTAAGAGTGTTCTCTCAAGTGGTTCAAAGAAGAAAAGTCATTCCAAGGCTTTAGTCACCGAGTTGTCTGATTCTGATTCGGAAACTGTTGAAGATGAAAGTTCTGAATCCGATGTTGATTTGAAGCGAGTTGCCGACAAGCTTGCTCTTTTGTCTAGTTCGATTCACAAACGTTATGGGAAGAAGAAGTTCTATTCGAAACCCAAGTTCGATAACTACAAAAGAGACAAGTACAAGTCAAAGGATTATGAGAGAAGGCCGGAGAGGAAGAATTATGAGAAAGAAAAGACAGGTGAGAAAGGCAATGTTTGTTTCAACTGTGGCAAACCAGGCCATTTTGTCAAAGATTGTAGAGCACCGAAAGTCAGGGATTTTGACTACTACTCAAAGAAGGCTCAACTTGCTAAACGCAAGAGTGAAGGTAAAGTTTTGATGGCGGAAGAGGAATGTTGGTATGATGATACTTCTGATGATGAGGATTCTGCTCATTTCACACAAGTTCACTACAATCTCATGGCTAGTGTGGAAGAAACCATCAACCTTCACAAACAGACCGAAGAAACAAATGAGGTAAGTCAAACTCCTTCTGACTCGGATATGTCTGATAATGATGAATGCTCTTTAGAAGAACAGTTTTTAATTTTAAAAACTGAATTTGATGACTTGAAGGAAAAGATTAAGTTCGAAAGAGCTCGAGTCATTGAATTCAGTAATGAATGTGAATTATATAAATCTTTAGCTGATGATCGTGAGCTTGAAAAGGCTGAGATTAGGAAAGAGAAAGCCAAATTAGAATCTCAAATTTCTGAGATGAAGAGTGCTTTAGTCAATTTGGAGTCTGAAAAAGCTGAATATATGATCAAATATGAAGTTTGTTTTCAAGATAGGTCTGAGGCTTATGCCAAAATCAAACAGTTGGAGGATCTTAATATCAAAAGAGGTCAGACTCAACAGACGCTTAAGCTTTTGACAAATAATCTAAAAGATACTAGGTTTTACAATCCGAAAATGGGGTTAGGTTTACCTGAAAATGATGTTTTAAAGAAAGCCCCTAAAGGTCTTTATCAGTTTGATAACTTAAGTTTTCCAAAATTAAATGAGACCTTTCTAAAATCTGGTAGTTCATCATCTGATTCTTCGGATAAAGGTAAAGAAAAAGTTGTTGATGACTCAAGTGATAGTTTTTCAGATTCAAAGCCAAAGAGAAAGAATAACTTTGATTTCACATGTGATTTTAAATATGATGATTTAAATCAAAGTTATAAAACAAGAAAACCCGAGTTTTCTCATACTCAGTGTGTTTCTTTGTATTCTCAAGATATAAAGTCTTTTTCAAATGAATCTGAAAAGCTTAGTAACGATATTGAAAATGAGTCAAAGACGACTGATTCTACTCCTAAATCTGAAGATAAGACAAGTGAACTTGAAAAAGAAACAGATTGTGAAAATCTTTCTGAGTTTATTCAAGTTAATAATCTTTCAGAAAATAAAAGCGTTTCTGATTATGAGTCTGATTCTGATTCTGATGAGACCAAACCATGTTTTGATTCTGATAATGATGATGATATCGAAAAGGGTTTTGAAGAAGAAAAGATAAATTTTATTTCAAACCCCATGTTTGAGTCTCAAGATACTCCACCTTGTTTTGATCAAAGTAAGACTGAAGTCACTGATTTAATTACATATGCTGTTATTGACAAAGATGGATATCTTGTGTACAAAAGTTTAGATAGTATGGTTGAAGGAGATATCCTTAAATCAGACCTCAAACTACCAGATGTGGAGTTTGGTGCTGTTTTTGAAAAATCAAAGTCGAGTACACAAGATAAACCAACTGTTATAAATGTTTCAAGTGATAGTGGAATTTCAAAAGATTATAAATCCTCATGTACTTTGTTAAAGTCTGAAACTTGTTCAATTAATTTTGATGCAAGTACTTTTGAGGTAGGAAGTACTTCTTGTGCTACACTTGAAACATCTTCAAAAGATTCATCTGATGCATGTTCAGTTCCTAAGACACCTATTAACTCTAGTTCTTCTGATTCTACAGATTTAAAAAGTTTTAAACGACATGGCCTAGGGTGGAAGAAGAAAGATTCAAAGAAGAAAAAGCGTTTTGTTAAAAAGTCATCCGTTGATGATGCAAATAAATGTAATCTAAATGTTAGATTCAATAAGTGTCAAAACTCTTTTGAGTCTGCCTTAATGTTTTTTGCTATGCAACGTTTGCATTGTACTCAATGTGGTGATAACTCTTTTTCGTTGAACTCTAGTCATGATAACAAGAAGAGATCTAGTGGTGTTTCTCATGATAAATCTCGTGCTTACTCGTTTGATCATCGTGCTAAAGTGTTTAGTGCTAAAAAGAAAAATCTTTCAAAAGCAAAAGATAAATCAGTTGATGTGAAATTTGTGTGCAAATGGATTCCTAAAGATTTATTGAATGCACAAATTTCAAAGTCTGGTATAAACTGTAAGATTTTAGGTTCATCTTCTGATTTGTTAAAGATGTATGAGACCAACAAGAAAGGACCCATTTGGATATGGGTTCCCAAGATAAACTAACATGTTTCTACAGGCCAGGCATATGTGGTATGTCGATTCCGGTTGTTCAAGACATATGACTGGCTACAAGGAGTTGTTGCACAATTATGTGGAACGACCAGGAGGAACAGTTAGTTTTGGGAATAAGACGACTGGTGTCATCAAAGGTTACGGCATTCTTACAAATGGTAAGGTATCCATAAAGAAGGTACTTTATGTTGAGGGGTTAAGTCATAATCTTTTTAGTGCAAGTCAGTTTTGTGATGGTTATAACATTGTTCTATTTTCCATCATTAACTGTCTTATCATTAATAGTGATGGTGTTGAGATTTTTGAAGGGAGAAGGTTTTACAATCTCTATGTGGTTGACTTTCCGGTGATAGATTCGTCGAAACCAGTTTGTTTGTTTTCAAAGGCAACAAAAGGCGAAAGTTGGCTATGGCATAGAAGATTTTCTCATCAGAATTTCTCAGATATTAGCAAACTAGCTAATGGTGGATTGGTGAAAGGTCTTCCAAAGTTGACATTTGATAGAGATTCTTTATGTCCGGCTTGTCAAATGGGAAAGATGAAGAGAAGTTCTCACAAGTCAAAGACAGAATCTTCGTGTCAATCACCACTCGAAATGCTCCACATGGACTTATGCGGACCGATGAGAATCCAATCAATTAGTGGAAAGAAGTACATTCTGGTTATGGTTGATGAATACTCACGGTATACGTGGCTAGAATTTCTGAGAATGAAATCTGAAGCTCCCGAGTTGATCATAAAGTTTATCAAGAGGATCCAAGTTCTTTTGCAACTTCCAGTTCGAAAGATTAGGAGTGATAATGGCACTGAATTTAAAAATGCTACTTTAGATGCTTATCTAACATCCATTGGTATTTCTCATAATTTTTCAGGTGCTTATACTCCACAACAAAATGGAGTTGTAGAAAGACGAAACCGAACCTTAGTGGAAGCGGCACGAACGATGCTAGCTTACTCCGGATTATCTCTTACTTTTTGGGCCGAAGCTGTTTCAACAGCCTGTTTTACACAAAATCGAACTATCATCACTAAGCGCTTCAAGAAAACTCCTTATCATATAATCAATCGTCGAGTTCCTAATGTCAAATTTTTTCATGTTTTTGGTTGTAGGTGCTACATTCTTAACAACCGTGACAATCTTGGTAAGTTTGACAAGAAAGCCGACGAGGGATACTTTCTTGGTTATTCGCTAACGTCAAAGACTTTCCGGGTCTACAACAAAAGAACCAAGATGGTTATGGAAACCGTTTATGTGACCTTTGATGAAACCGTGTCAATGGCTTCTGAACATAGCAGTTCAGGACTCGGAATTCATAGTCAAGCTACTTCTACGACTTCTGATTCTATTACTGATCCAAATAGTTCAGAACTCGATTTATTGTTTATGGATGCTTTTCTGGATATTTGTGCAGATAATGAAGATCTCATTCTTTCCAGAAATCCAAGAGTTGATATTCACGATGTCCCAGAACCTTCAAGCGTGAATGATTCCGGACCATCGGAGAATATTTGTTCTACATCTAACTCTGATCAGGCTATTCCAGTTCCAAATGTTGAGCAATCAGAGTTAACCCCCGATGATCAATCAGAGATTCCTGCAATCATTGATGAAAATGATAGTCAGAACAATCTAGATGATCTTGCAATTCTTCCTGCTCAGTTGAAATGGACAAGAGCACATCCACTCTACAATGTGATTGGTGATGTCAATGATGGTGTTAAAACGCGATCTGCATCTGCAAATTACTGCCTACACAAAAGTTTCTTGAGCAAAATTGAACCAAAGAATGTCTCTCAAGCCTTAGACGATTCTGATTGGCTTTTAGCAATGCAAGAAGAGCTTCTACAGTTCAAAAGAAACAAAGTGTATCGCTTGGTTCCGAGACCGCAAGATAAATCAATCATTAAAACCAAGTGGATCTTCAGAAATAAGAAAGATGAATCCGGAGTGATTGTCAGAAACAAGGCGCGATTGGTTGCTAAAGGTTATTCTCAACAAGAAGGTATTGACTACGATGAGACTTTTGCACCGGTAGCGAGGATCGAGGCAATTCGAATCTTTCTGGCCTATGCGGCTCACAAGAACATCAAGGTATTTCAAATGGATGTCAAATCTGCGTTCTTGAATGGAGTCTTGCATGAAGAGGTCTATATAGAGCAACCTGAAGGCTTCGTCGATCCAGATTTTCCCGATTATGTCTGCATCTTGGACAAGGCATTGTATGGTCTAAAACAAGCTCCAAGGGCATGGTATGAAACTCTGACTAATCATCTCTTATCCAAAGGATTCAAACGAGGTACGATCGATACTACTCTTTTTCTGAAGAAAGAAGGTGATGACTTGCTTTTAGTTCAAATTTATGTTGACGACATTATTTTCGGTTCTACTAATCCAGAGTTGTGTACAAAGTTTTCTAAAATCATGGAGACAGAGTTTGAAATGAGCATGATGGGTGAATTGAATTTCTTTTTAGGAATTCAAGTCAAACAAAACCCTGATGGCATCTTTATAAATCAGTCAAAATATATTAAAGATATGTTGAAAAAGTTTAACATGACTGATTGTTCTCCAATTAAAACACCAATGCCAACTGGAAATCTTTTGGGTCCTGATTTAACCGGTAAACCCGTTGATCAAAAGATTTACAGAAGCATGATTGGTTCTCTTTTGTACCTAACTGCGACTAGACCGGACATTATGTTCGCCACATGTTTTTGTGCTCGTTTTCAAGCTAATCCTAAAGAGTCACACCTTGCGGCAGTTAAAAGGATCTTACGGTATCTCAAAGGCACACCCGAGTTGGGCCTTTGGTATCCGAAAGATTCTAGTTTTGAGCTAATATCTTTTACAGATTCAGATTATGGTGGATGTAAACTGGATAGGAAAAGCACTTCTGGATCATGTCAGTTTTTAGGTGATAAACTTGTTAGTTGGACTTCGAAAAAGCAAAATTGCGTCTCCACTTCTACGGCCGAAGCAGAATATGTGGCCGCCGCAAGTTGTTGTTCGCAAGTGCTTTGGATGAAGACACAACTACTAGACTATGGTTACAAGTTGAAGAGAGTCCCTATCTACTGTGATTCGGAAAGCGCTATTGCGATAACGTCAAATCCGGTTCAGCATTCCAAGACCAAACACATCGACATTCGGTATCATTTTATCAAAGATAATGTGGAGAAAGGTAATATTGAAATGTTCTTTGTTCAAACAGATTACCAACTTGCTGACCTTTTCACTAAACCTTTAGATGAAAAGCGTTTTAACTTTTTGGTTAGCAAGCTTGGCATGCTTACTCCTACTTAAATCTGTTACGGATCTTAATTTAAGGGGGAGTTGCTTAATTATTCTGGATTGGATACTATCTGACTAACATCCAAGGATTCATTTTCAATGAATACCAATTTCTACTTTGTTTTGCAGATTATCCATTTGAGGGGGAGTTCTTAAAAGTGATATTCATTTTAGGGGGAGAGTTCAAATAAGCTTTAATGCTTACATATCTGAAAGACGAACAACTTTCAGGTATGAAAAATGTTTTTAAATGTTCAAACTCACTTCTCGATTCTTAAATGATTTTTCGAATTAGAAGTGTGATTTTACATGTTTTCATATCATGTTGAGTTGACGGATATTTTCTAACCGTGTGTTTCTAAAGGTTAATACTTGCGTATTATCTTTTCATATACTTTTCAAGTATTCATACACACCGGTTTAGCTTCTTTTGACTTAGTTATTACCACGTCTCTATATGACCATATTTTTCGGTGGTAATACACTCGTTTGCTATCTTCCTATTTGTGCTTCATCGTTTATTTGATCAGATACGTTCTTCACTGCTATATCTATATCTTGATCGTATAGATAACATTCATTCATTTTGTGTACACCAAAGTTTTTCAAGACTATATCTCACATCATATGATGAATCAGTTTCTCAAACAAGTTTATATCATTCATGTTCTTCATTTCATACACTTGTTTGATGACATTTTTTTTATGCTCCTATATTTTACATATATATTTGTTCGAGCATGTTTCATATTGGCTCATTGATTCACCCGATGAATCATTGTACTTTCATGTTTAGGAAACTTATTTCATGGGATGTGTGAGCTTAACAGAACTTCTATGGATTTCCAGAACCGGTAATCCTACCCAAGAAGTTATCCTTGAGAAATGAGTGAGAGGTCTACATCAAAGAGTGGGGGAGATAACTCAGGTGGTCGAGTTATTCTCATAGTGATTGAGCGAAAAATATTATATGAGAGATTGGTTAGAAGTGAGGAAGTTTAAAAGAATTGGAGGGTGTGAGAACAGAGTTAAAAGAAAAATAAAACTCTGCACCAACCTTTTCTAAGCCGGGCAACCACATCATCTATTGGTTCACATTCTTTGGTGACCGATATTGAAACAAGGCAAAGCCCAATGCCGACTCTCGTTTTTACCCCACTAGCTACTCATTTCCTTCTTAACAAGGAGATGTTTCATTTCATCACGGGGATGCAGCACATAATCTATCAGGTTTTCATTTGGAAAATCGATATTGAAACAGAAGGAAGCTGCCCTGCCTTCGAACTTCATTTCTACACATCGAGTCGTGAAATGTTTTCACATTTTGAGCCTTATGAAAGCACTTGTTGCTATTTTCTTTCATCACAAATACACACAAGGAATTTGTTTCTTTGTCAGAACGTTCATAGGAATACTTTTAGTGTTTGCGATGATTGAACGGAAGCCCTGGGGAGTGATCATCACTAAAGCTCCTTATATAGTGCATTTGTTGTACTGAGTTGCTTTGTGCTTCTCACAGGCATTCCAACTGATTCATGTGTTGTTTCAGGATTTTCCCACTTCAAATCTGAATTTGCAAAGATTCGGATTACTCTATGGAATTGACGGTATTTCTTTGGCGTAATAAGGGGAATTCTGGAGTAACAAGGCGGAGATGGTTATGTGAGATGGTTTTTGATATCTATGGTGGTTTGTTCACATGTTTGTATCTTTACGAGCCGAGTTGTTCTGATCATACATTTCTATAGATTTTGATGATTATTTCATATTTCATCAAAAAGGGGGAGATGGTTTAGAAATGTAAAGTCGAGAAATGCTTTGAAGATACTTTGGGGAGATGGTTCCGAAATGTCAAGTCAAAGAGAAGATTACGAGATATGACAAGAGATGCTTGCAAGAGATGTTTGAAGTTTGGTGATTATTTGAAGATATCTCGGTTTGTTAAAGCTTCGTGTTCAAAGTTTGTTAAAGCTTCATGAAGATTTGGATGATTCGTGAAGATTATTACCGAAGCTTATCGTTCAAGGAAGCTTATCGTTGAAGATTAAAGTGTTGATGCTTTCTTGAAGACGTTTGCCTAATTCTTTTTGTGATCTCGAATCCAAAGGGGGAGATTGTTGGGTGCAAAATCGGATTGTATCCGAGATCACAAGATTGTGCTAAAGTTGAAGTCAAAGGCAAAGTCAAAGTGTGCAACAAAGTCAAAGTTTACTTTTATTGTTTTAGTCTTTTGTAATAGTTTTCCTTTAATAGGGTAGTTTGTGTAATTCTTGTAAACCTTGAGGGTTTAGATGTTTGGGTATAAATACCCAATGTGAGTTAGTTTGGTAGTTGTGACATGCACATACGCTTCATTGTGAAAGAGAGTGATTTGAGAGAGTTTAACTTCTTAAGTGTGTGTGTTCTTGGTGTGGTTAGTGTGTGTAATCAATTCTCCAAGAATCAATGACATATGGCTTTCAAATCATTCTCTATTTGTTTGCATGTTGATTAGAGCTTGAATCTGGAACAACAAGGCGATCTTAGGTGAAGGTGACTACGGCAACAATCTCAAGGTCAAGGGTTTTCTTGCTTCTTCGGACCGACTTTTGCACCGCATGCTCAATCACGAGGTAAATGCTCGTTCCTCGAGTGAGGAAAAAGTTTCTACATACGATCTTTGGCTTCTTGATCAACTTTCTACGGATGACAAGTATCCGAATGCTCCGTAGATCATTGTCGTGCAACTTTCTAAGGCGGGTGGTTATCGAGAGGGAAGTCGACTGGTTGGTGGCCAATATGTTACGCTTCTTGCCAAGCACTTCGGGATCCTAACCAAGGGTGCCATTGCCTCGATGACAAACCTTGGTGAGATGGGGTTGATCGACATGGACCAACTCCGTGGAATGGGTGTGGCAATGGTGGATCATTTGATTAGCGGGGATCAGAACACGTGGATTCACAAACCCCAAGCTTATGGGACGAGGAGAGCACCTCGAAGCACGTAAGAGACCGGTGGCACGAGTGGGGTGAACGAGGGAGAACAACCGGCGGACTGGACGGCGTATTCAGGGTATCAAGATTTGAGTACCCGACTCTCGGAGATATCATTGTCCTACGGCTGTCATCATCAACACATGGAGTACAACACAACGGAGGCTCTCCACCAAGCGAATTGGCAAAGTGGAGTGATGAACCAAATGGCCTCCCATTTCGGTATTCAACCAAATACCGCGTATGCTCCATCACCATTTTGGCCGTACTCCGAGGACGCACCGCCCGGTTACCCTACTTTCGAGGATTGGCGTAACCAACCTCGTGGCCCTTATTGATCTCTATCTCTTTTATCTCTTATTCGATATGGTTGTCTAAATAATTTTTATCTTTGCTTGTGTTTGGTTTGTGTTTGTTGAACATCTTTTACTTTTATTTGGTTTGCTTAGGATTAAGATTTTAATTGCTGGCTTAGTTTGGTTTATTTTCTTTTGTTCGTTTTTACATTTTCTTTTTCTTTTTGGTAATAGATACAGCGATCTATGATCTTGAACCGAGCACGATTCTGGAATACTCTCTCTCACATAACCTGGGAAGTTTCTCTTTTTCCCAATTACTCCTTAACTGTTTTGATTGTTCCATTGAGGACACTGCAAATTTTAAGTTTGGGGAGGGGGTTATGTAGACTTATTTGTTTAAATGGGTTCACTTTTTGCTTTTTGGTTCATCGTTTTTCAAATTTTAGAAAGCTTTGAGACTTGACCCCAATTTTTTTCGAAATCTGAGATTGTTTTTGGAACTTAGTTGCTTGCATAGGAGAACACTGAATGGGATTATTTGAGTAAAAGGATCCCTTGGAATACCAATTACCATGAGTGCCTCACCCAATTCTTTTGAGAGTTTGAGCCTAATTGATTATTATTTCGTGAGGAATACCGACTTTGACCCAAGGTAGAACTTGTCACTTGGAATACTTGTCGAGACCACATAAAGAGAAGTATTTATCACCAGTGCACGGATAGAGGCCTTCATTTCTAACCCTTTTTAGCCTTCGTTAGATAACCTCATCATAAGATAATTTAATTTACCTAGCCGAATTTTTGAAAATACTCACTTTAAGTATTTTAACCCTTGAAACCAATTTTGAGCCTTAGCCTTTCATTTCTTTACCCATACCATATATCCTTTAGCCTATCTTTTTATCTATCTTTTGGCCGTGACTTAAATTTGAGAACTTGAGATGTTGTGATCCATAATTTTCATATCTGACAATTAAAGCGGGATTGATTTTGAGTGAAAAAGAAAAGAAAATGATGACTCAAGGAAAAGAAAGAAAAGAAATATCAAAAGAAAAGAGTCAAAGTTAAAGAAAAGAAAAATGAGCAAATGTGCAAAAGAAAAAGAAGAGAATTCGAGCCACAAATAAGCAATATCCTTAGGCCGATGCTAAAAGAAAAGCTCATCCCGAAAAGAAAAGTGCATAATTCCAAAAGTTAGATTTCTCTCAAAAGTGTTTGGATCATTACTGATTAAGTTTCTTGAGTTTTTGTTGCAAATCTTAGTCACTTATATATCCTTTATCCTACTCTTAACCCTTAGCCTAACATTACAACCCTAAAGTCCTCTTGACGGTTGACGACTTCTCAGTGGTGGATATTAGATTTGGTGACAAACTTATGCATGCGGGAATTAGTCGAGTATTGGTGTGATCACTTCTTATATATACACTTTTACCCCCGAGATATACACTTTAAATCATTCATACTATGTGAGGGTAAAAGGTTGATCTTGGTATCCATTTGCTTGATGTATCTTGTTCTTGTGTTCGATTGTGTGAGTATTCTTTGTTCTCTTGGATGATCTTGGGTGGAGATAATTTTGGCGTTATTTCTCTTATCTTTTAGTCTTTTGATTGAGGACAATCAAAGCTTAAGTGTGGGATTTTGATAACACCAAAATTATACATGTTTTGGTTATGCTTTATTGTCTGATTTTACCCCATTTCTCACCCATTTATGATCTAATTACTCACACTTTGGACTGATTCTTACTTTTATAGGTTTTGGAGGCCGTGGAACGGAAAAGTACAGAAAAAGGCGAGAAAACGTGAAAATTGGAAAATATCAATCCAGTAGCCATTTCGCGTCCGCGAGTTTTATAGTCTGGCACCGCCAAGTTCGAAAAGTTGGAAATCTAGGGTTTGATTTAAGTGTTTAGCGCCGCGAGCCAGCCGCTTGGCGATCGCGAAACGGGCTCCGACCCTCCCTTTTAAATACTGGCCTCCTCCTTCAGTCAAAATAATCATGAACAATTGAGTCCTCTGGTGTTAGTCTTATTTTGAGAGAGAGAGAGAGAGAGAGTTATTGTGCCGATACGCTGCGGAGCTTGATTCTTGATCATCCGTCGTTGTACTGTCAGTATAATGTCTGTTTCTACTCTTTTGTTTGCTGATTTTATGATGTCTAGTGAGTAGTTTTCTTTAGTGGTACTTATTATGGTTGATAAACCTTGTGGATGATGATTTTATGATTTAATGTTTATTGGTTTGTCTTTGGTTTATTGAATGTATGTTATGGTTCCGATTTGATTCGTATTGTATGGTTATTTGAATTCGTTGGTTGGGTGTATCTATTTGACCAAGGTAGATAGACTCCGATAGGTTAATCAACCTTTCTTGACCTTCCCTTCAGAACCCGGAGAGTTGTGTTAGGTGGTTAGCTCGGACCGAGAGCAGCCAGATATTAGAATACCGTGCAATAGAGATAGAATTGGGTAGCTGATACTAGATTGCCTGACAAACAGTCTATGTATTGGGACTAGGAAGACCAACCTGGTTGATAACCGTAATAGTCACATGTTAGGGTGTCCAAGACTTAAATTCTTACAATAACCAAAACAACCAAACCTTTGGCCAGTTTAAATCATCCACTTGGGGAATCGTTATACCATGATAAGTACTATTGTTTTCATTCATATAGTTTAAATCATCTTTTATTGCTTTCTTAGTTAATTAGTTATTTTAGTTTTCTTTTAATTAATCAAACCTTTTTCATAAAACCCCCATAGCTTTAGGTTAATTAAACTAGCTAAGATTAATAAGTCTACATAACTTGACCGTTCCCAGTGGTAGATACGATACCTGGACTTTCCTACACTATATTACTCACGATCAGGTACGCTTGCCTGTGAATATGGTAAACAGTGGCTAGGCTTTAGAGGTTAAAACTTGTTTTGCTTTTATATACAATAATTACCGCATCAGTTGCTAATGAGATTCATGACTATCAAGTGCCTGATGATGAACTGTAAACAGGTAGAGCTAAAGAGGATATATAGAAATCTAGAAGATATGTATCAAGATATAACATTTGATTTTGAGTAACAAATGTCAGATGATGATATGGGGGGTCCAAGATTACAGGATGTTATTTCGTCGGATGACTTGATGCCAGTGGATCTGAAAAAGGAAAAGTTGTGGGAGAAGATGAAAGCTAGCTCTGGTCAATTTCTGAAGAAAACAGATTGGGACAGATTTACAAGAATCAAGGATGCATACTTGGAAGAAAGATACAGTTCCAGATTCTCTCATCGAAAAAGAGATATTGATGCAGAGAAAGCTTATGGGATTAGTAATTTGAAGGAAGATTTGAAGACAGAATATTTGCATATGAGAAGAGTTAAAGGGCAGAGGACAGAAGTGTTGGGTTGTGACAACCGACAATTTTTGGCCTTCAGATTAGCTACTCGTTAAATCACTCAGTAGCATTTCCATAGGTAAAAATTTAGTCATTTAAGTTGTTAGAAGAATTTAGGTTAGTTTGCGTGAAAAATTTAGGCAAAAAAAACCTAAAAGTCCCGAAAACTGCCCGAAAAAGCCGTACCGGCCCAAAGTCACCCGAAAACCTGATAATGCCAAAATTTAAAGTCAATTTATATAAAATATGTTACTTTATTAAAAATAAAAGTAAACTGTTTCAAATAATCCAAATTCACCTTCGAAAAAGTCGGTTTTTACCGAAAATCACCGAAATCGACACTGCGTTTAATTTATCAGTATTGGGAATACATTTTTTTTAAAAAAAAAAGAAAAAAAGAAAGAGGGATGGGGATTGGCCCATTTGGCCGGCCACCACCCCCCTCCCCCAATCATCTCTCTCTTTTTCCCAAGATATTAATCACCTCACCTCTTCCCAATTCATTTCAATTTCAAATTTCTATCTCTCTCTCTATTTTCTCTTTTCTCTCTCAAACTCTCTCAAGAAAAATCAGCCATCCCATCTCCAAAAATCTGAGTTTTTAAGATTTGAACAAGAATTTCAAAGTTTAAGTAATAGCCTCTTCAAGGTAAGAATGAAAAATGCATTTTAGCTTCGATTTTAGCCCTCTTTTGGGTGTTTTTCTTGTGTTTCTTGAGGTTTAAAACCTCTATGATGGATGAAATTCATTCTTGACGTCTGAGGAAGAGAATGAACCATAACAATGTGTAATAACATTCAAAAATGGTGAAGCTCTATGATTCCTCCATATGAACACAAGATTTGAAGTGAAAATCACTTATTTTGATGTTCTTGTTACTCTTTTTGGGGCTGAACTCATCTAATAGTTCATGCATGAGTTTTGATAATATTCAAATGTATTTCATCTTCTCATTAGATATAAGTTAGGGGTTTTTAGTTTATTTTCCAAGAAACCCCCAAATTTTGGTGATTTTATGTGTTTTTGGTGAGTAAAAGTGAACTTGGAATCTGGAATGTTGCTGACAGATTTATGCATGTTGTTTGGACGACCCAAAAAGGGCGTTTTTGGATTCAATCTTTTCTGAAATTTTTATGGTGTAATTTTTTATGTGTTAGGGTTCAAACCCCACTGGAATCACTCAAAAATTCCAAGGTTTAGACCTTCAACCATTACAAAACTTTTTAGTGTGCAATCAGTTACTGGTCAGAAATTGTGTTGAATTGATGCATGAATATCTCCATGATGGTTTATCCAAAATGCATGATTCTTGATTCTAAGTTCAAGTTCAGTGAGTTAGCTTTCCAAAGAATCCGAAAACACATGATTTGGTGGATTTTTTAGTGTTCAACCAATGAAAAAGAATTCGTGGTGCAATCTGTCCAAGTATGGCAGATTCACATGCATGAGTTCATGAGGTCATATCTCATTCAAAAATCATCAAAAATGTGTGAAACTTGTTTCATTTATTAGATATTAGTTTTATCTTGAATATCCCGTTTGAAAATCTAATTTTGGTGAAGAAATGAATTCTATAGAGTACAAACATTACTGACTTGTAATTTCAAAAATCAAAAATGAGTTATGCACACTGAATTTACATAATTTTTAAAATATGTTAATCATTTCCAAAAACTATGAAAATTGGTAGAATTGTTGTTAATACATATAATATTAATGGATAAAATTTTGGTAACTAAATTCCTTTTTGAACTAGACAAAATGGAAGCATTTTTGAAGCAATACAAATCTGCCAAAAGACAGATTTCTTAAAAAGTGATGTTTTGCATTTATCAAGAAATCCCCATATTTTTGGACATTAATTAAAGTACTAAAACATATTTTTGTACTAAAATGAACTTAATAAATTTAAGTAAAGGCATTACAATAGGATATCGGTATTGACTTGCTAGAAATGGACCGTTGAATTTAGACTTACGTCAATTACGTAATGTGATAGGGCTTAATTAGACATGGAATCGGGAGTATTCACGCACTAACGGTTGTTTAGAAACGCAAAGCTACTCAAGGTGAGTATTCACAGCCCCACTTTTTACCGTTTTTACGTGTTTTGGGGTGAAAAGCATGTTTACAAATGAATGTGAATAATTGTGAAAATGTTACGAAATGAAATGTGTTGTGAGCTAAGTTTGATATGTTATGAGACATGATATATTGAGTAAAAGTCCCATGTTGAATACACTACTATTAACTCGTTTCGAGCCAATGGTTATTGTGGATAGCGCTATTTGGTAGAGTGGGCCCACCCTTGTTTACTGACGAGTATAGGGTGCACGTAATCGTATGTGGTACTACACATGTGGGATTTAGTCCCACCGCTGAGGTAGTGCAGCGTCTACACATGTGGGGTTTTAGTCCCACCGCTGGGGTAGTTCGCGAAAACGCTCTACACATGTGGTTCGCTACCACCTCTGAGGTAGATCGTTAGGGCAAATTGGTTTTAGGTTTAGTAGTGGCTCAAAGAATAAATATCATGTGATTAACTTGACCCGGGAAATTTACTCACAGGTTGGTAGTGAATGAACGGATTCACTCTAACTGTTTATACGTATTTAGTGAATGAACGGATTCACTATAACTATTTATTGAGTGAATGAACGGATTCACTATAACTGGTTTATGAAAAATTGAGTGAATAAAAGATTCACTGTTTATGAAAATGTGGGTGAATAAAAGATTCACCAAAGATTCTGCATATAAAATGTTTTGTGCATATGAAAACCTGTGAACTCACCAACTCTCGTAGTTGACGCTTGTTTTAACATGCTTTTCAGGAAATCCGAAGGTGAATGATAAAGTTTAATTTTGGGCAATTGTAACCACCAATCAAGACAATGTTCTTTTGTTAAGTCTGTAAACCTTAATTTAGGGTTGGTAGTAATACATTGTAAACTTTATTTATTCTGGTATGAATGATTGGTGCTATTTATCTCCTATCGCTATGAAATCTAGACTGTCACACCTTGCGGTTCCGCTTTAGCCGGGTGTTACAGATTTGGTATCAGAGCCATAGGTTATAGAGAACATCGGTTTTTCATAAAAACCAAGTACTATAACCAACCTTTTTCTAAAATAAGTTAAAACTTTTAATTATGGATTTCGAGTATAGGAGAATTTAAATACTAGTATGATTAGGATAGGTGCTATCCTGATATATCATAGATAGGCGGAGCCTGATCACCTACGCCTAGCCATGATATAAGTAGGATAAGACTTATGAACCAATCATACGGCTAGAGAATAAAAGTTGGAACCTTTGAAGAAATTTCCTGAAAAACATAAACTGCGTGAGTTTGCATAAGCACATCATGATTCTGATATCTACTATAGCACTTACGCGTTTAAGAAAAGTAACGCCACTGTTGAACACTCCTGCGTTAGCGCTTAGGATGTCACTAGTAGTTTGAAGGCGCGTTAATAAGTTATGCGGACACTACAATCACTATGCCGAACACTATTACTTAGACTTCGGAGAAAGACCCGTCTAGGCATTACGATTCCGACATTGGAATAACAAGCGAAGACATTTCAATCGATCCACCTCCGATTACCCCCAACAAGTGTCTTACCTGAACCTACACCAGTTATTCCTACGCCTAACCTGAACCTCCCAGTACCTCATACGAGACATCTCAGAAGACAGTTGCGGCAACCATTTGGAGTGGACTAGCGATAACTCATCTAGATAACGCAAGATCATCTCATATCCTTTCGGGGATATTGATCGGTTATATTATTAGTATGGCACTAGGAGAGGCTTGAACAATCCGAGCACTCGCCGATGGACTGCAAAATAGTCGAAGCAGGGTATCAAGATAGAATCGAACGGTAATTAAGTCGAAAGAATTGGCGATCTGTTGGAGGAAGGTACCACCAAAGTTGTAGAAAATGCTATGACGGCAAGAAGGACGACTGGGAGAGTTGACTTGTGCTGGCAAGTTGTGGTGATACTGTTGGCAAAGTTGATCCTTTCAAATGTAACTCTCATGAATTTGAAAGAATTTCAAAAATGCACTTTTGGTTGTTCCATTTAAACCTCAGTATGGGCAAGTAAGATATTATAAGGATGAATTAGTATCAAATTTCTACCCTTCAGATATGTATTAAACTTTTACGAAACTCATTTTTATTAAAGCACAAGGACGTTTTTAGCGAGTTTATTTTAAAGAAATTATCATAAATAAAATACTAATATTTTCGAACATTCATTAGAGACAACATTTAATCAAACATACATTAACAAATGATTTAGAACCATATTTTCCAGAAGAAACACACGTAGCTAGAAAGTGAACCGTGAAAATTAATCGATCAACATTGCTCAACTGATAGCCCAACAAGTCTAGGAAGTCGTACCTACCATAGTCACTCAAGTTACTACCGACCTTGTCGCAAATAGAAGAAATAAGGACGTCATAGTACCCATCGAATGGAAAGATGGTAACACAAGAAAATTTGAGCACCAGTCAGAGGAAACGACTCGTGTTAATTTAAATCAAAAGTTGAAAAGTAGTCAGAAATTTTGGAGCAAAGACCCAAGAGTCAGGAAGGTAAATGGACACTCCTCCAAAATGTAAGAGCTACAACTGCAATCACCCAAGAGCTTGTATTTTGGGTACCAAGGACAACCTAGTCGGTTACACTACTCGTTACTATAGAAAGGAAAAGAAGGTCAGAAGGACCGGAAAGGGGGCTAAGAGTACGGAACCCCAAACCACTTTAGAGATGGGTGTTCCATGTTAAGTAGAGGCTCAATCATCACCAAGAGGAGGAACAAAGAAATGTAAGCCAATCAAGGAAATTAAGGATGCGAAGCTCAAGGAAGGGCATTCGCGATTGGAGCTAAAGAGGCACATTAAGAACTAATTTAGTGACATGCATGAAAATGCAAAGCAATTTGCGGAAGGAATGCGTTGCATATTTAGCACACATTGTGGATAAGGAATTAAAGGAAAACCAAATTCAGGACATCCTGATTGTGCGAGAATTTCCCCAGGTATTCCCGGAAGAGTACCTGGATAACCCCTGCATAGGCAAGTGGAGTTCCACATCGATCTTGTCCCAGGAGCGGACCCTGTAGCAAAGTCACCGTATCGTCTGGTGCCCTCAGTGATGCAGGAACTGTCAAATTAGCTTCAAGGGCTACTTGATAAGGGACTCATCCGACCCAACTTTTCCCCCTGGGGAGCCCCGGTCTTGTTCGTCAAAAAGAAGGACGGATACTTCCAAATGTGCATAGACTTTAGGGAGCCGAACAAGATCACTATCAAAATCGATATCCCCTACCGCACATAGACGATCTGTTTGACCAGTTGCAAGGACCTACCTACTTTTCCAAAATCGACCTTCGGTCAGGTTACCATCAGATGAGAGTGCGAGAAGAAGATATCGTCAAGACAACGTTCAGAACTCGGTATGGTCATTACGAGTTCTTGGTCATGCCATTTGATTTGACAAACACTCCAGCAGTGTTCATGGATTTAATGAACAGGATATGTCGACCGTACTTGGATAAATTGGTGATTGTCTTCATAGATGACATCCTAATCTACCCGCGAAGTAAGGAGGAGCATGAGCAGCACTTAAGATTGATACTGGAGTTGCTCAAAACCGAGGAACTTTACACAAAATTCTATAAGTGTGAATATTGGATCCGCGAAGTGCACTTTTTGGGTCATGTAGTGAACAAGGAAGGAATCCTTGTCGATCCAGCGTAGATTGAAGCCATAAAGAAATAGGAAGCACCGAAGACGCCAACAGAAATTTTACAATTTCTTGGTTTGGCAGGCTACTACCGGAGATTTATCGCAAATTTTTCCAAGATTGCGCAACCTTGACGATGTTAACACAGAAAGACAAGAAGTTTGTTTGGGGAGAGAAACAAGAGGAAGCTTTTCAGTTACTTAAGCATAAGTTGTGCAATGCACCCATTTGCATTACCCGAAGGAACGGATAACTTCGTGGTGTACTATGATGCTTCGCATCAAGGCTTAGGATGTGTACTGACCCAAAAGGACAAAGTTATCGCTTACGCGTCTCGGCAACTGAAGGTCCATGAGAAGAATTACACAACCCACGATTTGGAACTTGGAGCTGTAGTATTCGCACTCAAGGTCTGGAGACATTACCTCTACGGTACAAAGTGCACGATCTTCACAGATCATAAGAGCCTTCAGCATATTCTCAACCAGAAAATACTAAACATGAGGCAGAGAAGATGGGTCGAATTACTCAATGACTACGACTGCGAGATAAAGTATCACCCAGGAAAGGCAAATGTGGTAGCTGATGCACTGAGCAGGAAAGAAAAGGTGAAATATTCACGAACACGAGCCATGGGAATGGTAGTGCAGACGAGTTTGAAAAGTCAAATACTTTAAGCCCAGAAAGAAGCTTTAAAGGCTGACAATCTAAAGAAAGAAACTCTTCACCAGATAAAAAAAAAGGAGTTTGAGGTGAAAGCTAATGGAGTACGTTATTTTAAGCACAAGATGTGGACACCAAAGGTCGATCAGTTAAGGTCAACGATCACGGATGAAGCTCATCTGACGAAATACTCGATACACCCAGTATCTGACAAGATGTACAAAGGACTAAAAGAGCACTATTGGTGGTCTGGGATGAAAAAGGATATAGCTTTGCATGTGAGTAAATGCTTGACCTGTGCCAGGATCAAGGCAGAACACCAGAAGCCATCCAGACTCCTGCAACAGCCGGAGATTCCAGAATGAAATTGGGAGCAGATATCAGTAGATTTTGTGATCAAATTGTCCAAAACCAAGAAGGGTCATGACTCATTATGGGTAGTTAGGGATCGCCTTACGAAATCGGCGCTCTCTTTTTACCAATTCGAGAGGACTTCAGTATAGACAGACTTGCGCAACTCTACGTGAACAAAATCGTTATGCGCCATGGATTACCTGTTCCAATTATTTCAGACATAGATAGCCGCTTTACTTCACGCTTCTGGCAATCATTAAACAAAGCCATGGGCACAAGGTTAGATCTAAGCACCTTATACCAACCTCAAACGGATGATCAGATAAAGGGAACCATACAAACGCTAGAGGACATGTTGTGTGCCTGCGTAATGGAATTCGGAGGAAGTTGGCACAACCATCTACCATTGACTGAATTCTTCTACAACAATAGTTACCATACTAACATTCAGTGCGCCCCATACAAAGTTCCTTATGGATGTAAATGCAGATCACAACTTAGTTTGCTAGAGGATGGAGAGCGACAACTAACTAGGCCCGATATCGTTCAAGAAACGACGGTCAAAATTTAAAACAATTCAGCAAAGGCTGAAAAGCAGCCAGGGATCGTTAGAAGAGTTGTGCTGATAATTGCAGGAAGCCCTTGGAATTTTAAGTTAGTGACAAGGCACTTTTGAAAGTATCACCGTGGAAAGGATTACTAGGGTTTGGAAAGAAAGGAAAACTGAGTCCTAGGTTCATTCGATCATTTAAGATGCAAGAGCGAGTCGGACCAGTTACAAACAAATTGGAGTTACCTTTGGAACTCAGTGCCCTCCATGACACCTTCCATGTATCAAACCTAAAGAAATGCTTATCAGAGGAAGCAGTGGTCCTACCCTTGGAAGTAGTCCAAATCAATGAACGATTGCACATCACTGAAGAACTGATCGAAATTCTCGATCAAGAAATCAAGCAGTTAAGGCGTAGTAAGATAGCAATTGACAAAGTTCGTTGGAACTCAAGTCATGGACCAGAGATTACTGGGGAGTGAGAAGCTCTTATAAAGAGCAAACACCCCCCTCCTGTTAAAAAAAAAATCTTTTGGAAGTGGCAAATAGTAAATTTCGGGACGAAATTTCTTTCAACAGGGGGTAAATATGACAACCGACAATTTTTGGCCTTCAGATTAGCTACTCGTTAAATCACTCAGTAGCATTTCCGTAGGTAAAAATTTAGTCATTTAAGTTGTTAGAAGAATTTAGGTTAGTTTGCGTGAAAAATTTAGGCAAAAAAAACCTAAAAGTCCCGAAAACTGCCCGAAAAAGCCGTACCGGCCCAAAGTCACCCGAAAACCTGATAATGCCAAAATTTAAAGTCAATTTATATAAAATATGTTACTTTATTGAAAATAAAAGTAAACTGTTTCAAATAATCCAAATCCACCTTCGAAAAAGTCGGTTTTTACCGAAAATCACCGAAACTCGACACTGCGTTTAATTTATCAGTATTGGGAATACATTTTTTTTAAAACAAAAAAAAAAAGAAAAAGAAAGAGGGATGGGGATTGGCCCATTTGGCCGGCCACCACCCCCCTCCCCAATCATCTCTCTCTTTTTCCTAAGATATTAATCACCTCACCTCTTCCCAATTCATTTCAATTTCAAATTTCTATCTCTCTCTCTATTTTCTCTTTTCTCTCTCAAACTCTCTCAAGAAAAATCAGCCATCCCATCTCCAAAAATCTGAGTTTTTAAGATTTGAACAAGAATTTCAAAGTTTAAGTAATAGCCTCTTCAAGGTAAGAATGAAAAATGCATTTTAGCTTCGATTTTAGCCCTCTTTTGGGTGTTTTTCTTGTGTTTCTTGAGGTTTAAAACCTCTATGATGGATGAAATTCATTCTTGACGTTTGAGGAAGAGAATGAACCATAACAATGTGTAATAACATTCAAAAATGGTGAAGTTCTATGATTCCTCCATATGAACACAAGATTTGAAGTGAAAATCACTTATTTTGATGTTCTTGTTACTCTTTTTGGGGCTGAACTCATCTAATAGTTCATG
The DNA here is from genome assembly GCA_030169165.1 of Centaurea solstitialis. Classification (NCBI taxonomy): domain Eukaryota; kingdom Viridiplantae; phylum Streptophyta; class Magnoliopsida; order Asterales; family Asteraceae; genus Centaurea; species Centaurea solstitialis. Next base: position 35,112,681 of record CM058045.1, read on the forward strand.
CATGAGTTTTGATAATATTCAAATGTATTTCATCTTCTCATTAGATATAAGTTAGGGGTTTTTAGTTTATTTTCCAAGAAACCCCCAAATTTTGGTGATTTTATGTGTTTTTGGTGAGTAAAAGTGAACTTGGAATCTGGAATGTTGCTGACAGATTTATGCATGTTGTTTGGACGACCCAAAAAGGGCGTTTTTGGATTCAATCTTTTCTGAAATTTTTATGGTGTAATGTTTTATGTGTTAGGGTTCAAACCCCACTGGAATAACTCAAAAATTCCAAGGTTTAGACCTTCAACCATTACAAAACTTTTTAGTGTGCAATCAGTTACTGGTCAGAAATTGTGTTGACTTGATGCATGAATATCTCCATGATGGTTTATCCAAAATGCATGATTCTTGATTCTAAGTTCAAGTTCAGTGAGTTAGCTTTCCAAAGAATCCGAAAACACATGATTTGGTGGATTTTTGAGTGTTCAACCAATGAAAAAGAATTTGTGGTGCAATCTGTCCAAGTATGGCAGATTCACATGCATGAGTTCATGAGGCCATATCTCATTCAAAAATCATCAAAAATGTGTGAAACTTGTTTCATTTATTAGATATTAGTTTTATCTTCAATATCCCATTTGAAAATCTAATTTTCGTGAAGAAATGAATTCTATAGAGTACAAACATTACTGACTTGTAATTTCAAAAATGAGTTATGCACACTGAATTTACAATAATTTTTAAAATATGTTAATCATTTCCAAAAATTATGAAAATTGGTAGAATTGTTGTTAATACATATAATATTAATGCATAAAATTTTGGTAACTAAATTCCTTTTTGAACTAGACAAAATGGAAGCATTTTTGAAGCAATACAAATCTGCCAAAAGACAGATTTCTTAAAAAGTGATGTTTTGCATTTATCAAGAAATCCCCATATTTTTGGACATTAATTAAAGTACTAAAACATATTTTTGTACTAAAATGAACTTAATAAATTTAAGTAAAGGCATTACAATAGGATATCGGTATTGACTTGCTAGAAATGGACCGTTGAATTTAGACTTACGTCAATTACGTAATATGATAGGGCTTAATTAGACTTGGAATCGGGATTATTCACGCACTAACGGTTGTTTAGAAACGCAAAGCTACTCAAGGTGGGTATTCACAGCCCCACTTTTTACCGTTTTTACGTGTTTTGGGGTGAAAAGCATGTTTACAAATGAATGTGAATAATTGTGAAAATGTTACGAAATGAAATGTGTTGTTAGCTAAGTTTGATATGTTATGAGACATGATATATTGAGTAAAAGTCCCATGTTGAATACACTACTATTAACTCGTTTCGAGCCAATGGTTATTGTGGATAGCGCTATTTGGTAGAGTGGCCCACCCTTGTTTACTGACGAGTATAGGGTGCACGTAATCATATGTGGTACTACACATGTGGGATTTAGTCCCACCGCTGAGGTAGTGCAGCGTCTACACATGTGGGGTTTTAGTCCCACCGCTGGGGTAGTTCGCGAAAACGCTCTACACATGTGGTTCGCTACCACCTCTGAGGTAGATCGTTAGGGCAAATTGGTTTTAGGTTTAGTAGTGGCTCAAAGAATAAATATCATGTGATTAACTTGACCCGGGAAATTTACTCACAGGTTGGTAGTGAATGAACGGATTCACTCTAACTGTTTATACGTATTTAGTGAATGAACGGATTTACTATAACTATTTATTGAGTGAATGAACGGATTCACTATAACTGGTTTATGAAAAATTGAGTGAATAAAAGATTCACTGTTTATGAAAATGTGGGTGAATAAAAGATTCACCAAAGATTCTGCATATAAAATGTTTTGTGCATATGAAAACCTGTGAACTCACCAACTCTCGTAGTTGACGCTTGTTTTAACATGCTTTTCAGGAAATCCGAAGGTGAATGATAAAGTTTAATTTTGGGCAATTGTAACCACCAATCAAGACAATGTTCTTTTGTTAAGTCTGTAAACCTTAATTTAGGGTTGGTTGTAATACATTGTAAACTTTATTTATTCTGGTATGAATGATTGGTGCTATTTATCTCCTATCGCTATGAAATCTAGAGTGTCACACCTTGCGGTTCCGCTTTAGCGGGGTGTTATATGGGTGTTGATAAGAAGTTTGTGAAGGTTGTGGAATACAGGATTAATTCTTTGAGGAAGTATGAATATCCGGAGATAACAATAAGCAGAGAAGATGGAAACGAGTATGTGTTCTCTGAGGCAGATTTTAAGAATGTTGAGTTTGGGGTCTTTCTCAGTATTATGTTGGATTTGAAGTGTAAGCTGATTAGATCATATGAAGAGATGATTGCTTTAGTTGCTGTTCTGAGACATCTTAGAGCTTTAATTACATTGTCTCACTTGTATGACTTTCAGCTTGGATTAGAAAGTTGGACTTCAAAGTTGTATTGTCACAAGCCAGCAAATGTACTACGTGAAGATCTTAAAAGTCTGCCGTTATACACAGTGTTTCATGATGATGATCAGATGATAGTGTGTGTGTATCCTGATTCAAAAGATGAGCCTAAGGGAATGTTAGTTCATGAATTGATGAAGTTCAGTGATGAAACTTTGAAGATGGTAGCAGATCAACTCAGGAAAAAACTTCAATTTGATCATGCAGGTATTCATTTAACTGATCCACCTAAGAGACACTTGATCAAATATTTTGTGAAGGAGATTGAGAAAAGAATTGATGTAAGGAATGACATTAGAATTGCAGAAGTCAGGTTCAAGATGAGAAAGAAGTTGCGAAATTAGTTTCATATTTTGTTCTTTCTAAGAATGTTGTTGTTTCTTTTGTTGTTTTTGTGGCTTATCCTTCTTATTCTATAAAAGGGGAGATTGTTAGAACTTGAGTTTATAGAAAAGTTGAGGGGTGTATTGTGTAATTCTTCTTTATCTTGGGTTGAGGTATAAATTCCTCAATGCCTTTGGTTTGTAGAGTATGTTCACTTTTGCAATCTATGAAAGATATGATTTGATCTCCACATTCTCTCTCTACTTTCTCTCTCTACATTTCTCTTAACGCATTCATGTTAGATTCATCATGATTTGATAAGATCATGATGAATTAACTCATCTATTGCATTAACACTTGTGTTTTGAAGAAGGGTCTTTTAAATGTTTTAATATTATAGTTTTAAAACATATGATAATATGATCTCATGGTTATTGCATGCATCCAATAAACCATGGTACCCTTTTGAAATCTCATTTTATGGTAAAATTCTTATATAAAATCTTATTTTATATCTCAACGCATTTAAATTAATATCTTATATTAAAATTTGTCGTTTGAGCGCTGAAGAACCATTTAGCAAACCTTTTAATAAAACTCCCTATAAGGTTTGAAGTTTGGATAAGTTTCTAAAATCCCAATTTTAAACTTATAAATTTTAGTTGTCAAAATTTGTCTTAATAGAGTTTTATACGAAAAAACTCATTTTATAGTAAAATGGTTTTACACACATCTTAGGTTAAAAGACAAATTTCATAAAACCAAACTTCATGTAATCGTTTTATGTTTGAAACATTATCTATGTAACGCCCCGTTTTCCAAAGTTAAGTTTTTAACTTTGTTAGACCTTCGTTTGTTGTGAAGAGTCAGAAGTCTATCTTTATTTCAGTTTTGTAATTTCAGTTTAATGAACTTCAGTTAGTTTATTTGCCCTGTTTTGTGGAGTCTTAAACTCCAGGGGCCGCTTTTGTAATTCCCTCATATTCTTATGGCACTATAAATAGAATGTGAGGTTAGGGTTTTATGGTTAATGCTTTCAATATCATTTGGTGTAATCACTTTTGCTATATCTTTATCAATACCATGGAAGCATTATTTTGATCTTCATTGTGTTCATCTTTTTCATTGATTTCCATTCCATCTTGTTTCTCATTGTTTATGGACAAACAATTGGTATCAGAGCAGATCCTTTGTTAGATCCTTGGCTTGGTTTTTGATTTTTAAAAGCTTTTAGAAAAGTTTTTTTTAAAACTTTTTGGGTCATTTTTTATCCAAAAAGAGCACTTAAAGGATTGTTTTTAAGTCTTAAGTGGTTCCCTAAAGTTTTTATAAAAGTTTTACATCAATTGGGGCTCTTAACACTGATTCTTTAAGTGTTTTGGTGAGTTTTTGATAAATTTTTTGAGCTTCTGGACAGCTTTTCCGAATCGGAAAACTTGAGCTGATTTTTCAGTTAAAAATTTCCGAATCGGGATCTGTCCTTTTCCCGAATCGGACTTTTTGCCTTTTCCGAATCGGAATACTCGTTTTCCGAATCGGGAAACTGGCCATCCGAGTTGGGGTTTTGCTCCTTGCTTTGCTGTTTTCCGAATTGAGCATCTTTTTCCGAACTGATAAATTTCCGGATCGGAAAATAGTGTTTTCCGAACCTTCCCTTTTGAGCCAAATCCGAATCGGAAAGCCTCAGTTTTCGAATTGGAAAACCTCAGTTTCCGAATCGGATTTCGCCTCTTTGAGCCCGAAAATTTTCAAATTTTTCCTCAAATCCGACACGTAGCCATTTTTTGAAATTTTCAAGTTTTTAAAGCTATTTGTGTCCCGAGGCGCTCGAGGTATCAGTATTTTCGAAAAGTTTTTTTTAAGCCAAGTGATTTAATCAGAGGAGATTCTCTTAAGAGAACGAGATGTCGAAGGAAATCATAGGCATCGGGTCGGAGACTCGCCCTCCGGTACTGGTCATGGGCGAGTACCAGCAGTGGAAAAGACGGATGATCCACTTTCTCGGCCTACTTGACGAAAACCTCATGAAGTCCATTCGTGAAGGCCTGATGAGACCGACTGTCACCGTAGCAGCAGTTCCACGGACGGACGCTTGCCATGAGCTACCAGAATACGTTGTGGAGAAACCCGTAGACATGTACTCCCGAGAGCAGATGGCTCGTCATCTCATCGACAAACGTTCTCTCACTCTCCTTATCATGGCACTCCCGAACGATATGTATGCCAGAGTCGACAGTTTGACTAGTGCACGGGATGTATGGCTTGAGATCGAACAACAAATGCAAGGCGAAGACACGGCCTTGGAATGCCAGAAGGAGAGGGCACTGAACGCCTACGAAGGTTTTAGAGCCCGGGAAAACGAATCCCTAACGGAGTCCTACCAACGACTGAACTCTTTTGTCTACGATCTGCGAAGACTGGGAGTGGAAAAGACCAAGTACGAGGTCAATGTCAAGTTTCTGAAGAATCTGACGCAAGAATGGCAAAACACGGCCATCAACATCCAATTGAGCAGAAATCTGGGAGCGATGGGTTTGCACGATCTGTTTAGCATGATGGTGCAACACGAAGAACTTATCACCGGTGGAAGGACAAAGAAGACTGTTCATCCTCTGGCACTATCTGTTGTGCCCTTTGGAGGGCCGAACTCTGCTCCAATTCAACCAACTCCGTATAACAACATGCCTCCTCCACATCATCTGGAAGACTTCAACCAAGAGTTCAACCCGAACTTTGGTCATGGCATGCAACATCCCGATGACCCCATGATCATCACAATTTCAGATGAAGAACTCTTCAACATCAATGAGTCACTTGCCCTAATCTCGCACAACATGCAAAGGCTAAACGCAAACTAAGGATTTAACAGTTCTCGAGGATCTGGGTTTCAAGGCGGAAACCGAATGGGGCAAGGAAGAGGAGGACATCATTAAATGGGCAGATCCCAGTTCAGTGACCAAGGAAAAGGAGGTTATCAACAGGGTGATAGGTTTCAGTCTTACGATCAAGGGAGATTCCGAAACGAACAAGGGAGGTTCAGAGATGATTAGGGAAGGTTTAGAGACAACTCCCGACGAGACAGTACGTACTTGAACTATCAAGGAGGTTCGAACTTTCAAGGAAATTGGAGAGGATAGAATCCTGACTACAATTATCGGGGAAATTCGAGGCAGTATGCTCCAGAATCAGAGTACAACCGTCAAGGCTATGAGAGCGGGTATGGAGGCAGAAACGAAGGTGAAAGATATGATCAAGGTCCTGAGTATGGGTATGAGCAAGGAAGGAACGACCGCTGGTCAGAAGAAAGGATGGAACGTGGCAAAGGGAACTTCAACGGAAGTGATCAATGAGGAAGCAGCTCTAGCAGACAAGCCCCGAGAGAAGACCAACCAATCCCAGTTGACCAAGGTGGTCAAAAGTCAAGTCAACCTCAGAAGCCCGTGATCCAAAAGCCTACTCCTCAACAAACCCCAAATCCCACAACCACTTGCTTTAAGTGTGGTAAGCTGGGACACTATGCCAAACACTGCACGGTTAAATACAAGGACGCTGCCTAATTCGAGAAAAAGGCGGCCTTGTTGAGAAAGAAGAAAAAGGGGTTGCCTTGCTAGTTGAAGAGGAAAACTGGGTTTGCGAGGAAGAGAGCTCGGATGAGGATGATCACATGGTGAAAGGTCTGTGCTTGATGGCTGATTTTGAAGGATCAGAAGCTGTTGGTCCTAGCACGTACCAAGACATCGATGCTTCTGAGGTATCCACTATCCCTGATATTACTGATACAGTCGCAATGTTAGAAGCTAAAATTTGTGACTTAGAGAGAAATCTCCAATCGGAAAGAACTCTCGTCACGAAATTTAGAATCAACAGTGCTGTTTACAAAAGCTCTCTCAAGGACTTGACATTAGATTATAATCGTGAGAGTATAAATTGTTGTGTCTTCAAAAATCCCATGATGAACTTAACAGTAACCATGGAGAGCTAACAATTAAATTCCAGTTGCTTTCGGAAGTAAGAACTAGACTGTTTTAAAAAATCCAAGAGCTAGAGGACAACAATTTCAAAAGACGACAACAATTTCAAAAGAAGACTCTGAGTATTCTCACCCAGCATGCCAACAAGAATCCTTTTTACAAAGCTAGACCCGGCTTAGGACTCACTGAAAATCATGTTTTAGAAAAAGCACCTTCACATCTGTACAACTTTGAGGACATGGCCGCCTCCAAACTTAAACCAGCTCTTGTAGGAGGACACGTTACCGAGGAGTATGTTAGACAGACTGTCACTTACACCGAAGTAATTAACGGTGAGACCATCACTAGCACCACAAGTCCGTCAAACAGCACCACAGGTAGTCCACCCACAAGTCCCGCTCCAAATAGACCTATCAACGTCCCTGCTAGTGATCCGAGCAATACCCAACCCACATGGGAAGGCATTAAGGCTAGAACCCCTCATGTAGCTATGCCTCCCATAAACTACACCGACTTGAACACTAGTTATGACATTAGGGAAATGGATTTATTAGAGGAGACCTTAGTTATCCCACCCGTGGATGATTCCGCAACTAAGAGTCCCGACCTAGTTGAACTAGAGAAGGAGGTGTTTGAACTTAGACTGAAAGCAATGGACTTAGATGCCTGTCAACATCAGATTTTGAATCTTAGAGTGATTGTCTCGGAAAAAGACACCTTGGTACACGCTCTGGAAAAAGACTTACTCGAGGCCAATGCCGAGAGAATTAGGCTTTCTTCGGAGTGTGGGACCGCAAATTCTTCTTTAAATGTTTTCAAAACCAAATTTGCGGATCTTCAAAAGCGACTCATCATCCAAGAAGTTCAGTTTGAATTTGAAAAAGAATTGATTTATGAAAAGGAGATGATGTATCGCCAAAACCTTAACCAACCAAGATGTGTCAATTTCTCTTTTGTGAAGGAAAGTTATGAATTTTGAAAAGTTTTACTCTCTAGATTCTGATGATGATAAGACTTCCCCTGTCCTTAACCATAGCATGACCAACCCCAAACCCAAACCGGACCTGGATCCCAATGTTGAATATGATGTGAAGATATTTTTGGACGAGTATGATGATCCTTCTGGTTTGATTCCTAAGAAAAAGAAAACTGTTGTTTCCAAGCCTGAGAAGCCTGCTGAGTCACAAGCTTCTGGTTCTGAGAAAAGTAACCCCAAGGGTGCAAAACGTATTGGTACTGATAGGGAAAAGTCAATTAAGCCACACACACCTAAGGGACTCCAGACCAAGAATTCAAAATCTAAAGATGCTTGTGCCTCAGTTAAACCCATTAAAGGTCTTGACTTTGATTCGAGTACCTTCGAAGTGGGTGAGACGTCTCGGTTAAAACCTAATCAACCTTTCAATTCCACTAAACCTAATTTTTCAAAATTGTCATCTGGAAAAGGTGGCAAATCCATTTCTGCTAAACCGTCCTCTAACTCACACCATGCTTTGAATGCAGATGGGAGGAGGAGAGATGGTGGAAAGAATGTGAAGCCAACGAGAAAGGATCATCAAGAGAGAAACAACACTTTTTCTGCTTTCCCTAAGAGGCGTGGTCCTGGCCGTGCGGGTTTAGGCCATGCCCCACCTAGTGTAGGATTTCAATCGAACATGTCTATAAATCGTAATCGTAACTTGAACGATGCTTTTGATAATTTTCGTAATGACATGTGCTTTATGTTTGATAATTTCTTGCGCTATGGTGTGGCTAATTCATTCAATGCTCCTAATTCTAATGTCAAATCTCGAAGGAGAAGGGGAAGAAAAAGAGGAAAAGCTAAATCCTCTTCGTCAGTGGAGTCCCCTACGCCTAAGGAGAAATCCGAAAAGGGGACAACACCGACTGTTTCATCAATCTCTAACCCAAAGAAACCCATTTGGCAATGGGTCCCTAAACAAGCTTAATCTGCCTTGCAGGTCAGTCATGTGTGGTACTTTGATTCTGGAGCTTATAGACACATGACTGGTCAAAGATCCTTCTTTTTCGACTATGTTGAAAGGTTCGAGGGATACATCAAAACTGCGGACAAGACACCAAAGCCGATGTTGGGTTATGGGAAAATCACAGATGGGAAGTACATCATCAAGGATGTACGATATGTCGAGGGATTAGGGTATAACATGTTCAGCTTAAGCCAGTTCTGTGACGATGGATACTGGGTGAAGCAATTTCTTTATGGAAGTGATGTGAACGATGAAGACAACAATGTCGTACTTAGTGCACAGAGAAATGGCAACCTGTATTCCACTGTCTTTCGTTCAATCCCTCAGACACACCCTCAGTTCGAAGCACTCTCTCAACCGATGAACGCGATCTGTTTGCTCTCAAAGGCGTCCAAGGAGGATAGTTGGTTATGGCACCGAAGGCTTCGTCATCAGAACATCAAGGACATGAACAAGTTGGTTTCGAAACGACTGGTCAAGGGACTACCGGAGACCCGTCTTTCAAAGGATACTCTATGTCCTGCGTGTGAACAAGGAAAGATGAGAAGAAGCTCACATTCACCAAGGATGGATACCAAAAGTAAAAGTCCCCTTGACATGATACATATGGATCTGTGTGGACCTATGAGAGTCGAGAGCCTAGCCAGAAAGAAATACATGTTGGTTCTCGTTGATGAATTCTCAAGGTTCACCTAGCTTGAATTTCTTCGAGCCAAATCTGATGCTGCTGATCGAATTATTGCCTTCATCTAGCGGATTCAAGTACTTTTGGGTCGCAAGGTGAAGCAGCTACGTAGCGACAACGGAACCGAGTTTCGGAATGCAAAGTTGCAATCCTTCCTTGAAGATGTGGGAATCTCTCACAACTTCTCAGCCGTACGCACTCCTCAACAAAATGGAGTTATGGAAAGGAAGAACCGGACGTTGGTCGAAGCAGCAAGATCCATGATGGCTCATTCAGGCGTTCCTCAAGCATTCTGGGCTGAAGCCGTCTCAACAGCATGCTAAACGCAAAATCGGACTTTGATCATTAAGCGGACCGATAAAACCTCTTACGAGATGGTCGAGCAGCGTAAGCCTAACATCGATTACTTTAGAGTTTTTGGATGTAAATGCTATGTTTTAAATGATCAAGATAATTTGGGAAAGTTTGAACCTAAGTATGATGAGTCTATCTTCATTGGATACTCACATAACTCAAAGACTTATCGGGTATTCAACAAACGGACCCGAACTATCTTGGAAAGCTCAGATGTTGACTTTTCTGAAACCAAAACCTATTCTGATGCAAGTCCTAGTAATCTGAATGCCTTACTGCCCGAACTGTCCACTGCACCACCAAGCACAGATTCTGCTACTAACACTTTTGCTTCAGACTTTATAGACCTCGCAGATTACGATCTACCTACTCTCACAGGACCGATTGTAGTACCTGCTCAAGCTGGTTCAACCACTACTTCTGTGTCATCTGATGTTATCGTCATAGAGCCGTCATCAAGTACTTCAACAAATTCAGTGAGACCAGAGTCAGCGGTCTCTCCCCTGAAACTTCTACTGCTGCTTCACCGGAACCTGTCCGACAACAGACCACACACCCTGTTCTTGCACCAATACCTGAAGAAGCCCCGCTACCTTCACCGAGCTCGGCTCAAAGGACCAATGCTCAGGTAGTGCGCGAGCCCCGGTTGGAAGCAGCACCGCTGACAAATCTAGAAGAAGGATCATCGAGTGGGAACCAGACAGAGGTCTTAGCAGTGCACGACGAGAAAGATGCATCCAACGATCAACAAACCTGTGTCACTCTTCCACATACAAGAAAGTGGACAAAAGATCATCCCCCATCCCAGATCATCGGGAGTCCCTCTCAACCTGTTCAGACTAGAGCATCAAGGAATGTTCACAACCTGATTCTATTCGGCGAGTTCTTAAGTGACTTTGAACCGTCGGATGTTCCGCAAGCTCTTACTGATCCCGACTGGGTACAAGCGATGCAAGAAGAGCTGGCAGAATTCGAGCGAAACAAGGTATAGCGTTTGGTGACCAGACCATAGGGAAAGTCCATAATCGGCCTGAAGTGGATATTCCGGAACAAGAAAGATGAGAACGACCTTATTATCCGGAATAAGGCTCGGTTGGTCGCCAAAGGATATCGCCAACAAGAGGGTATCGATTACGATGAGACGTTTGCGCCCGTAGCCAGGATTGAGGCTATTCGGATCTTCCTCGCTTATGCCGCGCACAAGAACATGACGGTATACAAGATGGACATCAAGTGTGCCTTCTTGAACGAAGTTCTTCAAGAAGCCGTGTATGTCGACCAACCGGAAGGTTTTGTGGATCCACGATATCCAAATCATGTGTATGTGTTGGATAAGGTGCTTTACGGTCTCAAGCAAGCTCCTCGGGCATGGTATGAAACTCTCACTAATTACCTAATAGGAGCTGGCTACAAGAAAGGTACAATCGACCCCACCTTATTCCTTCAAAGATCAGGTAGTGACTTAATCATAGTACAGATATACGTGGTTGTTGTCCCAATTATCACTAATAACAAGAAAAATGGATTGGAATCAAGATCAAGAAGATGAGATAAAAGCTTCAAAATAACAACAATGGAGTTTTGCCCAAAAGTGGTAAATGATTGATCCAACAACATAAACCCTAATCATCTCTTACCTTTTATAGGTAAGAGGAAGAATACAAGATGTTCACAAATGGCCCCCGAGGTTCCAAACCTCTAAACAAGGGCTAACAAAAACTGAAATGTTTACAATTAACTGAAATTAAACTAGAAAGCTGATAGAGATAGTATTTTCTGACTCTTCACAACAAAGAGGTCCTACAATCTCCCCCTTTGTGAAGAAGTCAGAAAGGAGGTGGAAGCTCCAGTGCCGGCTCCCACTTGGACATCTGCAGGAACTCCTCCCAATCTCCGATGATCCTCGCTCTCATCTGCATCGCCGCCTCAACTCGTCTGTACATCAACCTTTCCTTGAGTTTCCTCCCTATCAGGTTCATGCCCTCCAGAATCTTTCCCTTTCCGTCTATGATCTTCCGGCCCGGTATCTGATCAGCCAATAGTCTACTCTGCATTCCGTTGTAGACGTAGAGAAGGGTCCCGTCGCAAAACTGGCAAGTTCGCCAAATCTCATAAATCTGCGTTCCCTCTTCTTCCTCGTCACGTAGAGAACCCCGTGCTCCGGTATCCTGGTTGGCATGTAGGGAAGGTAGGCATCAATACCAGGTACGACCAGGTTCGGTCTGAGCAGGTTGACCTTCGGCTGGCGGCTCTCGATCGCAAGCTGGTAGTCCATCACCCGCGCAAGTGTGATCGCGTGGCGAACGTACTTCTTCAGTATCTCGGTGCCGTCTCTGTAGTGTTCGGGTCAGAGAATTGGACCCTGGAGGTACTTGATGAGCGTGAGGAGATCTTCCAAATGCACTCGATCCAGATCTGCTTCCGTGAACGACCAGTCCTGTAACTCACCTCGTGGAACGCCGGTCCCGTACATGCGGACGTCGTACTCAAGTAATATCTGATGACCATGTCTGTAAGGGCGCATAGCAGTTACCTTGATGAAACGACGTCGGATTCTTTGGCGTCCGTGGGTGGCCCAGTTGCACATCCTCTGGTGCACGTAAGCAGTCCTTCTTCTGTTCGTCTTGATGTGCGAGATCCCGAAGTAGACCTTTCGGGACCATACATGCAGCCTTTCCTGCTGGAAGATACGGGTGAAGGACTCCTCAAGGAACGGTCGGAAGATGACGGAATGGTTCCAGTTGAGCTGGATGACTGTTGGAGCGGAGGACTCTGGATCTGTAGAGTGAATGGTCCGAGGAGCTTCTGGAGTGGGAAACTCAAATGCCGATAGGAAGCTGTTGTAGTCTGAATCCCGGACGATGTCGTCCCCCCTCTGGAAAATCCTGAGGCTCTGAGCAAGCGACCGAAGAATCTTCCGTGCTTCCTCCGGAATCTGAACATCTGATAAGTCTGTCGACGCTGCTTCCCGGGGAACGACGTCAATCTGCGCCGTATCGGTCATCTGAGGAAACTGAACTGTCTCCCCTGCCGGGAGCGGCTCGTAATGCCAACTCCCCATGTCAGGAATCTCCTCCGTGTCTGAATCGACATAGGGAGCGTCGGCGGCAACAGAATCTGATGGCGCACTCGAGGGGTCGGCCGATGAAGCTGGAGCTGAAGTAGAACCGGAACCGGAGGCAGAGTGGATGTCGGTGCGAGGCCTTTTGGATGAAGCCTGCACCTCCCCCTCATGAGGACCTGGTGCCGAGTCATCAGGTTCGTCATGCCTCCATTTGGAAGGCTGAGTCTGAGACCGACACGTGGCCTCCAGTTCCCTGATGCGCTGCTGGAGGATCTCTATCTGGGCTTCCCGATCCCGAAGCTTGGCTGAGAGGCTGTCGTTCTGAGTGGTGTATGATGAGATGACGTAGGCGTGTTCCGCCTCAGTGACATATCCCGGAATCGGAGGAAGTTCGCCCGAAGTCGGAGGGGCAAGTCTGAGAACATCCTAAGTCTGACGGGGAATCGGTGCTTCAGTTGACGGGGCTGCCTCGGAATGTTTGCCCTTGATTCGCCGTTTGAGCTCGTAAAGCTCCTCGTCCCGTTCTTCTTGAAGCTTCCGGGATGCCTCAAGATCAGCCAGCCGCTTCTTCTCTGTCTCGGTCAAGGCACGCTCCAACGCCTCGACCCTAGCATCTCTAGCCCTGTTGGCTTCCTCCATCGCAAGTAATCTGGTTTGGACGACTTTTAGGATGTCGTCCGAATCCGTCGGACCTTGAAGTCCCGTTGGTACAGGGGTGGTTTTAGGGATTCCACCCGAATCCGTCAGGCCTAGAAGCCCCGGTGTTGCGTGAGCATCTTTAGAGACTTTGCTCGAGTCTGTCTGACCCGGTCCCGGTAGTACAACACCCGGTGCCACTTGGGCTCTAGTTTTCGAGAGGAGTCCTACTGAGGTTCTCTCTCGGCCTGACGTCACCGCTGGTATGATGTTGACGGTGTCAGGGCTTCCGGCGGATCCTCGAAGGGGGTCACCTGACGCACCAACTCTCCCCGTTCCGGCGGAGTCCCGTGGGATCTCCGCTTGTGGTACAATAGATCGTGGCCTAATGATAGAAGGATCGTAAACGTCCCGGGAAGTGGCTCTACGACTCTATGTGCAGCAATTGAAGTCGAGAGGTGGGGCAGATCCTCCCTTATCTCAACACCGGCAGACTCCGATTGAGTGGCCGGTGGAAGTTGTGCTTGATCCCCGTGACTGACTGAAACAACCATCTGTTGAGAGATGGTCGAGTGGCTGGATGGGGTGTGCAAGTGCGCTAGTTGGCTGCTAGCGTCTTGACCAGACACCGTAGGGTGCCCGGTCTCGGTGTGGGTTGCCTCTCTGTTGGATGGACTCGAGGTAAGGGGAACTTCCGTTTCTAACCTAATAGGCTCTTCTTCTTCGCCCGCCTCCTGAATCTGAGCCCATGGCTCGCCTAATTGGACCTCTACATCATCGGTCTCTTTTTCTCTCCTCTCTCTCTCTACTTCCTCGCTATCTTCTCTCCCCCAGCCGGTAGCAACCTCGGCCTCACCTTCTTCCTCTCGATCGACGGTCCGGTCATCTGAAGCTAGATCCTCAGCAAGCATAGGATCTCCGGAGATCCTGTCGTCGTTGAAGGAAGAGGTGGCTTCATCCACATCTATCACCTGGGCCTTCCCGCCCTTCGGTTCTAATTCTTGGAACTCTGAGTCTGATCCGTAATCCACCATCTCTGCATCAGTGGCCTCGTCATCGGGCTCACGACGGTCCGAAGGAGTATGCTCGGAGGATTCGTGACCGTCGGAGTCATCGCCGGAAGGTTCGCCGGAGGGTTCGCCTCCTTGAGTAGCACCGGCCGCCGCGAGTGGTGGTGAAGGTACGTGTGCTTGTTCTTGTGGGGAAGCTTCCACGTCCTCACCAGTCGGTTCTGGTTGTTGCGGCGGTGTTGGCGATCGGCGTTCTTCCGATGACGAGTGTACCGGGGACTGCTGGGGAATCCCGGTGTACTGCTTCACCCGGAAGTGACTCATGATGTCACGCTCGACGGCAATGTGAGATGACTCATTGACGTAGGTCTGCGTTCGAGCTCGACGGGTGCGGTTTCTGACCATCATCTGATAGGCCTCGGCTCTTGTCATGTGCGGTGTGGCGGGCGTACCAACGACTCTACCCGCTTCGCCCCTTACGACCACACTCATCACTCCCGAGCCTTGAGCTCCCCCACTGGAGCTCTGGCCCGCCGTGCCAGAGGCACGACTCCTAGGAAGGACAGGTCGCGCGTCCGGGGTAGGGCTCCTCGGTTATGAGGAGTCCGTGGACGCGTCTTCTAATCCTAAGGACGCTCGGTACATTCTAACTCTCTCTGCCCTACGGTCCGCCATACCTAGCACATTATCAGGGATAGGCATTTCTACCTGACCTGCTCGCAGAGTCCTTCGGTTTATCCTGCCGATCTGAATGCTTTCGAAGCGCTGGTGGCCGGATCTGCGTCTGACGGCCGGATGGTGATCCATGTGATCACGGATGATTAGGCTGAAGAACCGCATCCAAGGAATGGATGTGTGACGAGTTCTTGCGGGCCCTTGTCTGACGTCGGTGACCATGTCCGCCCAAAGCTGTTGGGCGAAGTCGATACGCCTCCCGTAGGCGACCGCATGAATGACATGCCAGAACTGAGTGGAAGCACGGTCCACTCCGTGGGTCTTCGAAGACAAGGACCGGTTGAGTATGTTGAAGAAGGAAAACCAGATTGGGGGCAGCACCCCCTGGGTGACTTGGGAGATCCCGTTCGGTCTGTTGTTCGCTGTGAAATGGACCCCAAGAGCAAGTACCTCGCTGAAAAGCTCGGGGTCGGTGACCAGTGGCTCGAACGGGGCCTCGGGAGTAGCGGCAGGTAGACGGAGGATTCGCCTCAGGTCCTCCAAAGTGATGGTGAGGTCGGTGTGGTCAACTCGACCCACGATGGTCTGCACGCCGTCTCGGTTCTCCACGGTAGATGACCTCCAGAACTGCTGAAGGTAAATCATAGGAATGTCGGCAGTCGCCTACATCGCATAAGCTAGTGGATGCGCCCGAAGTATCTCCAGGACCACCTCTTCCTGAGCAGTGAAGTTGCCCAGGTCAACGTACTCGTTGTTCTGGTGGATGGGACGGATGTCAGTAGGGTCAATGAGTGCTCGATCAGCAGCGTTGTTGACCAGAGAAGGAGGAGTAGGAGCGTTCGATTGACGAGCCATTTCTGTTAAGTCACAAACAAATTAAGTGTTTAGAAAGATGCAACGTGAAAAGGCTATACCCTCGACTAGGCGCGAGTCGGAAAACCTCGAAAACCCAAAAATGAGTATTTCGTATTTTCCGAGTCGAAAAACGAGCAAACACACGAGGGGGTGTTTTCCGATACGGAAAAGGTGATTTTTCGAATCGGAGAACTCAACACTTAGAAAAATTTTGAGCCAAATAAAACACAAGTTTTCCGATTCGGAAAAGGAGATTTTCCGAATCGGATAACTCCCATACTTAGAAAAATAATGCAAGAAGAACAAGAAGGTTTTCCGATTCGGAAAAGTGTGTGACTTAGAAAAATTTGACAAAACTTGGGCTCATACGTAATTCGGAAAACCTCGGAAACCCGTAAGGGTAATTCCATGTTTTGCGAATCGGGAAAAATTAAGCTTGAAAAACGAGACACAAGTGGATTCGGAAAACCTGATAATCCGAATCGGATTTATCTGGTTTTCCGAATCGGAAAACAGTTATGAGTATTCATCGTATACGAATGCGGAAAACTTGAATGTTCAAGTTTTCCGATTCGGAAAACTTGAATGTTCAAGTTTTCCGATTCGGAAAACCGAGGCTGTTCGAGTTCCACATCAAAAACCGCTCACCAAACGTCGATCTAAGGCTCTAAACTATTAACATGCATCCTAAAACAGTTAAGAACAAGTTTCTAATCAACAGAGGATCGTTTAAACGCCCCGAAATCCCATTCCAAGAAGTTTGGGTTTCGGGTAAGTTTTGAAAAGTTTAGGCATCGATCCGGACCTTAAAACGATAGATTTAGACGTTATAACTATTTAAGGATTGATCGTGAACTTACCAGGAATCCGAAAATGTACTTGGATCGACGATTGGAGCAACAACGAGCGATATCGAATCGAGCGCGAGAGCGGTTATCGGGTGAGAGTTCAGAGAGAGAAAAGTGAAAATTTGAAATTTTTGTGAAAAGTAAATCTTGAAAACCGGTATTTATATTTTTACCGAATTACACTGTGTTTGGGTAAAAAAAACACTGTGTTTGGCTTTCCTGATGGCTCTCTTAACCCGACTTTCACCTATTGGCAAAAACCACCCCTGGACTTGAAGTTTTAAGAAACTTACAAACAAGTCCCTGAACTTGTAGTTTTAAAAAGTTTCAAAACAGACCCTGGACTACAAGTTTCACAAAAGTGCAAAACGAGTCCCTGAACTTTAAGAATCAGAAAGTGGCAAAGTTAGTCCCCGAACTTGTAAGTTCAAGACATGTACTCTACCGCCCCTGAACTTTCAAGTTCACAAAAATTTACAAGTTCAGCGCTCGACTCCCGAGAAAAGAGACTTACCTGGTTCGTCTCAGCTAGGTTTTGTGCGAGTCCTGATCTGAAGTAATTAGAAGTCGTCGTGGGGATTCACACCTACAAAAGAAAGTATAAAATGGTATCCAAGGTGTTGTGGATCCGAGAACGTTAGCAGACACAACAATGAGCAAAACAAGACTTAGTACTACCCCTCAATACATGCAATATCTCAAGAACTCCTAAAGACTCCCCCTACACACATGCATGCATAATATGAACTCCCGACTCCCCCTAGACCTCAGGCAGGGAGGTCTAGCATTCCTAACTTGCTTAGGAGGAAAAAGTGACGCTTCTCGTCAAACGGCTTTGTGAACAAATCAGCAAGCTGATAGTCACTCTCAACAAAGTAAAGTTCAACATTACCTTTCTCGACGTGGTCTTTGATGAAATGATATCGAATGTCGATATGTTTTGTCCGAGAATGTTGAACCGGATTTGCCGTGATCTGAATCGCACTCTTGGAGTCGCAATAGATGGGAATCCGTTGCATGGTGTATCCGAAGTTGGCAAGTTGGGTTTTCATCCACAGAACTTGCGAGCAGCAGCAGGCGGCAGCAACATACTCTGCCTCCGCGGTGGATAAGGAAACGCAATTCTGCTTCCGGGATGACCAACTCACCAGCTTGTCTCCGAGAAACTGGCAAGCACCAGATGTGCTTTTCCTGTTGAGCTTACAACCTGCATGGTCTGAGTCTGTATATGCAATTAGTTCAAAACCAGAATCCTTTGGGTACCAAAGGCCAAAATCCGGTGTGCCCTTCAGATACCTAAGGATTGTTTTGATAGCAGACAGGTGTGAATCACGTGGATCACACTGAAAACGAGCGCAGACACCCGTGGAGAAAAAAATGTCTGGTCTACTAGCCGTGAGATACAAGAGAGAACCAATGATTGCCCGATAAGTCTTCTGGTCAACCGGTTTACCAGAAGTATCTGCATTTAATTGAAAATTTCTGGGCATTGGTGTTGCCGCAGAGTTTGAACCACCGAAATCAAATCGTTCTAAAAGATCTTGAACATATTTGGCTTGATTTATAAAAATGCCATCAGGGCGTTGTCGAACTTGAAGTCCTAAAAAGAACGTCAACTCGCCCATCATGCTCATTTTGAATTGGGATTTCATGGTGTTCTCAAACTCATGGCACATCTCAGGCTTCGTAGATGCAAAGATAATATCATCCACGTATATCTGAACTATAATTAAATCTTTACCTGATCTCTTAAGAAAAAAAGTGGGATCGATTGTACCTTAGTTGTAGCCAACTCCTAGCAAGTAATCAGTGAGTGTTTCGTACCATGCCCTAGGAGCTTGCTTGAGACCGTAAAGCGCCTTGTCCAACACGTATACGTGTTCTGGAAATCTGGGATCGACGAAACCTTCCGGTTGTTCAACGTACACCTCTTCTTGAAGAACTCCATTCAAGAAGGCACACTTGACGTCCATTTGATACACCGTCATGTTCTTGTGTGCGGCGTATGCAAGGAAGATCCGAATTGCCTCGATCCGAGCTACGGGCACAAACGTCTCATCGTAGTCGATACCCTCTTGCTGGCGATAACCCTTGGCGACCAATCGAGCCTTGTTCCGGATGATGAGATCATTCTCGTCCTTCTTGTTCCGGAAGATCCACTTCAGGCCGATTATGGACTTTCCCCACGGTCTGGTTACCAAATGCCAAACTTTGTTTCTCTCGAATTCCGCAAGCTCTTCATGCATTTCTAGCACCCAATCAGGATCTGTGAGAGCTTGGGAAACATCCGAAGGTTCGAATTCACTAAGGAACCCTCCGAATAGAATCAGGTTTTTGACATTCTTTGCAGATCTCGTAGTGACAGGTTGTGATGGACTCCCGATGATCTGGGAGGGGGGATGATCTCTTGTCCACTTTCGAGTGTGTGGGTGAGTGACATAAGCTTGTTGGTTGTTGGTGGCGTCGTTCTCATCTTGCACGGCAAAGACCTCTTGCTGGTTTCTACTTGATGACCCGGCCACCAGATTATTCTGCGGCGATGCCTCCAACCGGGGCTCACGCACTACCTGAGCATAAGTTCTCTGAGCTGAGCTGGGTGAAGGTAGTGGAGCTTCTTCTGGGATAGGTGCAAGAACAGGGTGTGGAGTCTGTTCTCGGACGGGTTCCGGTGAAGCAGAGTATGAGGTTTCATTGGGGGAGACCGTTGATTCCGGTGTCACTGAGTTGGTAGATGTGCTTGAAGATGGCTCAGTGACGAAAGCATCGGATGTCACAGAAGTAGAAGTTGAACCAGCATGAGCAGGAACTACAATCGGACCCGTGAGTGTGGGTAGATCATAATCTGCGAGGTCTAAGAAGTCTAAAGCAGAAAAGTTAGTGGAAGAATCTGTGCTCGGTGGTGCGGTGAACAGTTCAGGAAAAGAGGCATTTACATTACTTGGACTTGCCACAGAATAAGTTTCGGTTTCGGAAAAATCAACATTTGAGCTTTCCAGGATGGTTCCGGTCCGTTTGTTGAAAACCTTATAAGCCTTCGAGTTATGTGAGTATCCGATGAAGATAGACTCGTTAGACTTGGGTTCAAACTTTCCCAAATCATCCCGGTCGTTTAGAACGTAGCATTTACATCCAAAAACTCTAAAGTAGTCGATGTTAGGCTTACGCTGTTCGACCATCTCGTAGGCGGTTTTACCGGTCCGCTTGACGATCAAGGTCCGATTCTGCGTATAGCATGCTGTTGATACTGCTTCAGCCCAAAATGATTGAGGAACTCCAGAATGAGCCATCATGGATCTCGCCGCTTCGACCAACGTCCGGTTCTTCCTTTCCACTACCCCATTTTGTTGAGGAGTGCGCACGGCTGAGAAGTTGTGAGAGATTCCCAAGTCTTCAAGAAAGGATTGCAGCTTTGCATTGCGAAACTCGGTCCCGTTGTCACTTCTCAACTTCTTCACTCGGCGACCCAAGAGAACTTGAATCCGCTTGATGAAGGCAATGATTCGATCAGCAGCGTCAGACTTGGCTCGTAGGAATTCAAGCCATGTGAACCTAGAGAACTCATCAACGAGAACTAACATGTATTTCTTTCGGGCTAGGCTCTCGGTTCTGGTAGGTCCACAAAGATCCATATGAATCATGTCAAGGGGATTTTTGCTGTTCGTGTCCATCCTCGGTGGATGAGAGCTTCTCGTCATCTTTCCTTGTTCGCAAGCGGGACACAGTGTATCCTTGGAAAGGCGAGTCTCTGGTAGTCCCTTGACAAGATTTTTTGAAACCAGCTTGTTCATGTCTTTGAAATTCTGATGGCAGAGTCTTCGATGCCATAACCAACTATCCTCCTTTGAAGCCTTTGCGAGCAGACAGATTGCATTCCTCGGATCAGAAATTGCTTCAAACTGTGGGTGTGTCTGAGGGATTGAACGGAAGACGGTGGAGTAAAGATTGCCATTCCTTCGTGCACTGAGGATGACGTTGTTGTCTTCATTATTCACGTCGCTTCTGTATTGGAATTGCTTCACCCAGTATCCGTTGTCACAGAACTGACTGGAGCTGAACATGTTGTAACCTAACCCCTCGACATACCTTACATCTTTAATGATGTATCTCCCATCCGTAATTTTCCCATAACCCACCATTGGCTTAGGCGTCTTGTCGGCTGTTTTAACATATCCCTCAAACCTTTCAACGTAGTCGAAAAGGAAGGATCTCTGACCAGTCATGTGTCTATATGCGCCAGAATCGAAGTACCACACATGACTGACCTGCAAGACAGACTAAGCTTGTTTAGGGACCCATTGCCAAATGGGTTCCTTTGGGTTAGAGACAAATAAATCAGTCGGTGCCGTCCCCTTTTCGGATTTCTCCTTAGGCGGAGGGGACTTCACTGACGAACAAAACTTAGCTTTCCCTCTTTTTCTTCCCCTTTCTCTTTCGGGATTTGACATTAGAATTAGGAGCATAGAAAGAGTTAGGCACACCATAACGCAGGAAATTATCAAACATAAAACACATGTCATTGCGAAAAGTATTAAAGGCATCGTTCAAGTTACAATTACAATTAACAGACATGTTCGAATTCATTCCTACACTAGGTGGAACATAGCCTAAACCCGCACGGCTAGGACTATGTTTCTTAGGGAAAGCAGAAAAAGAGTTGTTTCTTCCATGATGATCCTTTCTTGGTGGCTTCACATTCGGTCCACCATCTTTCCTCCTCGCATCTGCATGAAAAGCACGGTGTGAGTTAGAGGACGGCTTTGTGGGAATGGAGTTACCACCTTTTCCAGATGATATTTTAGAAAATTTAGGTTTTGTGGAATTGAAAGGTTGATTTGGTTGTAACTGAGAGGTCTCACCCACTTCAAAGGAACTTGAATGAAAGTCAAGACTTTTAATGGGCTTGACTGAGATACGAGCATCGTTAGACTTTGAATGCTTTTTCTGGAGTCCTTTGGGTGCGTGAGGCTTAACTGACTTACCCTTGTCAGTACCAACACATTTTTCACCCTTAGGGTTACTTTTCTCAGAAATAGGAGCTCGGGACTCAGTAGGCATCTCAGATTTGACAACAACAAATTTTGGCTTCTTTGGAATAAAGCCTGAAGGATCATCATCCTCATCTAAAAACACCTTCATATCATATTCAATATTTGGATCTTGGACATTCTTGGGTTCGGCTATCCTGTGGTGTGAGTTAGGGGGTTCATCATCATCTTAGAATATGGAGTAATGATCCTCAGTATCTAAGACAGGTTTGGGTTGGGGATTGACTATCGGATGGTTAAGGATTGGAGTAGTCTTATCATTAACTGAATCTGAACAGTTAAGTTTTTCAAGATTCATGACATTCCATTTCAAAATGGAGTTAGACACTAGTTGGTTGTTTAAGGATCGGCGATACATTATCCTTTCATCGTGATCAAGTTCTTTTAAAAGTTCAAAATGGATATCTAAGAGAACGTATCGAGTTTGAAGATCCGCAACCTTGATTTGAAAATCAGTAAAAGCCGAGGTTGCGGTCTCACACTCTGAAGAAAGCCTAATTCTCTCAGCGTTGGCATCGAGCAAGTCTTTTTCCATAGTGCGTACCAATGTGTCTTTCTCCGAAACAATAACTTTCAGATTCAAGATCTGATGTTGACATGCATCCAGATCCATGACTTTTAACCTAAGAGCAAACACCTCCTTTTCTAGCCTGACTAGGTCGGGACACTTAGTTGCGGAACTATCCTCGGGTGGGATAACTAAGGTCTCCTCTGAAAACTCCATTTCCCTAGTATCATAGCTTGAGTTCAGGTCTGTGTAGTTGATGGGAGGCATTGCTACTCTAGGGGTTCTGGCCTTGATGCCTTCCCAAGTGGGTTCAGAGTTGGTCGGATCACTAGCCGGAACAATGATTGGTCTATTGGAAGGAGGGCTGGTGGGTGGACTGCTAGAGGTACTGTTCGTTGGACTGGTGGTTCTAGTTATGGTCTCACCGTTTATGACTTCGGTGTACGTGACAGTCTGCCTAACGAATTCCTCAGTCACATGTCCTCCTAGTAGGGCAGGTTTGGGCTTGGAGGCTGCCATGTCCTCAAAATTGTATAGATGAGAAGGTGCTTTATCTAAAACATGGTTTTCGGATAGACCTAGGCCGGGTTTAGCTTTTTAAAAAGGATTATTTTTGGCATGCTGAGTGAGGATACTTAAAGTCTGTTCAGATTGTCCTCTTTTGAAATTGTTGTCCTCAAGCTCTTGGATTTTTGAAAACAACCGAGTTCTTTCTTCCGAAAGTAACTGGAATTTAATATTGAGCTCCCCATGATTACTGTTGAGTTCCTCATGGGTTTTTTTGAAGACAACTAAGTTTGTTTGCTAAATTGGACTCTCTAATCCCAGACTCAAGTGTTTCTCGATTATAAACTATGGTCAAATCCTCGAGAGAGTCTTTGTAAATTGCACTGTCGATTCTAAATTTCATGACGAGAGTCCTCTCCGATTGGAGACATCTCTCTAATTCACAAATTTTAGACTCCAACATTGTTACAGTATCAGTTATATCTGGAATAGAGGATACCTCAGACGGATCAATATCTTGATAGGTGCTTGGTCCAACGGCTTCTGATCCCTCGAAGTCAGCCATCAAGCACAGACCCTTCACCAAATGATCATCCTCATCTGAGCTCTCCTCTTCACAAACCTAGTTCTCTTCATCAACCAGTAACGCTACCCCTTTTTCCTTCTTCCTCATCAATGAGGCCTTCCTCTCAAAGTACGCTGCATCCTTGTACTTGACGGAGCAATCTCTAGCGTAGTGTCCCAACTTACCACACTTGTAACAAGTGGTATGTGGACTTGCGGTTTGTTGAGGAGCGGGATTCTGAGTTATGGGACCCTGGGGATGATTTGTCCGTTGAATTCCTCGTTCAGCTTGAATCTGTGTATCTTCCTTCTGAACTTGCCTGGAACTGTTTCCCCTGGAATCACCTCCGTTGTAGTTGCTTTTGCCGTGATCCATTCTCTCATCTTGCCTTCGATCACCTCTATTCTGATCATACCCATAGCCTGGTCCTTGATCTAGCCTTCCACTTTCTTGTCTTCCTCCATACCCGATCTCATATCCCTGACGATCAATATACCCAGATTCAGGAGTATATTGCCTCCTGCTGTTTCGGTAGTTGATGTCTGAGACTTGACCTCTCCAATCTCCTTGACTACCTTGGCCTCCTTGATAGTCAAGGTACGTGTTGTCTCTTCTGGGCTGATCTCTGTATCTACCTTGATCTTCCCTGTACCTCCCTTGGTTGTTCCGATAACCTCCTTGATCGTATGCCTGTATTCCCCCTTGCTGATAGCTTCCTCTCCGTTGATTCCCGTACTGACCTCTATCTTGCTGATAATGACCTCCCCTTCCTTGCCCCATTCTTCCTCCATTGGGAAATCCGGATCCTCGTGATCGGTTGTATCCACGGTTTGCGTTCAGTCGTTGTACGCTGTGTGAAATGAGGGCAAGGGACTCATTCACATGGAAGAGTTCTTCATCTGAGATGGAAATAATCACTGGTTCATCGGGATGTTGTACGCTTGTTCCATAGTTCGGGTTGAACTCTTGACTGTATTCTTCTGGATAGTACTGGGGAGAGACATTGTTGTATGGCATTGGTTGGACAGGAGCTGAGCTTGGTCCTCCGAAGGGAACGACCGACAATGCCAAAGGATCGACTGCTTTCTTTGTGCGTCCACCGGTGATGAATTCTTCGTGTTGAACCATCATGCTGAATAAGTCATGTAGACCCATAATTCCCAGATTCCGGCTTAACTGAATGTTGATTGCCATATTTTGCCATTCCGGCGTGAGATTCTTCAAGAATTTGACATTCACCTCGTACTTCGTTTTCTCAACCCCGAGCCGTCTCAGATCGTTGACGAAGGAATTCAGTCTTTGATAAGACTCAGTGAGGGATTCGTTTTCCCTAGCCTTGAAGCCCTCGTAGGCATTGAGCGCGCTTTCCTTCTGACTTTCCAGAGCAGTATCACCTCCTTGCATTTGTTGCTCGATTTCCAACCAAACGTCTCGTGCGTTGGTCAGACTGTCCACTCTCGCATACATGTCGTTTGGGAGAGCCATGATCAAGAGGGTAAGAGCGCGCTTGTCGATGAGGTGTCGGGCTCTCTGTTCTGGGTTGAACATCTCGACAGGCTTCTCAACCACGTAAGCTGGTAGTTCGGGACATGTATCGGTTCTGGGAACTGCTGCGACGGTGACGATCGGTCTGATAGGCCCTTCACGGATGGACTTCATAAGATTCTCATCCAGCAGATCTAGGAAGTGGATCATTCTGCGTTTCCACTGTTGGTACTCGCCCATCACCAGGACGGGAGGGCGAGATTCGAATCCTATGTCGATGATTTCCTTCGACATTTCTCTCACACTGACAGACCTCTTTGTAAGACTCACTAGGCTTTAAAAAGTTTTGAAAAACAGGTATTTTGAGCGCCTCGGGACACAAATAGCTTTGAAAATTAAAAGGTTTTGAAATGAGGCTAAGTGTCGAATTCGGGGAACAATTTGTCAAGAGTTCCGGCCCGAAGAGGTGAAATCCGATCTGGAAACTGAAGTTTTCCGAATCGGATTTGGCTCAAAACACTGGATGCGGAAAAGACACTTTTCCGATTCGGAAAATGGTATTTTCCGATTCCGAAAGTGTTGGGTTCGGAAAAGGCAAGCTTGATTCGGAGAATGATATTTTCAGGAGCAAAACCCCAAATCAGAAGCCTGTTCTCCGATTCGGAAAATGATATTTTCCGATTCGGAAAAGAGGTGTTTTCCGATTCGGAGTATAGTACAATTTCCGATTCGGAAAATTTGGACTGAAATTTCAGCTCTCGTTTTCCGATTCGGAAAACCTGCACAGGGACTCCGAAAAATCACTCAAAATCACTAAAAATCACTTAAAAGATAAGTGATAAGACCCCCAATTTGTAGGAAAATGATTAGAAAACAGTGGGGAATCACTTATCACTTATAAACACCTTTTAAAACCACTTTTTGGATTAAAAACCCAAAAAGTTTAGAAAACTCAAAGTTTTAAAAACTTGTGAAATCTTTTTAAAATCAACAACAAAGCCAAGGAATCAACAAGGTATGGCTCTGATACCAATTGTTGTCCCAATAATCACTAATAACAAGAGAAATGGATTGGAATCAAGATCAAGAAGATGAGATAAAAGCTTCAAAATAACAACAATGGAGTTTTGCCCAAAAGTGGTAAATGATTGATCCAACAACATAAACCCTAATCATCTCTTACCTTTTATAGGTAAGAGGAAGAATACAAGATGTTCACAAATGGCCCCCGAGGTTCCAAACCTCTAAACAAGGGCTAACAAAAACTGAAATGTTTACAATTAACTGAAATTAAACTAGAAAGCTTATAGAGATAGTATTTTCTGACTCTTCACAACAAAGAGGTCCTACAGTGGTTGACATTATTTTTGCATCTACGAAACCTGAGATGTGCAAGGAGTTTCAAAACATCATGAAATCCCAATTTAAAATGAGCATGATGGGCGAGTTGACGTTCTTTCCAGGACTTCAAGTTCGACAACGCCCTGACGGCATTTTTATAAATCAATCCAAATATGTTTGTGACTTATTAAAACGTTTTGATTTCGGTGGTTCAAACTCTGCTGCAACACTAACGCTTAAGAATTTTCAACTAAATGCTGACTCATCTGGTAAACCGATAGACCAGAAGACTTATCGGGCAATTATTGGTTCCTTGCTATATCTCACGGCTAGTAGACCCGACATCGTATTCTCCATGGGTGTCTGTGCTCGCTTTCAGTGTGATCCTCGTGAGTTACACTTATTTACAGTCAAAAGAATCCTTAGGTATCTGAAGGGCACCCCGGACTTTGGCCTTTGGTACCCAAAGGATTATGGTTTTGAACTAATAGCCTACAGAGACTCAGATCATGCAGGTTGCAAGCTGAACAGAAAGAGCACTTCCGGTGCCTGTCAGTTCCTTGGAGACAAGTTGGTGAGTTGGTCATCCCGTAAACAGAATTGCGTCTCCTTATCAACTGCGTAGGCAGAATATGTAGTATCCGCCTGCTGTTGCTCGCAAGTTCTGTGGATGAAAACCCAACTAGCCGACTTTGGATACACCATGCAGAGGATTCCCATCTACTGTGACTCCAAGAGTGCGATTCAAATCACGGCAAATCCGGTTTAACATTCTAGGACGAAACATATCGACATCCGATACCACTTCATCAAAGATCACGTCGAGAAAGGTAATATTGAACTGTACTTTGTGGAAAGTGACCTTGATAACACCAAAAATATACATGTTTTGGTTGAGCTTAATTGTATGACTTTACCCCATTTCTCACCCGTTTCTGATCATTTCACTCACCATTTGGACTTATTATTGCTTTTGTAGGATTTGGAGGCCGTGGAACGGAAAAGTACGAAAAAGGCGAGAAAACGTGAAAAATGCACAAAGACAATCCAGTAGCCTTTTGGCAATCGCGAGATTTCGAGTTTAGCGCCGCCAAATTCGCCAAAGTCGAAATCCAGGGTTGCCCTAAGTATCTCGCGCCGCGAAAGTGCCATTTGGCGATCGCGAAATGGGCTCTGACCTCTCCTTTTAAATACCAGCCTCCTCCTTCAGTTTTGATATAACTCTTTAGATAGACATATAGATAGAGAGTGATATTAGAGTTCTGCCGATACGCTGCGGGGTTCGATCTTCGATCATCCGTCGTTGTACTGTCGGTATAATGTCTGTGTCTACTCTTGTTTTATCTATTTTTATTATGTCTAGTGAGTAGTCTTTTATAGTTGTACTTGTTGTGGTCGATGAACCATTGTGGATGATGATTTTGTGATTTAATGTTTATTGGTTTGTTTTTGGTTAATTGAATGTGTGTTATGGTTCCGATCTGATTCGTATTGTTTGGTTATTTGAACTCGTTGGTTGGGTGTATCTGTTTGACCAAGATAGATAGACTCCGATAGGATAATCAACCTTTCTTGACCTACCCTTCGTTTCGGAGAGTTGTGTTAGGTGGTTAATCGGACCGAGAGCGACCAGGTAGTGGAATACCATGCAATAGAGATAGGATTGGGTGACCGGTACTAGATTGTCTGACAAACGACCTATGTATTGAGACTAGGAGGACCAAGACCTAGTTGATAGCCATAATAGTCACATGTTAGGGTGTCCCAGACTTAAATTCCTACAATCGAAACACCCAAACCTTTTGCCTTTTAAATCATCCACTTGGGGATTCACTATACAATGATAAGTACTACTGTTTTCCTTTATATATTTTTAATCAATCTTTTAATTGCTTTCTTAGTTCTTAGTTAATTTAATTGTCTTTTAGTTATTAAACCTTTTTCATAAAAACCCCCCAAAGCTTTAGGTTAATTAAACTAGTCAAGATTAACAGTCTACGGTAACTTGACCGTTCCCAGTGGTAGATACGATACCTGGACATTCCTACACTATATTACTCACGATAAGGTACGCTTGCCTGTATATGTGGTAAGACAGTGGCTAGGCATTAGAGGTTAAAACTTGTTTCGCTTTTTATATATGATAATTACCGCATCAAGTTTTTGCCGCCGTTGCCGGGGAACGGTAGTTGTTAGATTTTAGTCTTAATTAGTTTTGTTAATCGATCCTTGTGAGGGATTCTTTCCCTTGCAAGTTTTTCGCTTTCTAGTTTAGTTAGTTGTTTTTATTTTATTTTATCTCTTTGTTTCCCGCAAGTTGCCCGTGACCATTTGTTGTGGTTTCAGTCACGACGGAATTGGTAGAGCAATTTTAGGAGCCGGAGAGAGAATTCAGAAAAAGAAACAAAAAGAAAACAAAAGCCAACAAAGTTCGCCCGAGAGCTTTGATTTTTGACATGGGGGACGAAGCACCGATGTGGACCGCCAGGAGAACTGCTCCAACCGTACCCACCAATCCGATCACGAAGCCGGACCTAAACAAGGAGATCCTGGGGAAGCTCCTTCACATGATCAAGGACCTCACCTTTCGACGGGAAAAAAGATAGCAATCCTATCGTACATATGGAGAACTTCGTGGATATATGTGATCTGTTCAAAACAGAGGAAGGCCGAGATGATGCGATTCGCCTTCGAGTCATTCCTCTTACACTTACCGGAGAAGCTAGAGCTTGGTTGCGATCGTTGGAGCCAAGTTCGATCACCACTTGGTTGCGATCGTTGCGATCGTTAAGAGCCGAGATCCGATCCTTTCAACAAAATGACGGGGAGACCATATCTGAAGCATGGGAACGTTTCAAACACCTTCTAAATTCGTGCCCGAGTCACGGATTAATCACGAGCTACATTGGATTCATCTGCCGGAGGTGTCTTTATGTACAAAACGCCCACGGAAGGATATAAGCTTATCGAGGACTTGCTCATACACAACATAGATTGGAGGACGGATAAGCACTTACAAATCCCGAGAATGGCCGGAAAGATCTCAACCGACTTCGATCCATCCGATGAACTAGCCGCAATGAAAAACCAATAGGTAAAGTTTGAAGGCAAAATCGAAGAACTAATTAAATCTGTTCATGCTTTGCAGGTTGGATGCGAGGAGTGCAAGGGACCACACTTGACAAAGGATTGCCCGAATCGCCCGATGATGACACCCGAGGAGGTGAACTACCTTAACCGAGGCGATTATCAAGGGAGGTGGAACAACAATCGTAATTTCATTCCGAGACCTCCCGGTTTCTTTGCACCGAATCAACAAACTCAAAGATCGGGATGGAGAGCCGCGCGTTTCTATCGAGGACCAACTACTCCAATTCATGGATTCACAAAAGAAGCTAAACGATGAGGTAGGTTCGTACTTATGTAACCACCAAAGTACCATCCAGAATTTGGAATTGCAAGTTGGTCGTGTTTCGCAAATGTTAAGTGAAAGGAC
Source organism: Centaurea solstitialis (assembly GCA_030169165.1). Taxonomy (NCBI): domain Eukaryota; kingdom Viridiplantae; phylum Streptophyta; class Magnoliopsida; order Asterales; family Asteraceae; genus Centaurea; species Centaurea solstitialis. The sequence continues at coordinate 35,142,485 of CM058045.1, forward strand.
TCAAGGGGAGCTGCCAACGCAAACCCAAGTCAACCCGAAAGTAGAGAACGCGAAGCCGATGCTCATGATGACCGGAGAACCATCAAAGAAGAAGTGGATGGACATCTACACGAAGAAGTATGTGGAGAGCGATAGCGGTAGTGAACCCAATTATGCCACGGATTATGACTCGGAGGGGTTCACCATTTCGTTCGAGCATCTAGGACTCAAAGGACTCGTTTCTTCAAGTGATGATGAGAAGGAAGACGGAAAGCAAGGCGGATATGCGGAGTTCGTAATACCAAAAAAAGAGTATAAAGGCAAGGAAAAAGAGAAAGAGAAGGCGGCAGAAGATGAGCTCACCTACATTGCACCTATCAAGCATGATCCGGGAAGTTTCAACTTACCTATTTCATGTTCTAAATTTAATGGTCTTGCTTTTGTAGATTCAGGTGCCGCTCTTAACATGATGCCTGTTGGTTATTGCAGGAAAATGGGAGTCAAGAAGATTGTTCCAACAGACTATCAATACCGAGGAGTGAATGGTTACATGACAAAGTCGTTAGGGATAGCGGAAGGAGTCCCGATTCGCATTGGCAATTTTGTCTACTTTACGGACTTCATCATAGCTAATCTTCCAAAGGACACGGGGATCCCGATAATCCTTGGGAGAGTTTTCTTACATAGCCCAAGTGAATACCGATATGCGGAATCAAGTAACAAGCTTGGGGTATGGAGAAAAGCGAATTTACTTTGATCCCAACGCAGAGCCGGTCACCCATCTCGATGAGCCGTATGAGGATCCTTCTCTAACCTACAAGAAGAACACGAACCGCCCGTTACTCCCTCATGAACATGGAAAGAAGACGGAGGATTATCCGAACCCGATACATCAAAAGGATCAAACACCCAATGGGTCGGGACCCTCCAAGAAAGAGTATAGGAAGAAGAAGGGCTCGTCAGCCCGACGTGCCAAGAAATGAGCCGAAAAAGGGGTCGAGCTCTAGACCCATTCAAAAATGAAGCGCTTCTCGGGAGGCAACCCGAGCATTTTCTTTCGTCTTTCGTTTTTATGTTTTTCGTGTGTGTTTTTGCTAATCTTTTTGTTTAATATTGCTTAGGTAACCATATGGGGAGATAGAAGCCAAAAACAAGCAAATCCGATGCGTAACGAAGTTTTTGAAAAGTTGGAAACAGTGGGCTCTTCGCGATCGCGACTTTTCAAGTTTCGCGACGCGAAGTCAGCCAGCCTTAGGTTCAGGTAAAATATTCGAATCTCGCGACGCGAGGAGGCCGTTTCGCGACGCGAAGTTTTCAAAATTAGGGAAAAAATTTCAGAAACCGCCTGTTTGGCGACGGAAACATCTTGTTTGGCGACGCAAAATAGGTGCAGACGGGTTTTTAACCCTCTTTTCTCACTTTTTCAAAAGAACACAACCCTAATTCTCTCTAGGTGCCTCGAACCTTCATCATGTACTTGCGAAATTCAAACTTCTTGTGCTTCAATTTCTTCATTCTCCATGAATAAGGTATGTTTCCCAATTTTAATTTCATGAGATTAGCTTGATTTGGTAAGATTAGATCTTGTTTTGGGCATCAATGGTTTTTTTATGCTTTTATGGATTTGAAATTGTTCTTGAAACTCCATTGATTGTTTAGTGCTTATTGATTACTGCATGCTTTGCACTTTGATTGAAATTTCATTCTAGCATGCTACTTGGTTGTTTAATCTAGTGATTGTGCTTTGATGATAAGTGTGGGGATTTTGATGACACCAAAATCCCCCATTCTTGTTTAGTTAGCTAGATTGGTTTATAATTGAGGTTGGACTAAAAGTTCAAGTGTGGGGATGTTACACACCCCCCGTTTTGATTTGGTTTTCAAGTATGCATTCGTTAATTGAACTTGTTAGTCGTGGAAGTTTTATCTCGTTGAGTTTTGATATGAATGAACCTTGTCTTGCGTTTATTGATTAAATGTATCTAAGACAATGGTATTTTGATTTTGTAGAGACAAAGAACCCGCTCGTCAACTTCCACCGCTCCTAACTTCCATGCACCGGATGGGAGCCACGCTTTCACCTTTTTCATGAATGACCCAACGTTGAACGCTCCAAAGCGGGAGGAATACCGGGATACAGTTAACTGGCTTCTCACCCGTCAAGTGTTAGTACCGAGGAGATTTGATTGGAACTTATTGCGATCCATGGGAGTTGAGAACGAAATCAAGGCAATACTCGAAAAGCACGCCTACGATGAAGATGGCACCGAGTATTATATTTGCCATGCATGGGAACGAGTCTTCGACATTACCGAGACCCTCTACCGCGAGCTTATCATTGAGTTCGTGGCCACTTTCCGTTTCGACGCAATAAAGGCCCTTGAGGAGTTCTATCAGTCATGCATGACATTCCGACTCGGTGGAGTTTGGCGATCGCTTGCGTTGGTGGAGTTTGCCGTTGCTTTGGGGATATATACCCAGGATGAGGTCAATGCTCCTGGATTTGTGGAGTGCATGTGGGCGACTGCAAAAAGACCAGATGGTTTTGATCCTCGGACGGCTTGGGCGATCTTGGGAGATGGTGATTATGGTGGTAATCTCAAAGTGAAGGGTTTTCTTGCTTATTCAGACCGACTTTTGCACCGTATGCTTATTCACGCGGTGAATGCTCGTTCCTTGAGTGAGGAAAAAGTTTCTTCATACGATCTTTGGCTTCTTGAGCAGCTTTCTACGGATGACAAGTATCCGAACGCTCCGTACCTTATTGCCGTGCAACTCGCTGAGGCGAGTGGTTATCGAGAGGGGAGTCGATTGGTTGGTGGCCAATATGTGACGCTTCTTGCCAAGCACTTCGGTATTCTAACGATTGTGCCATTGCCTCAATGACAGATCTTGGTGAGTTGGGGTTGATTAATATGGACCAACTCCGTGCATTGGTTGTGGCATTGGTTGATCATCTGATTAGCGGGGATCGGAACATATGGATTCATAACCCTCAAGCTTATGGGACGAGGAGAGGACCGAGGAGAACGCAAGAGACCGGTGGTACGAGTGGGACGAATGCGGGAGAACAACCGACGGAATGGACGGCATATTCGGGTTACCAAGACTTGAGTAACCTACTCTCGGAAATGTCATTGTCTTATGGCCGTCATCATCAGCATATGGAGTACAACACCACGGAGGCTCTTCACAAAGCCAATTGGCAAAGTGGAGTGATGAATCAAATGGCCTCCCATTTTGGTAGTCAACCAAATACCGCTTATGCTCCATCTCCATATTGGCCGTACTCCGAGGACGCACAGCCCGGTTACCCGACATTCGAGGATTGGCGCAACCAACCTCGTGGCCCTTATTGATCTATCTCTTTGTTTGTGTTTGGTTTGGTTGAACATCTTTTATTCTTCTGTTTGGTTTGTTTAGGATTTAATACCTTTTAATTGCTTTAGTTTGGTTTATTTTCTTTAGTTCGTTTTTACTTTTTTCTTTTTCTTTTTGGTAATAGATACAGCGATCTATGATCTTGAATCGAGCACGATTTTGGAATACACTCTCTCAGATCAGAACAGATTTCGTCACATAACCCGGGAAGTTTCTCTTTTTCCCAATTACTCCTTAATTGTTTTAACTGTTGCATTGAGGACACTGCAAATTTTAAGTGTGGGGAGGGGGTTATGTAGAATTATCTGTTTAAATAGGTTCACTTTATGCTTTGTGGATTGTCGTTTTTCAAATTTTTGAAAGCTTTGAGATTTGACCCCAATTTTTTCGAAATCTGAGATTGTTTTTGGAGCTGAGTTGCTTGCATAGGAGAACACTGAATAGGATTAGTTGAGTAAAAGGATGCCTTGGAATACCAATTACCATGAGTGCCTCACCCAATTCCTTTGAGAGTTTGAGCCTAATTGTTTATTCATTTTGTGAGGAATACCGACTTTGACCAAAGGTAGAACTTGTCCTTTGAATGCTTGTGGAGACCACATAAGAGAAGTATTTGTCACCATTGCACTGATAGAGGCCTTCGCTTCTTACCCTTTTAGCCTTCGTCAGGCAACCTCATTATAAGGTTATTTGATTTGCCTAGCCTTTGATTAAAAAGTACTCATCTTTAGTACTTCATCCCTTGTAACCCTTTTGAGCCTTAGCGTTTTCATTTCTTTACCCACTATACCCTTTATCCTTTAGCCCAATTTTTATCTATCTTTTGGCCGTACCTTAAAGTTGAATGATTTTCATGTTTTTGGTCCGTTTAATGATTCTGACAAATAGAGAAAGGGATTATGAAAAAGAAAGAGAGAAAAAAGAGTGAAAAGACAACATAGTTGCTACTCAAGAAAAAAAGTAGAGAGCTTGAAAAGAAAAGAATGAAAAGAAAAGAAAGATAGAAAACGACTCATTCAAAAAGAAAAATCAAAAGAGTCGATGTGCGTAAAAAAAGAAAAATATCGAAGCCACAAATAAGCAATATGCTTAGGCCGATATAAAAGTGATAGTGATAGAAATCCCGAGCTCTAAAAATCTCAAAAGTCAGATGATTAATTTGGATTCTTGAATTGATTGGTTTTTAGGTTTTTGCTACAACCCTTAGTCACTTATATTATCCTTTATCCTACCCTTAACCCTTAGCCTAAAGTTACAACCCTAAAGTCCTCTTGACGGTTAACAACTTCTCAGTGGTGGAGATTAGATTTGGTGACAAGCTTATGCATGCGGGAATTAGTTGAGTATTGGTGTGATCACTTTATAAACAGTTTTACCCCCGAGAGATACACTTTACATGATTATTCATACTATGTGAGGGTAAAAGGTTGATCTTGGTATCCGATTGCTTGATGTATCTTGTTTGTGTGTTCAATTGTGTGAGTATTCTTTGTTCTCTTGAATGATCTTGGGTGGAGATAATTTTGGCGTTATCTTTCTTATCTTTCAGTCTTTTGATTGAGGACAATCAAAGCTTAAGTGTGGGGATTTTGATAACACCAAAATTATACATGTTTTGGTTGAGCTTAATTGTATGACTTTACCCCATTTCTCACCCGTTTCTGATCATTTCACTCACCATTTAGACTTATTATTGCCTTTGTAGGATTTGGAGGCCGTGGAACGGAAATGTACGAAAAAAGGCGAGAAAACGTCAAGAATGCACAAAGACAATCCAGTAGCCTTTTGGCGATCGCGAGATTTCAAGTTTAGCGCCGCCAAGTTCGCTAAAGTCGAAATCCAGGGTTTGCCCTAAGTATCTCGCGCCGCGAAAGTGCCGTTTGGCGATCGCAAAATGGGCTCTGACCTCTCCTTTGAAATACCAGCCTCCTCCTTCAGTTTTGATATAGCTTTTTAGAGAGACATATAGTTAGAGAGTGATATTAGAGTGCTGCCGATACGCTGCGGGGTTCGATCTTCGATCATCCGTCGTTGTACAGTCGGTATAATGTCTGTGTCTACTCTTGTTTTATCTATTTTTATTATGTCTAGTGAGTAGTCTTTTATAGTGGTACTTATTGTGGTCGATGAACCATTGTGGATGATGATTTTCTGATTTAATGTTTATAGGTTTGTTTTTGGTTAATTGAATGTGTGTTATGGTTCCGATCTGATTCGTATTGTTTGGTTATTTGAACTCGTTGGTTGGGTATATCTGTTTGACCAAGATAGATAGACTCCGATAGGATAATCAACCTTTCTTGACCTACCCTTCGTTTCGGAGAGTTGTGTTAGGTGGTTACTCGGACCGAGACCGACCAGGTAGTAGAATACCATGCAATAGAGATACGATTGGGTGACCGGTACTAGATTGTCTGACAAACGACCTATGTATTGGGACTAGGAGGACCAAGACCTAGTTGATAGCCATAATAGTCACATGTTAGGGTGTCCCATACTTAAATTCCTACAATAATCGAAACAACCATACCTTTGGCCTTTTAAATCATCCACTTGGGAATTCAATATACCATGATAAGTACTACTGTTTTCCTTTATATATTTTTAATCAATCTTTTAATTGCTTTATTAGTTCTTAGTTAATTTAATTGTCTTTTTAGTTATTAAACCTTTTTCATAAAAACCCCCCAAAGCTTTAGGTTAATTAAACTAGTCAAGATTAACAGTCTACGATAACTTGACCGTTCCCAGTGGTAGATACGATACCTGGACTTTCCTACACTATATTACTCACGATCAGGTACGCTTGCCTGTATATGTGGTAAGACAGTGGCTAGGCATTAGAGGTTAAAACTTGTTTCGCTTTTTATATATGATAATTACCGCATCAGACCTTCAGCTTGCTGATTTGTTCACTAAGCCGTTCGATGAGAAGCGTCACTTCTTCCTCCTAAATAGGTTGGGAATGCTAGACCTCCCGCCTGAGGTCTAGGGGGAGTAGGGAATCTGTTTAATGTATGCATGTGTAGGGGGAGTATCTTAGGGTACGCATGAATCAAGGGGGAGTGTCGTGTCTTTGTTTACTTGTTGTGCTAACGTTCTCGGATCCACAACACCTTGGATACCATTCTATATTCATTTTTGTAGGTGTGGACACTCACAACGACTTCTGGTTAACTCAGATCAGAACTCGCACAAAACCCGGTTGAGACGCACCAGGTAAGTCTCTTTGATCGAGTACGGGGGCTGAACTTGTAAACTTTTGCGAATTTGAAAGTTCAGGGGGTGGTAGAGGACATGTTTTGAACTTACAAGTTCGGGGACTAACTTTGTCGCTTTCTGAATCTGATGTCCAGGGACTAGTTTTGCACTTTTTGTGAAACTTCTAGTCCAAGGTCTGTTTTGAAAATTTTCCTAAACTACAAGTTTAGGGACTAGTTTGTAAGTTTCTTCAAACTTATAGTCCAGGGGTAGGTTTTGCCATTTCCGCAAAGTCGGGTTAAGAGAGCCAAAAAGAGAAAGCCAAAAAGTGTTTTTGAGCCAACCACAGTGTAAATCCGGAAAATTATATAAACTAATTTCAGAAGATAACCTTTTTCACTTTTCCATAATCTTCATCTTTTTCTCTCTGAACCGTACCCGATAACCACCCCGCAACCTCTCTCGATCATCGCTCGTTTGTGCTCCGAATTCATATCCAATTACTTCAGTTCCTGGTAAGTTTACGAGCAATCCTTATGTTATTATAACGTCTTTACATATCGTTTAATGGACCGAATCGAAGCCTAAAGTTCTTGAACTTTACCCGAAACCCAAACTTCTTGGAATGGGTTTTCAGGACGTTTAATCGGTCCAAAATTGCTTCAAAACTTGTTTATACTGATTATAGATTGAATGTAACTTGTTTTGGGCTTCAAATCGATGTTTTGGGGACGGTTTTTGAATCTGGAAGTTGAACGGTTCGGTTTTCCGAATCGGAAAATTCAAGTTTTCCAATTCGGAAAACATGAACACTCAACTTTTCCAAACCCGAAACCCTTATTATGATCTTATCAGTTTTCCGATTCGGAAAACCAGATAAATCCGATTCGGATTATCAGGGTTTCCGAATCAAGTATTGTGCCTTGTGTTTTTCAACTCTTGCATCTTTTCCGATTCGGAAAACATGAAACTACCCTTTTGGGTTTTCGAGGTTTTCCGAATCGTTTGTTAGGCCAAGAGCTTTTTGCTCGTGTTTAAAACATGTTTTCCGAATCAGAAAACACCCCTTGTGTGTTTATTGCCTTTTCCAACTTGGAAAATAAGAAATACCCACTTTGGGTTTTCGAGGTTTTCCGACTCGCGTTTAGTCAAGGGTATAGTCAATTTTCCCAAAGTTATTGAATTTTGGTGAGATTCGGAAAATACCTTTTTCCGAATTGGAGTATCACATTTTCCGATTCGGAAAATGTCATAGTCCGAATTGGAATTTGGTATTTCCCCAATCTCACCATCTCTCAACACTTAGCATTTTTCAGGGCCAACTCTAACACTGTTCTTCGTTTTGTTTTGTCATAAATGGCTCGACAACAAAACTCTCCCCCCTCTTCGATCGACAACGCTGCCGATCGCGTGCTGATTTCACGGGAGAACCTTCGCCCGATTACCCAGAACAACGAGTTCGTTGACCTGACGAACGTCTTGGTTCAAGACGATGTGGTGCTGGAAATTCTAAAAGTGCACCCGGTGGCTTACGCGATGCAGACCACCGTGGAGGTGCCCCTACTGTATGTACAACAGTTTTGGAACACTTCATGCATGGAGACCCGAGACAACGTACTGACCTTAGTGGGAAGCGTCGATCACACGGAGATGACCGTCACTCTGGTGGATCTCAGGCGAATTCTCTACCTGCCAGCCGACACTCCCGAGGCCTCATTTGAGCCACTTGTCTCCGGGCCCGAGCTCTTCAGCGAGATTCTCACTCTCGGGGTCATGCTGAACCAGAATCAACGGCTCCACGGGATATCTCATGTCACTCAGGGGATGCTGCCACCTCTCTGGTTCACATTGTTCAACCTGCTGAACAGATGCGTCTCGTCGAAGACTCACGGAGTCGACAGAGCATCAACCCACATGTGGCTCCTCGGGGTAGGGCTCCTCGGTTCTGAGGACTCCGTGGACGCGGCTTCTAGACCTATGGGGAGCTTCTGGCTCGGGAGTGATGAGAGTTGACGTGAGGGGCGAAGTGGGTAGAATCGTCGGGACGTCTGCCACTCCACATTTGGAAGGAGCTGAGATATACCAGAGGGCAGTCGAGAACTGAGCTCGCCGGGCCCGCACTCGTACATACATTGAGGAACCAACACACATCTTCTCAGAACCCGATCGGATGCTAGGCCACCGGGTCAAGCAGTATACAGGGGTACTCCATCAGTCCCCTCAATCCTCCAACTCTGACGAGCGCCGAGCGCCGATGCCGCCGCAAACAACAGCATGAAGTGGTGTGGAAGTGGAAGCTTCCCCACAAGAACAAGCACACTCTCCATCACCACCACCAGCGGCCACGGGTCCTTGCTAACCAGGCAATCCCTCCAGCGATCCATCAGATGACTCCGACGGTGGAAACTCTCCAGATCATACTCCGTCAGACCGTCGTGAGGTAGATGACGAGGCCACCGAGTCCGAGAAAGTGGACTACGGCTCCGATGAAGAATTTACGGAGTCCGTACCGGTGAAGAGATGGAAAGATCAGCAACTTGATGATGACGAGGTAACTTCCTCGTTCAACGATGACCGTGTATCTGACGATCTCATTTTGGAGGAGATCTTGTGTCAGATAAGCGAACTGTCGGTCGAGAGGATGAAGGTGAAGCTGAAGTGGAAACTGGTTGGGATTTGGATAGTGGTGATGAGCGTGAGGGAGAAGGTGAGGGTCTTGGAGAAGAGACCGAAGATGAAGAGGTCCATTTAGATGAGCCTTGGGCTCAAATCCAGGAAGCGGTCGGAGAACAAGAGCCGCCTAGGAGTTTAGAACCGGTCGTCCCCCTTAGCCCGCGTCATGTCACACCCCGCTAAAGCGGAAACACGGAGTGTAACAGCGCAAAGTAGCACAACACAAGTATAGACAATAAACGCCATAGCATATCAAAATAACTAAGTTTTTACAATATTACATGAACTAAACTCTTAAAAGTTTTACAACGAGAGCCAAAGTACAACGGAAAGGAAATTTAGTCTTGATATGCATGAAGGCGTAACACACGTGCATAATTGTTCTTCTTACTTTCGATCGCCTGAAAAGCATGAAAGTTAAAAAAAAGTCAACTATCGTCATAGTTGGTGAGTTCACGGGTTTTACAACACACATACGTATCGTTCGCGTTCCAAAAATAATACCGGAGATAATAAGCTCAAGCAAAAGCCTAATAGTTGGATCATGCGCGTACCCCGCGAGATCCCGGCATATGGTACTTATCATGCAATACTTACACACAATAGATTAACGAGCCACTACTAATCTCCTAATAGCATAGTTTTTGCCCCGCAATGTCATGCTTATCGCGACATGACACAACCATCGTTCCACAAAAAGTAATTAAACACCAATCGTTATCGTTACCAACCCCGTTGCAAGCGGGGTACGAAATGTGGGGTTGCCAACCCGATAGCGCTACCATTGATTACTCGGTCCACCGCAGTGAATTAGACTTAGTAGTGTGTACGAGGACTTGCGATAAGAAAAACACCCAATTAATCTAGATAAGTATGCATACCATAGCCACAAAATCGTTCCAAAAACATATCGTTCTACAAATTCTTTCCACAAAATCGTTCCACAAATCGTTTCACAAATCGTTTTAAAAGTTTAATCAACCGGTAGTTTTATCATGCTTTCCACCCCAAAAATGTAAAAACGTAAAAAGGGGCCGTGAATAACTCACCGAGTTACTAGTTCGAGAGTCCCAAATTAGCGAGGTTCCACCGAACTCCGACCTAGTGATAATAAGTATTTTAATAAGTTCCTTGACCCAAATTAAGTTCCTTTAGTTAAAGTAAAATTATACGCGCGAACGAAATGTTAGTTTTTATGACGATTAACGATAATACGAGCTCTTACGATTATAACCGAAACGTGATAGTTGGTATATGGTCATGCATGTGTGCTTTATATTAATTCTACCTCATCTTATTCCTCAAATAGTCTTTTTATGTCCAACAATTTACTCTTTATAAGAGTGTTTTAGAAAAATACAAGTTTACATAAAATAATATTTTTCAGTTTTTAACAATTCTTGACAGATTCGGAGGCTGTTTGGGACATGCATTTGGGTATGATCCACAACTCTAAAAATCACGAAATTTTTATATGTTTTAGTCATATGAGTTTACTAATTACTGACCAAATTTCATAATTTTTGAAAAATGTTAGGAACCTCAAACAGAAGGTTTATTAAAATTGTGACAGCAACTAGAGCTGTTGCGCAACCTTTTTGTACGGGCTGTTTGAGGGTCCGAAACTTGGAATTTTTGCAAACGGCCAGCGGGGTTTGAAAGATAACTCAATGAACTTGAATTTAAAAAAAAGAATCATGTCATTTGGACATTTTATGAAGGAGTTATGGCCTCCCAAAGTTGGGTCCGAATCTGTCCAGAATCTGTTGGACAAAATTTTAGACTAGTTGTTGTATAACATAATATTTCCTTTGTTTAATTATTCTTATGATGATCTCTTTTTATCAAAGCTCAAGTTCAGATGTGTTTGAAGGAATATCAACTTCATAAAACACATTTACACATGCATTTACATATATACCATATTAAACATCTAGGTTATAATCATAAGCCATCAACTCACTTATTGCTTGAATCTTTAGAGGATCCAAGCAAAGAAAGGGTATTTGGCTATATGAATTCATCTAAACCACATGCAAGATGGTAGATGATCATGAGAAAGCAAAATAAGAATATGATTAATGAAGCAATGTGGGTTTATAACCTCAACTTATTGCTTTATTCACATGTGAATACAAGTAAATTATGAAAGAATAACAAGTAAACAATGAAGGCATAGCCATTCTTATGACAAAGATGATAATAAAAATAACATAACTTGAAATCAAAGCATTTTCATCCTCTTATAAGGAATGCAAGAATCAAGAGGATCATTCATACAACCCAACTTTTGGTTGATCCTTGATGTTTTCCCTTGCCTAGATGCAAGATACTTCCATCTCACAACATTGGGAGATGATGATATGATGAAGAAGATTGATGAAGATCATCATATTTACCTTGAATTGTTCTCGAGGATACTTGAAGATCTTCAAGAATTTAGAAGTGTATGGAGAAAGCTAGAGAGAAAGAGTCTAGTGAGAGAAGTTAGAGAGAGAGTGAAGGTTGTACAAATGAAATGAGTAAAGGGGGTGAGCTTTTATTTATAGTAGAGGTTTGGGAGAGAAGAGAGGGCAAAACCATGGCCCTTGTGGCCGGTTTTGGGAGAGAAAAAAGAGAGGGAGAGAGATGGTGGTGTGATGTGTAGAGTGTGTAAGTTGGTTAAGGGATGTATTGGTTGTTTTTCAAGTCTTTGTTCCCCACTTTAATCCAAAACCATGTGAGAAATGAAATGGTTTTCTTAATACACTAATATGGCTGATTTCATGAAACAAATATTTTAGTTTAGTTGAATTGTTGTAGTACTGGGTATAAAAAGCTGGTAAAAATGGAAACCGTTACCGAAAACGCGCGTTTTTGCGATTTTTGCGTAACGAAAGCAGTTTTTCGTATTTTTATTAAGGAACTTATTAGAAATTAATATTTTTAGTAATTTGGCTCAATTAAAGATTAATTCGACAGTCTAGTGGTCGGAATCGGGACTTGCTTATAACAGTCA
>CM058045.1:35154816-35213006 GCA_030169165.1 Centaurea solstitialis
GGGTACCTATCCCTGAAGTGGCCTACGTTTCCACACTTAAAGCATTTCTTCCTATCATCATTCTTACAGTATCGTGTAGTATGTCCTAGTTGATTACACCTTGTGTACTGAAAACAAACTCCGAAATGATGTCGGCTACAATTGTTGCATTTTGGAAGGGAACCAAGGTACCGCCTCGAGTTCTGGGTCTTTGCCCTAGCATTCCTGCCTACCTTGTGGCTCCTACTTGAATTGCTCCTAGTCATTTCCTCTTGCTGGTGCTCTACCTTCCATGTCTTACCGTCCTTCCATTTGATGGATACAATAACTTCATCATTCTTTCTTCGTGCAATGAGGTTAGAAACTACTTGGGTGACTAGGTTAGGGATGGCAGCTTGGACTTGTTGAGCTACGAGTTGGGCTATGTCCGGGGTTTGATTGTCTGGAGTTGTTCTTGTGCTTCGGGTGTTTCGAGTTGACATAGTTCTATAATGTTTAAAAGAAAAGGATTTAATTAAGGATGTGATTGAAAAATCATAAAGTTTCCCCTTTCGTTGAATTGGTTACAATAAACAAGTCAAGAGAATATATAAATTTAAAATACTGGATTCCATTTCATAAACCAAAAGTTGTTGCTACTACGTCGTTACAGATACATCTTCGAGACGAAAGGGAAATGGAAATACATAATAGGAACTTTTAAGGTCCGTGAAGCACAAGAATCACAAGCCCAACAACCACTACAAAGATAGTCACTGCCTGACATCGTAGCTCCGTCTTCCAAGCCATCCGCCCGGCCGTCACGACTCTTTTTACAGCTCCCGAAGTAGCTTGCTCCAGCATATGAGTCAACTCAGTCAACGCACGTATGACTTGCGCTTGTCTATCTATCCTAGTTTGGAACCTCTGAGTCCTATTCTCAATGATACTAATCCTACGAGTATCTTCCATTGGTAGTTCCACGCATCTCAGAGTGGGTACTCCCGGAGGGGTACGGGAGGGTCCGGCAGCAGGGTCACGGGGGATAGTGATTCCATTAGCAATAGGAGGAAGAACTCTCTTCCTAGCGGTCTCTCTAGTGCGAGGCCTAGGAGGGTTTGGTTCAGGTGCGGGGTTATCCGGCGAGGGTTGAGGTACGACAGCTATAGGGGGAATTGGGCACGAATCATCGGAGGCTTCATCTTTCGACACTCCGATATCCGATCCTGAGTTTTCGGAAGGGTCATTTTCCTCTTCGGAGATCCATCCAGCGTTTGACGACATAGTGACTGAAGCGTTTACTTATCTTAAGTAAGTTCGATAGTGGCTTCCTATTACTAACGCATTAGTGTCTCATAGTGTCATTACAACTATTCAGTGCATCGTGACCACACACACAATATGCCATGTATGAAAAACTTTACGGTTTTTTATACTCCCATCGTAACTTTCCCTAGTTTCGTGTTATTGCCTCTTGACTAAACATAGTTGATCAGGCTATGTTTAATTAAGACCCAATAAACGACTCCCGGGTTAATCACTTTGGAAGCATAAGAAAATATTTAGAAAAGTTTCCTCTTTCCGTTGTTATATTTTGATGGCTATAGTACTTGATTTTCTCGTCAGAAAATCGTTATTCTCTATAGCCTTGGCTCTGATACCAAGTCTGTCACACCCCGCTAAAGCGGAAACACGGAGTGTAACAGCGCAAAGTAGCACAACACAAGTATAGACAATAAACGCCATAGCATATCAAAATAACTAAGTTTTTACAATATTACATGAACTAAAGTCTTAAAAGTTTTACAACGAGAGCCAAAGTACAACGGAAAGGAAATTTAGTCTTGATATGCATGAAGGCGTAACACATGTGCATAATTGTTCTTCTTACTTTCGATCGCCTGAAAAGCATGAAAGTTAAAAAAAAGTCAACTATCGTCATAGTTGGTGAGTTCACGGGTTTTACAACACACATACGTATCGTTCGCGTTCCAAAAATAATACCGGAGATAATAAGCTCAAGCAAAAGCCTAATAGTTGGATCATGCGCGTACCCCGCGAGATCCCGGCATATGGTACTTATCATGCAATACTTACACACAATAGATTAACGAGCCACTACTAATCTCCTAATAGCATAGTTTTTGCCCCGCAATGTCATGCTTATCGCGACATGACACAACCATCGTTCCACAAAAAGTAATTAAACACCAATCGTTATCGTTACCAACCCCGTTGCAAGCGGGGTACGAAATGGTGGGGTTGCCAACCCGATAGCGCTACCATTGATTACTCGGTCCACCGCAGTGAATTAGACTTAGTAGTGTGTACGAGGACTTGCGATAAGAAAAACACCCAATTAATCTAGATAAGTATGCATACCATAGCCACAAAATCGTTCCAAAAACATATCGTTCACAAATTCTTTCCACAAAATCGTTCCACAAAATCGTTCCACAAATCGTTTCACAAATCGTTTTAAAAGTTTAATCAACCGGTAGTTTTATCATGCTTTCCACCCCAAAAATATAAAAACGTAAAAAGGGGCCGTGAATAACTCACCGAGTTACTAGTTCGAGAGTCCCAAATTAGCGAGGTTCCACCAAACTCCGACCTAGTGATAATAAGTATTTTAATAAGTTCCTTGACCCAAATTAAGTTCCTTTAGTTAAAGTAAAATTATACGCGCGAACGAAATGTTAGTTTTTATGACGATTAACGATAATACGAGCTCTTACGATTATAACCGAAACGTGATAGTTGGTATATGGTCATGCATGTGTGCTTTATATTAATTCTACCTCATCTTATTCCTCAAATAGTCTTTTTATGTCCAACAATTTACTCTTTATAAGAGTGTTTTAGAAAAATACAAGTTTACATAAAATAATATTTTTCAGTTTTTAACAATTCTTGACAGATTCGGAGGCTGTTTGGGACATGCATTTGGGTATGATCCACAACTCTAAAAATCACGAAATTTTTATATGTTTTAGTCATATGAGTTTACTAATTACTGACCAAATTTCATAATTTTTGAAAAATGTTAGGATCCTCAAACAGAAGGTTTATTAAAATTGTGACAGCAACTAGAGCTGTTGCACAACCTTTTTGTACGGGCTGTTTGAGGGTCCGAAACTTGGAATTTTTGCAAACGGCCAGTGGGGTTTGAAAGATAACTCAATGAACTTGAATTTAAAAAAAAGAATCATGTCATTTGGACATTTTATGAAGGAGTTATGGCCTCCCAAAGTTGGGTCCGAATCTGTCCAGAATCTGTTGGACAAAATTTTAGACTAGTTGTTGTATAACATAATATTTCCTTTGTTTAATTATTCTTATGATGATCTCTTTTTATCAAAGCTCAAGTTCAGATGTGTTTGAAGGAATATCAACTTCATAAAACACATTTACACATGCATTTACATATATACCATATTAAACATCTAGGTTATAATCATAAGCCATCAACTCACTTATTGCTTGAATCTTTAGAGGATCCAAGCAAAGAAAGGGTATTTGGCTATATGAATTCATCTAAACCACATGCAAGATGGTAGATGATCATGAGAAAGCAAAATAAGAATATGATTAATGAAGCAATGTGGGTTTATAACCTCAACTTATTGCTTTATTCACATGTGAATACAAGTAAATTATGAAAGAATAACAAGTAAACAATGAAGGCATAGCCATTCTTATGACAAAGATGATAATAAAAATAACATAACTTGAAATGAAAGCATTTTCATCCTCTTATAAGGAATGCAAGAATCAAGAGGATCATTCATACAACCCAACTTTTGGTTGATCCTTGATGTTTTCCCTTGCCTAGATGCAAGATACTTCCATCTCACAACATTGGGAGATGATGATATGATGAAGAAGATTGATGAAGATCATCATATTTACCTTGAATTGTTCTCGAGGATACTTGAAGATCTTCAAGAATTTAGAAGTGTATGGAGAAAGCTAGAGAGAAAGAGTCTAGTGAGAGAAGTTAGAGAGAGAGTGAAGGTTGTACAAATGAAATGAGTAAAGGGGGTGAGCTTTTATTTATAGTAGAGGTTTAGGAGAGAAGAGAGGGCAAAACCATGGCCCTTGTGGCCGGTTTTGGGAGAGAAAAAAGAGAGGAGAGAGATGGTGGTGTGATGTGTAGAGTGTGTAAGTTGATTAAGGGATGTATTGGTTGTTTTTCAAGTCTTTGTTCCCCACTTTAATCCAAAACCATGTGAGAAATGAAATGGTTTTCTTAATACACTAATATGGCTGATTTCATCAAACAAATATTTTAGTTTAGTTGAATTGTTGTAGTATTGGGTATAAAAAGCTGCTAAAAATGGAAACCGTTACCGAAAACGCGCGTTTTTGCGATTTTTGCGTAACGAAAGCAGTTTTTCGTATTTTTATTAAGGAACTTATTAGAAATTAATATTTTTAGTAATTTGGGTCAATTAAAGATTAATTCGACAGTCTAGTGGTCGGAATCGGGACTTG
The DNA here is from genome assembly GCA_030169165.1 of Centaurea solstitialis. Lineage (NCBI taxonomy): Eukaryota > Viridiplantae > Streptophyta > Magnoliopsida > Asterales > Asteraceae > Centaurea > Centaurea solstitialis. Next base: position 35,159,272 of record CM058045.1, read on the forward strand.
CTTATAACAGTCAGTCGGTTTTGCGTACCGACTGTAGTGGCGACTCAATAAACGTCAAAGGCACTTATCTAGCCTTTTCTCAATAAATGTTGTCATACAATATTGTTTTTGACAAAATGATAGTACCAAAATATTGTTCCGCTCTGGTAAGTCGGTTAAAGTTTTACTGGCCTGAGGTGGGAAGTGGAGGGTTGTCACACGTCAAACCCCCATAGAGGCGACCCACATAGAGACCAGGCAGCCTACGCTGTCGGGTCAAGACGCTAGCAGCCAACTAGCGCATTCGCACACCCAAGCCAGCCACTCGGCCATCTCTCAACAAATACTCGTTTCAGTTTGGCACGGGGATCAAGCACAACTTCCACTGACCACTCATTCGGAGTCTGTCGGTGTTGAGCTAAGAGAGGACCTACCCCACCCCTCGACAACTTTAAGCGCACCTTGTGTCGTAGAACCATTTTCCGAGATTTTTAATATCCCTTCGATTCTTAGGACACGATCGGGAGTAGCACATGCAGAGGTCCTATGGGAATTTTCCTGAATGGACGTAGTTGGTGCGTCAGGCGACGCCCTTCGAGGATCGTCCGGAAGCCCTGGCACCGTCAACATCATGACAACAGTGTATACAGGCCGAGAAAGCACCTCTTTGGGTCTTTACTCGTCAACCGAAGCTCTAGAAGCACCGGCTGCAGCACTCATGGGACCGGGTCCGACAGATTCGGGCAAAATCTCTAAAGATGCCCATGCAACAACGGGATTTCGTCCGACGGATTCGGGCGGAATCCTTAAAACCGCCCAAGCAACACCGGGACCAGGTCCGACGGATTCGGACAACATCCTTAAAGTCGTCCAATCACGAATATCGAGCTTAGAGGAGGCTAACCAGGCGAGAGACAAGAGGGTCGAGGCACTAGAGCGAGCCTTGGCCGAAGCGGAACAGAAACGAAGAGCCAATCTAGAGGCTTCTCAGAAGTTGAACGAAGACCGGGATCGGGAGTTGATGCGGTAATTATCATACATAAAAAGCGTAACAAGTTTATCCTCTAATGCCTAGCCACTGTCTTACCACATATACAGGCAAGCGTACCTGATCGTGAGTAATATAGTGTAGGAAAGTCCAGGTATCGTATCTACCACTGGGAACGGTCAAGTTATCGTAGATTGTTAATCTAAATCAGTTTAATTAACCTAAAGCTTTTTTTTTTGGGGGGGGGGGGGGTTCATGAAAAAGATTTTAATACTAAAAAGACAACTAATTTAATTATTAAATAAGAAAGCAATAAAAAGATTGATTAATAACTATATGAAGGAAAAACAGTAGCATTTATCATGGTATAGTGAATCCCCAAGTGGATGATTTAATTAGGCCAAAGGTTTGGTTGTTTTGATTATTGTAGGAGTTTAAGTCTGGGACACCCTAACATGTAGTAATTATGGTCTATAAACTAGGTCTTGGTCCTCCTAGTCCAATACTTAGGTCGTTTGTCAGGCAACCTAGTACCAGAAATCTAATCCTAACTCTATTGCATGGTTTTCTACCTCCAGGTCACTCTCGGTCCAACTCTATGGTTGTTTTGATTATTGTAGGAGTTTAAGTCTGGGATGAGTATCTCCTCTCTTTCTTTTAGAATTGGCCTAAGCCTATGGCTTATTTGGGGCACAAATTCTTTTTCAATTTTTTCAGCTCTCATTCTTTCTTTTTTTTCAACATTCTCGACTCATTTGATATTTTTTTTCTCTGAGTCTCAAATATTTTTTTTTTCAGAGCAGCAACTATGTTGCTGTTGGGCTCTTTTTAAATTTCAATCCCATAAAAACTGTCAGATTTGAAAAACTGGATCAAAACATCTCAAGAATCAAATTTAAGTTACGGCCAAAAGATAGATAAAACAATTAGGCTCAAGGATAAAGTGTATAGTGGGTAAAGAAATGAAAAGGCTAAGGCTCAAAATGGTTTCAAGGGATAAAGTGTTAAAAGGTGAACACTTTTCAATCAAAGGCTAGGCAAATCAGACAATCTTATGATGAGATCATCTAACGAAGGCTAAAAGGGTTAGAAACGAAGGCCTCTATCAGTGCAATGGTGATAAATACTTCTCTTATGTGGTCTCGACAAGAATTCTAATGACAAGTTCTACCATGGGTCAAAGTCGGTATTCCTCACGAAATAAATAGATATAACAATTAAGGCTCAAACTCTCAAAGGAATTGGGTAAGGCACTCATGGTAATCAGTATTCCAAGGCATCCTTTTACTCAACTAATCTTATTCAGTGTTCTCATGTGCAAGCAACTCAGTCTCAAAAACAATCTCAGATTTCGAAAAAATTGGGGTCAAATCTCAAAGTTTTCAAAAATTTGAAAAACGACAATCCATAAGCAAAAAGTGAACCCATTTAAACAGATAAGTCTACATAACCCCTCCCCACACTTAAAATTTGCAGTGTCCTCAATGCAACAATCAAAACAATTATGGAGTAATTGGGAAAAAGAGAAACTTCCCGGGTTATGTGACGAAATCTGTTCTGATCTCAGAGTGTTCCAAGTATCGTGCTCGATCCAAGGTCATAGATCGCTGTATCTACCAACAAAAAGTACCCTAGTTTTTTTTTTAAAAAATTTCGCGTCGCCAAACGGTCCTCTTCGCGTCGCGAGATTCGAATAATTTTACCTGGTACCAACCTCACCAACTTCGCGTCGCCAAGTTTGGAAACTGGCGATCGCGAGTTGGCCACTGTTTCCAACTTTTCAAAATTGCTTTCGCACGTCGTATTTACTTGATTGTGGTTCTTATCTCCTCCGTATGGTTACCTAAGCAATATCAAACAAAAACATTAACAAAAACTCACACGAAAATCATAAAAACGAAAGAAAAAGAAAAAGCTCGGGTTGCCTCCCGAGAAGCGCTTCGTTTTTGGACGGGTCTAGAGCTCGACCCCTTTTTTCGGCTCATTTCTTGGCACGTCGGGATGACGAGCCTCTCTTCTTCCTGAACTCCTTCTTGGAGGGTCCTGACCCATTGGTTGTTGGCTCCTTTTGGCGTATTGGGTTCGGATAATCCTCCGTCTTCTTTCCATGCTCATGAGGTAGTAACGGGCGGTTCATGTTTTTCTTGTAGGCCAGAGAAGGATCTTCATACGGTTCATAGAGGTGTCTGACTGGCTCTCCGTTAGGATCAAAGTAAATCTGATTTTCGCCATATCCCAAGCTCGTGACTTGGTTTCGCATATCGGTATTCACTTGAGCGGTGTGCAAGAAAGATCTCCCGAGGATTATCGGGATCTCCGTGTTCTGTGGAAGATTAGCTATGACGAAGTCCGTATAATAAACAAAGTTGCCAATGCGAATTGGGACTCCTTCCGCTATCCCTAACGGTTTTGTCATGTAACCGTTCACTCCTCGGTATTGATAGTCTGTTGGAATGATCTTTTTAACTCCCATTTTCCTGCAATAACCAACAGGCATCATGTTGAGAGCGGCACCTGAATCTACTAAAGCAAGACCTTTAAATTTATGACAAGAAATAGGTAAGTTATAACTCCCTGGATCATGCTTGATAGGTGCAATGTAGATGAGGTCATCCTCCGGTGCATTCTCCTTGCCTTTATCTTCTCTCTTCGGGATCACGAACTCCGCGTATCCGCCTTGCTTTTCATCTTCCTCCTCATCATCATCACTTGAAGCTTCGGGCATTTTGAGTCTTAGGTGTTCGAATGACACGGTGAACCCCTCCGAATCATAATCCGTGGAATAATCGGGCTCACTTTCACTCTCAGTTTCCACATATTTCTTTGAATAGATGTCCGTCCACTTCTTCTTTGATGGTTCTCCGGTCATCATGAGCATCGGCTTCACGTTCTCCACCTTCGGGTTGACTTGTGTTAGCGTTGGCAACTCCCTTGAGTCCTTTCACTTAGCATTTGTGAAACACGTCCAACCTGCAATTCCAAATTCTAGATAGTACTTTGGTGATTACGTAAGTATTAACTTACCTCATCGTTTAGCTTCTTTTGCGCATCCATGAATTGGACAATCCGATCTTCGATAGAAACACGTGGCTCTCCATCCGGTCTTTGGTTTTGTTGATTTGGTGCAAAGAAACCAGGAGGTCTAGGGATAAAATTACGATTTTTGTTCCACCTCCCTTGATAATCGCCTCGGTTAAGATAATTCACCTCCTCGGGTGTCATCATTGGTCGATTCGGGCAATCTTTAGTCAAATGTGGTTCATTGCACTCCTCGCATCCAACCTGCAAAGCATGAACATATTTAATTAATTCTTCGATTTTTTGTTCAAACTTTACCTGTTGGTTTTTCATTGCGGCTAGTTCATCGGATGGATCGAAGTCAGTTGAGATTTTCCCGGCCATCCTCGGGATTTGCAAGCGCTTGTCCGTCCTCCAATCTATGTTGTGTATGAGCATGTCTTCGAGGAGTTTGTAACCTTCCGTGGGCGTTTTGTACATAAAGACACCTCCGGCAGATGAATCCAATGTAGCGCGTGAAGAATAAGCAAGCCCACTATAGAAAGTTTGAACTTGTTCACTCTTATTCAATCCGTGACTCGGGCACGAATTTAGAAGGTGCTTGAAACGTTCCCATGCTTCGGATATGGTCTCCCTGTCATCTTGTTGGAAGGATCGGATATCGGCTCTCAACTTGTCGATCTTAGATGGTGGAAAGAATCGGGAAAGTTCCTTAATCGGGAAAGGTCCTTCTCTCCGTTTTGAACAGATCACAGATATCCACGAAGTTTTCCATGTGAACGATAGGATTGCTATCGTTTTTACCGTCGAAGGTAAGGTCCTTAATCATGTGTAGGAGCTTCCCCGGGATTTCATTGTTTAGGCCTGGCTTCGTGATCGAATTGGTGGGTACAGTTGGAGCGGCTCTCCTGGCAGTCCACATCGGTGCCTCGTCTCCCATCTCAAAAATCAAAGTTCTCAGGCGAACTTTGTCGGCTTTTGATTTCTTTTTGTTTCTTTTTCTGAACTCTCTCTTCGGCTCCTCAAATGGCTCTAACAAGTCTACCGTGACTGAAACCACAACAAACGGTTACGGGCAACTTGCCGGAAACAAAGAGATAAAATAAGAATAAAGATAAAACTAACTAATTAAACTAGAAAGCGAAAAACTTGCAAGGGAAAGAAACCCTCACAAGGATCGATTAACAAAACTAACTAAGACTAAAATCTAACAACTACCGTTCCCCGGCAACGGCGCCAAAAACTTGATGCGGTAATTATCATACATAAAAAGCGTAACAAGTTTTAACCTCTAATGCCTAGCCACTGTCTTACCACATATACAGGCAAGCATACCTGATCGTGAGTAATATAGTGTAGGAAAGTCCTGGTATCGTATCTACCACTGGGAACGGTCAAGTTATCGTAGATTGTTAATCTAAATCAGTTTAATTAACCTAAAGCTTTTGGGGGGGGGGGTTCATAAAAAAGATTTAAATACTAAAAAGACAACTAATTTAATTATTCAATAAGAAAGCAATAAAAATATTGATTAATAACTATATGAAGGAAAAACAGTAGCACTTATCATGGTATAGTGAATCCCCAAGTGGATGATTTAATTAGGCCAAAGGTTTGGTTGTTTTGATTATTGTAGGAGTTTAAGTCTGGGACACCCTAACATGTAGTAATTATGGTCTATAAACTAGGTCTTGGTCCTCCTAGTCCAATACTTAGGTCGTTTGTCAGGCAACCTAGTACCAGAAATCTAATCCTAACTCTGTTGCATGGTTTTCTACCTCCAGGTCACTCTCGGTCCAAGTAACCACTTAACACAACTCTCTTGGTCAAGGGTAGGTTAAGGTAGGTTGATTATCCTATCGGAGTCTATCTACTTTAGTCAAACAGATACACCCAACCAAAGGAGTTCAAATAACCAAACAACAAGAATCAGAACGGAACCATAACACACATTCAATCAATAAAAAACAAACCAATAAACATTAAGTACTCACGAAACATAACGAAAACAGAAAACATGATAGTAGACATGATACCGACAATACAACGATAGATGATCAAAGATCGAACCCCGTAGCGTATCGGCACCACTCTCACTTTCACTCTACTGCTTCGTATCTTCCCCGTATCGTATCTCGTGTAAAACATCTCGAATTGCATGCTCTGAACTGAAGGAGGAGGCTGGTATTTAAAAGAAAATGTCCAGGGGCCATCTGGCGATCGCCAGACTGCTGGTTTGGCGGCGCCAAACACTTAGGTCAAACCTGGTCTTCATCTTTGTCGAATCTGGCGGCGCCAGATCTAGAAACTCACGAACGCCAGATTGCTACTGTATTGACTTCGTGCACTTTTCACGTTTTCTCGCCTTTTTTCGTACTTTTCCGTTCCACGGCCTCCAAATCCTTCATAAACAATAATAAGCTCATTTAGTGAGTGAAATGATCATAAACGGGTGAGAAATGGGGTAAAGTCATACGATTACGCTCAACCAAAACATGTATAATTTTGGTGTTATCAGGAGTTATACGAGATCAAGCGCCAACTCAAGGGCAAGCATGTGGAAGCTCCGATCGCCCGCCAATCCGGGGATGTCCTCCGCCTCGCTCCACCGACTTCGGGTAACTTGCCCGACGTTCCAGGCTACGTCACTGAGGCGGAACATGAGTACATGATTGCATTCTACACGACTCAGAATGACCACCTGTCTGCCCAAGTTCGAGAGAGAGATGCGATGATAGCGGCAGGGGATCAGCAGATCGAGCTCTTTCAACGCCATGTCCGGGAATTAGAGGCTACATGTCGGTCTCAGGCTCAGCCTTCCAAAAGGAGGCATGATGACCCTGATGACTCGGCACCAGGTCCTCATTAGGGGGAGGTGCAAGCTACCAAAAGGCTTCGCATCGACTTCCCTCCAGCCTACGGTTCCGGATCCTCCTCAGCTCCAGCTTCCACAACAGCTCCATAGAGTGCTCCGTCAAAGTCAGCCGCCGTACTTTATGAAGATTCAGACACGGAGACTCTTGATGTTGAGCTTTTCCATTACGAGTCGATTCCGTTAGATGAGGTGATCCAGTTCCCTCATGAGAAACGAACAGTTGAAGTCGACATCATTCCCCCCGAGTCGGCGCCGACAGAGCCGAACGAGCTACAGATTCTAGAGGAAGCTCGAAAGATCCTACGGTCGCTTGCTAAGAGCCTGTGGATTTACAAGAAGGGGGACGACATTGTCAGCACTACCGACTACAACAGCTTTCTCTCTACGGTCGACTTTCCCATTCCGACGCACCTCATACGATCACGACGACCATCCCAGATTCTCAGACTTAGACCGTCATGCAGCTAAACTGGAATCACTCAGTCATCTTCCGACCGTTCCTCGAGGAATCCTTCTCGAGGATTTATCAGCAAGAGAAGCTTCACGTGTGGTCCCGAAAAGTGTACTTCGGGATCTCACATCTGAAGAAGCTAAGGCGTAGAACTGCATACGTCCACCAGCGGGTTTGCAATTGGACGAAACACGGACGACAACAGATAAGGCGTCGGTTCGTGAAAGTAACTGCGATACGCCCTTACCGTCATGGGTACCAGTTATTTCTAGAATTTGACGTCCGAAAGTATGGAACTGGCATACCCGCTGGAGAACTACAAGATTGGACGTTCACTGAAGCTGATCTCGATAGGATCCACCTCGAAGACCTCCTCACTCTTATCAAGTATCTGCAAGGCCCGATCCTCCGCCGCAGGTACTATCCCGATGGCCTTGAAGCCTTGAAGAAATATGTCCGTCATGCAATCACTCTGGCGCGTGTGACGGACTATCAGCTTTCCATCGAGAGCCACCAACCCAAGGTCAACCGACTACGTCCCAACCTGCAAGTGCCCGCGATCGGATCCTACTACCTCTACCTTCCATCAAAAGTCCCGGAGCATGGGGTCGTCTACATGACTCTGCAGAAGAAAGAGCGAAAGTTCATGCGATTCAGCGAACTCGCTCAGTTTTGCGACGGCACCCTACTCTTTGTGTACAACGTGGTCAAGAGCAGGTTGCTGACTGATCAGATCCCTCCGACGAAGCATAATGACGGGAAGGCAAAGGTCCTGGAGGCTATGAGATTGATCAAGGAGAAGCTGAAAGACAGGTTGATGTACCATAGAGTTGAAGCTGCGATGAGCATGCGTTCAAGGATTATAGGAGATTGGGATGAATTCGTACAACTGTCAAAGTGGGAGCCAGCTTTGAAGTTACCGCCACCCTCCTGACTTCTTCCCAAAGGGGGAGATTGTTAGACCTTCATTTTCTGTGAAGATTCAGAAGTCTATCTTTATTTCAGTTTTGTAATTTCAGATTAATGAACTTCAGTTAGTTTATTTTCCCTGTTTTGTGAAGTCTTAAACTCCAGGGGCCGCTTTTGTAATTCCCTCATATTTCAATAGCACTATAAATAGAATTTGAGGTTAGGATTTTATGGTTAATGCTTTCAATATCATTTGGTGTAATCACTTTTGCTATATCTTTAACAATACCATGGAAGCATTCTTTTGATCTTCATTGTGTTCATCTTTTTCATTGATCTCCATTCCATCTTGTTTCTCATTGTTTATGGACAAACAAACTTAATTATTAAGATTAAGTTAAGTTGGTGTCGTTTATGTAAAATTTCAGGTTGGAGTACCTAGGTGTCATTATACAGAGTTAGGGGTAATGTATAGCATGTATATAAGAGAGGTTAGAAGCGCTCTCTTCTTTTCACTTTGCAGAAAACAATTTTGAGAGAGAGGGTGGAAACCTTTGGCGATTTTGGGTTCAATTTGCAACGAGGGGATTGTCAATTTGGATTAGTAAGGCGTTGTTCGATTATCGTTGGTGATTGTGACATAAGGTAATTGATCATTTATGTTTTGTATATGTCTTTTCGTTGAGATTGGTTTAAGAACAACGTTTTTGAGTTTATGGGATAATTTATCTAGATTTGCAAACTAGTTTTATGACTTGTGAATGTTCTTCTGAAAATAATTTTTACTTATTGGACTCGTGTTTTAGGAATTTAAATATTATTTGTTTCAATATAAGCTTCCACAGAATTTTGGTTACTTTTATTGTTAAGTGTTTGTTAAAATGAAATGAGGTGTTACAATTGATATCAGAGCCTTGGTTTGAGGGATTCGGGTGTTCACGGGTAGTGAATACTTGAACTCAAACTCAAGAGTTCGTATATTCAAAACAAAGTAACCAAAGAAAAGAAATTTTTCGTTTTAAGAAAAGAAGTTAGAGCTGAACTGAGATCCGGAGCATCAAGACGGAAGTGAACACCCTAAACTCTATTGAGTTATTAGTAAGCATGATATATTGATTGTTGCATGAACACTGTTAAGTTTCATATTTAGCTGTCATGGACACGAAAGTGATGTAATTAAATTCATGATGCCATGAATGAAGAATAGAACCATTATGTTGTTATTATAAATGCATGTATGGTACCATGATGGTTATGATGATGTATGGAATGTTATGACCTGAATATGTAGATGATAGATATGTGAGATAGTAGAGTATCTTACAATACCTATGACATTATAGTTAGAAGTAAGTACTATATACTAAGAGTGCTAGCAATACTACCTCCTTATGTGTTACGTGAATGATCAAGTTTGGAACGTGACCTCTTTCATGATGAGGATAAGGCTAAACAAGTAGGGTGTAATTATAATGGTATCAGGGCCCATATCATTGCAATTACATTGTACTGTTGGGACTTAACTGAATTGTGAGAGTATTTATGAACTGAATAGGGTCATGGGATAAGGGAATATAGGTGCATGGAAGCTACTTTAGCTTACTAAGAAGGGGTAGAGTGGGATAATCGCTAGAAATTTCCGCTGTCCATGCTATAACTTTTGGTTGCTATCTAAATGGTTATGTTATTGAATCAGTATGGTAACTACAAGAAGGAGCAATCGGCGTCCGACCGGTGAGGAGGATTCAGAAATCCATGATCTGAGAAGGATTGTAGGAGCCGAAGTAGAGGAAGTGTTGCATGACCTTCTTTCCGGGTCTCTTTGATCAGATGAAGAGGAAGTTGACTCAAGTGGTCATGCAGTAGGTAGAGACCGCAATTGCGGGTAGGAGAAACGAAGCATGTGTTAGGAATTATGTGCAGAGTTGACAAACCAAGTAATTACACATCCAATGTTGCAAGACACTTGAGGGTCACACCTGTGAGGACCTATAAGTCGAATAAATTAAATGAAACCTGGAAATGGGAAGTTAGGATTTATAATAGTGAGTTATAAATCAGTTGGGTAATTTCAGTCAGAAATCCCAAAGTTGGAGGGTTATTAATTAATTAGAACATTATATATTTATTAGATAAAATAAATATATAATAGTTAATTAATAAGTAATATATATATATTAGATAATTATATATATATATGTATATAATTATCATAGGCAAATTCTTTTCCAGTAATTAAAAGAGAAAGGATTTGAGATAATTATAATATGGAAGTTGAATCCTATTCAAACTGTGTTTTCTCCCATATAAATAAGGCTTATGGGTTAAGGAAAAATTAAGCTTTTTTAGCTAACAGAATCAGTTTCAGTTTCTCTCCTCCTCTCTCTCTTCAACCGGGGCCAAACCCCTCCCCATTCGGATTCCAGTTTTTTGTGTTTCGGGTTTCATTCGGTTCAACTAGAAGAACAGTTCGCTAGGTCAATCACCGGTGGACTAAATCTCAAGCAATCCAGGTAAACTGATCTGAATCCAAACTATTAGGATTAAACTAGAACGATTAAAGATCAATAGGCTTTTAAGGGTTTTAGCTTTTATCGCTTCCGTATGATAAGATCAAATCAGTGAGTTTTTGATCGCGTAGGTTTTTCGGTTTGATTATTAAACCTATGAGATTTATCAAACCAGTGAGGTTCGTTAGATCTGTGTTAATCCTCGAGTCAGTTTGACCCGAGGATACCCACAAAAACCCAACAGTGGTATCAGAGCCAGGTTAAAAATCGTTTTAGTTTTATCAATTTATCTGTTTATGTGTGATCCGTTAAAATCTGTTTCTTGCATAACAAGTTTAAAAATCTGATTTTTTTTTGGTTTACATAAAATTCGATTGTTATTATTTGTCATACGAAAAACCCGGAAAAACCACCACCGGATTGGTGATGGCTACGGTTATCACATCACCACCGCACCACCAGCGTGGTGGTTGCGGCTGGCCACCGTGGTCGATCACCGGATCACACCACGTCGGTCCCGGCTGCTGTTTGCAAGCCACCAAGCCACGCCACCAGTGTGGTGGTGGTGGCCGGACTGATTACCAAAACCAAAGCCATCGCCAAGCCACCAAGACAATGGTGGCAATGTTTTTTTTTTCAGGCGGCTGCCGCACCGCAACCATCAGAAGCCACGATCGTGGTGGTGGATGGCGGTGCTAACGGTGGCCGTTTGTTTTTGTTCGCGGCGAGGATGGCGATACGCGGCGGCCAACCACCAGTTGGTAGTGGCCGTAGGTCACACCACCCGATCGGTGGTGGTGGCCGAATCCATATCAAACCACGGGCCGAACCAGCAGTCGGTGGTGGAGGCGCACGGTGGTGCTCGCGACGGACGGAAAAACGAAATCAATAACCAATCGCCGCGTCACCAGTCCGGTGAAGGGCAGGCGACGGTCGCCGGCCAAATCCCCATCGATAGCGGTGGAGGTAGCAGCGGAGGGTGGTCTCGAAGGAAACCGGCAACCACCAGATGGTGGTAGCCGTGTGATGGCTGTCCTCGACGGCTAATGGCGGCGAGGATGCCGTCGACAGACGTAGCAGACGGCGGTGGTAGTTGATCACCTGGAGGCGATTGTCGATCAGCAGCCATGGTGGTAGCATCGCGCAATTGTGGTGTGCGGCGGCGGCGTTAGTCGATCACAACCAGATCGGAAGCGATCGACGGCCGCGGTCGATGGTGGTGTGTGGTGGCGATTCAGTATTGCTTTGTTTTTCAAAGAGCGGGTCGACGACGGCGATGGCCGATTGCCATCGTCATCGAGCTCCGGTTGGTGGCGGTGGTCGTTTACCTTCGCCATCATGAAACCACTAGGGTTAACCCAAATGGTATTAGTTGTTTTTCCAAACCCAAAGCGATAAGACGGGTTTAGGATTCTTCGATCCTCGATAGTTTTTCGATGGCCCAAGATTACCAGTTTGGTAATGGGCCTATAAGCCCAGTTTTTGGACCAAGTTTGTGGCCCAAAAGAACTCGTTTGGTTTTAAAGACTTCTTATCCGAAATTATTTTCTGTTTAATTTTTATCTAACAAAATTTATTCAAACCAGTTGGATTGTTTTTCCGGTTTGATGAATCTTTTATAAAAATTAAAATTTTACCTGTTTTCCGAATAAGCCTAACATTGTGTTCTTACTCAAAAGGCCAGTATCTTTTGGATCGATAAAACCAGTTTGATATATTTTTGGATAAAAGAGGAATTATTTTAGCTAATCAGTTTTATTTACAAAAGGTGTACTTTATAAAATTAGATAAAACTAATTTTAGTCTAAAATATTGCTTTCGATTTATAAAACAGTTTGTTTTATAAATTAGTCAAAACCAAGTTATGCGACAATTAAGACAAGATAATTTTAACGGATCCAGTTTTATTACTCGTTGTTTTTTATTATATTGCATATATATAATTGCGTAATTGTTTGAGTTCTATATATACATCTTAGTTTGAGTATATATATATATATCTATATCTATTATAGTGTTTTGCCAACCTAGACCCTTGACATATTTACGGGGAGGCATGCGTGCCATTTACAACCCCTTATGTAATAATGACCTTAGGATAGATATTTTTTATTCTTGCGGATGACGAGGCCAGTGGGAGCTGCTAAAATTCTTCATCTTACCGGAGTACTAACAAAACATGGCGAGGCCAGTGGGAGCTACGCGAGTTTTGAAGCTTTTAGTGAAATAGGTCATTATTGGTCCCTAGGAAACAAACGTTGGCAAAAACGATAATTAGTTATTATGTGATTAATTATTGTTTAATTGCATGGTTGATTGATTATTTGTGATATCTTGCATGTTACTAGTTTTAAATAGAATTGTTATTTTAAAACTAGGATGTATCACAAAAGGTATATAGGTTTTGTTATCAGTTTCTTCAAACTTTAAAACAATAGTTTTTGTTTTAAAACCTATAGATGATTGTTTTATATGAAAGGCAAAGTTGACAAAAACAGTTAGTTTTAATCAACTAGATGTGCTATTAAAACAGTTAGTTTTAATTAGCAAATAATTTTAGAACATTTAGTTTTAAAATTGCATGCATGTTTGAAACAGTTAGTTTAAAACGTCAGTAGCCTTTATAACAATTAGTTTTTCAAAAATCCTGGAAATAAAGTTTTTCAAAAAAAAAAAAAACCCCGAAAATCATAGATCAGTAGTGCAACCCATCTAGGGGCACCTTCGGTATAAGGTACACGGGCGTTATGAGTGATCACACGTTCAACGTCTGTGTTCAAACTGAAAACTGAAGGGGTTACATAACTCTGCGAATTATCTCCGGGTGGTACCGGCCAGAATATAGTGATCAGGTCCCCAAAATGGTGAGATCTATTTTGGTACTATAATGTTCACCGGGAGGTACCGGGCCAAAATGCACTTAGAGGGACTAAAACATGCACAAGTAGTTAGCGTGGTCCCGAAAAGATCTAGGAGTCATGTCAGTTAGACATGATTGGTAAAAGTCCTTACCTACCGAAATAAATACGGGTCTGGTGGAGCAAGAACATTACGCACATCAGGACGTATGAAATAAGGATCCTAGTCCAATAAATTGATCATTTAAGGGTTTATTGATAATTATGGAATTTAATCTATTTACAGTTGCTAAAGACCAAAAGTTTTATTTTGTGTAGATGGCAAGCACTGTTACCAGCACTAATAATCTTTCCCTCCGTTATATCCTAGAGAAGGATAAGCTGACCGGCTCTAACTTTCTCGACTGGGAGCGCAATCTGATGATTGTGCTCAGACATGAGAGAAAATGGTATGTCCTTGAAGAGCCTGTTGGGGAGGCACCTCCAGCAAATGCTTCGGCTGCTGCTAGGAATGCCCACAAGAAGCACTCCGATGATCTACTGGATGTTGCCTGTCTCATGCTTGCAACAATGAGCCCAGATCTGCAAGCAGGGCTCATAAATACAAATGCTTATGACATGATCCGCCAGTTGAGGGACATGTTCCAAACCCAGGCTCGTACAGAACGCTACGATGCCACCAAAGCATTTAATGAGTGCAAGATGATAAAAGGGACATCAGTAAGTGACCATGTCATGAAAATGAAACGGCACTTAGATCATCTGGAGAGGCTTGGTCATCCGGTTCCGTTGCAGCTAGCAACAGACACCATACTCAATTCACTGTCAGAAGACTACAGGCCCTTTGTAGTCAATTACAATATGAATAACATGGAGAAAACAATAGCAGAATTGCACTCCATGCTTAAGACAACTGAACTGAATATGGGGAACAAGAACAAGACCAAGGATGTCTTGATGGTGAAAGACGGATGGGTGAAAAAGAAAAATGGGCATGCTAGCACCAGCAAAGGAAAGGGACCAGTCCAGGCCATCCAGAGTGCACCCAAGAAAGGCAAAAGCAAGGGCAAGGGAAAGAAGGTTAAGCCAAATAAAGCTAGGACCGAGAACCGCTGCTTCACATGCAATGAGGTCGGTCACTGGAGGCAAAACTGGCCTAAGCATCATGAAGCAGGTATATAAACCTCAGAAATTTATGATTGTTTTAATTTGTCACTTCTTACTTGTTAGTTTACAAGTATACCGATACCTAGAGCAAATGATTATTGCAGGAGGTCAGAAGTAAAGTGCCCAGAAGTTGCTGAGGATCTTAAGTACAAGTTGATTTAAGTCAAGACATTTTGAATTTATAAAACAGTTGTTTTTGGATTTATGTTTCAAACAGTTTTTGGATAATTATATTTTGGATTTATAATTTTATGGTTTTATTTTCAAAAGTTATTGTCTTGACATTGAAATATCTGATTGTGCTTAGTCTGTATGATCCTAGTTGTTGCCTGTTATAATTACTTTAATACAATTGAAGTAATTTGTATAAAAACTATCAAAACACACGAAATTCTATAGGAATGTGTTTTAAGAATAAAACATTTATGAATAATTGTTTTGTGATCAAATTTTATTTTAAAACGAGAATTTAGGATATTAACTCAGATGGCGTTAATAACAGTATTTATAAAACTAGAAAGATTCCAAGTTCTGGAATTAGGATTTAATCAAATCCAGTTAAGTTTTATAAAAGAAATTCTCAGAATTAACTAATCTAGTTTGATCAAGTTTTATTATTCAAATGTTTTTAAAAGGAGAATTTAGGATATTAACTTAGATAATGTTAATGACAGTATTTATGAGACTAGAAAGATTCCAAGATCTGGAATTAGGATTTGACCAAATCCAGTTAAGTCTCATAAAAGGAAATTCTCAAAGTTCATTACTTAAAATTAGAATTGACTAATCAAAGTTTTGACTAAGTCAATAGTAAATTTTGAGTAATAGTTAGTTTTTATATAAGCAAGTGGGAGCCCAATTTATTCTCTATCTAGTCTAAGATAAAAGAATAAAAGATACAATTATTGATTCAATATATCTCGGAATTCATAATCCAGATAGGATAAGAATTCATAAGATATAATTTATCCTTTTAGTCAAAAGGATAAAAGTTTCAAGACCCTTGAAACAAAAGTCGTGATTGACTTTAAAATCAATAATTAAAGTGTTGGATTAAAATATAGAATTCCAGTAAATTTACCAGTATAGTAAATGGAATCTGATTTCAGGTAGAAATCATTCATCTACACAGCAGCTAAGGAAAGTTGCAGTCTCACATATTCAGGAACTGGAAGTTAGTCCAGGTCTCCGAGTTCATAGAATATGATAAAATCTAGTTATTGTTTTAAAAGGTGTTTGCAAAACAATAATTAGCAGATACAAGTATATCGTAAAACACACTTGTATTTTTGGTTATCACTTTGATTAAAATGGTAAACTTTAATCAAAGGGTTTAAACTGAAGATAGGTGATACTTCATTTTAGACCAGTATCTAACAAACGTTAAATAGATATTATGAAAGTTATTAAAGAAAAGATATTTAATTTTGTTATTATTACAGCGTGTAATGTGGACTATACAAAGTTAATTTCTTTATCACTTTCACAATTTTGCATGTTTTTAATAAATCCGGGAATGAAACTAGTTTCCAGTTTTCATTCAAAACTTGTTCGTGACGACTTATCATTGTGGGAACATGATAAGGTGTTAAAGTCATTGTGAACTTTTAGGTAGTTATGATCAATTGCTGAATAACAGCTACAAGTGATGTAGACTAAAAGTTGCACAGATATTTGATAGAGTAGCAAATATCGGACGTGATCCGCAGTGGAGATTACTTCTTGGAAACAGTCATAAGTAAATCTCACAGTGGTTGTCCCTATCACCTGAGGTATCTGATTTGATATCATGAGGACTACTGAATACTTAACACACTCAACCGCTACGCCGTAACAGAGTGGCTATAAGGGGCGTGACTAGATTCAGCGGAAGCCGTGGTGTTAAAGGCAGATATGCAAGATGGGATTTGCACCTCTTCTCAGAAGAGAGATATTTCTGGGCCCATCTTGACTGACTAAGTATACTGATGAAGTGCATGGCCATGCCCAAACGAACTGATTAGTTCTTTGTCATTTACCTATCAGTAAAAGTCGGATAATCAAGAAAACAGAATCTTGAGTATTTAGAAGTTGACACTTTCCAAGCTCATACTCACAGATGAAATATCGCGATGCAAAGGGAAAAGCCAAGATATACCCAATCAATGAACACTAGTTTCATAGATACTATTTCCTTACGGAATGTTTATATCACCAGTCTGGGTATAAGAGTTCTTGTAACCTGGTCAGCCTAAGTGCCTGTCTAGGGGCCTCCTTAGGTCAGTGTAATCAAAGGCGGTATTGCCAACTTGCACAAGTGGGAGTCTGTTAGGAATTATGTGCAGAGTTGACAAACCAAGTAATTACACATCCAATGTTGCAAGACACTTGAGGGTCACACCTGTGAGGACCTATAAGTCGAATAAATTAAATGAAACCTGGAAATGGGAAGTTAGGATTTATAATAGTGACTTATAAATCAGTTGGGTAATTTCAGTCAGAAATCCCAAAGTTGGAGGGTTATTAATTAATTAGAACATTATATATTTATTAGATAAAATAAATATATAATAGTTAATTAATAAGTAATATATATATATTAGATAAATATATATATATATATATATGTATATAATTATCATAGGCAAATTCTTTTCCAGTAATTAAAAGAGAAAGGATTTGAGATAATTATAATATGGAAGCTGAATCCTATTCAAACTGTGTTTTCTCCCATATAAATAAGGCTTATGGGTTAAGGAAAAATTAAGCTTTTTCAGCTAACAAAATCAGTTTCAGTTTCTCTCCTCCTCTCTCTTCAACCGGCGCCAAACCCCTCCCCATTCGGATTCCAGTTTTTTGTGTTTCGGGTTTCATTCGGTTCAACTAGAAGAACAGTTCGCTAGGTCAATCACCGGTGGACTAAATCTCAAGCAATCCAGGTAAACTGATCTGAATCCAAACTATTAGGATTAAACTAGAACGATTAAAGATCAATAGGCTTTTAAGGGTTTTAGCTTTTATCGCTTCCGTATGATAAGATCAAATCAGTGAGTTTTTGATCGCGTAGGTTTTTCAGTTTGATTATTAAACCTATGAGATTTATCAAACCAGTGAGGTTCGTTAGATCTGTGTTAATCCTCGCGTCAGTTTGACCCGAGGATACCCACAAAAACCCAACAACATGTAGTTCATAGTCTGGTCATACTAGGACTGTGACCTACAAGGACTTCTCTGCCTGCCAACCGCCAAAGTTTGAAGGAGAAAAAGACCCGATCATCTCCTCTAGGTGGGTCTCCGAGGTGGAGGGAGTTTTCCTTACCAGTTTCTGCTTTACAGAGGTGAAAGGGAGATTTGCTACGAACCTGTTTCGGGGACCTGCAAAGGATTGGTGGAACGTCGTCAACAATTCAAGGAAGCCGGAACAGATAGGGGATCTTATGTGGGAGGAGTTCACCGAGATGTTTAAGGCTGAGTTTGTGCCGCAGATTGAAGTGCAGCGGCTTACTACTAAGTTCCTACAGATGGTTCAGACGACAGCGTCGGTGAATGAAATCACCGACAGGTTTCAAGAGCGGTCTTTGTTTTGTCGCGATTATGTCGTGAACAAAAGGATGAAGATGTACCGCTATACTCAGATCTTGAAGCCTGATGTTAGAGAGTTTGTGGTGATGGCGCAGTGCACTTTGTTCCAGCAAATGCATGAACGAGCCAGAGCTAGGGAGTTAGAGCTCGAGCGTCAAGGAAAGATGAAGAAGTCCAAGCTAGTGCAGTCTCAGCCGCAGTCTGTTAAGAAGTTCAAGTCCTTCAGTCAGAAGGGGGAAGTGAGGAAGGATTACCCGCGTTGCTCGAAATGTGGGAAACATCATCCGGGGGAGTGTGGGATGGACTCCGGAACCTGCTACAAATGTTGAAAGCCCAGGCATCTTAGTCGTGAATGCAAGGCGACACCGAAGCTATATTTCAAGTACTTCTAACCGAGCCACTTTTCAAATGAGTGTCCCACAACGATGGTACCGGCTCAGATATCGGGTTCTGCGCCCGTGAAGGCTTTAGAGAGAGGTTCGAGCAAGAAGACAGAGGCCCTAAAAACTAGTGCTAGAGTTTTCCAGTTGATTGCGAAAGTAGCGAAGGCCAAACCAGATGTTGTGACAAGTATCTTTCCTGTAAATTCAAATCCTGCATTAGTTTAATTTGATTCTGGAGCGCGTAAGTCTTTTGTTTCTTTGTCTTTCTGTAAGAACTTTATGAGTGTAAAAGGCAAGCTAGATAGTCCGTTAGAGGTAGAGATAGCGGATGAGGAAATTTGTTTTTGTAAAGATGTATTTAGGGGCAATGTACTAGTGATTAATGGAGTCGAGTTTACTATAGATCTCGTCCCTATACCTATGAGAGAAATTAACGTGGTGGTAGGGATAGATTGGTTGAGTCGGAATGGAGCTCACATTGATTGTGAAAACCAATGAGTGGTGATTCGAAACCCAAGTGGGGGAGAATTAACTATAGTTGGGGACAAGATCAAGCGTCTTCCGAAAGTGTGATCCTTGGCCAAAGCTCAAAGCTATGTGAAGCACGGAGGTACTAGTTACCTAGCTTATGTGGTTGATAGCCGGGAAGAAAAAAAGAAAAACGCGGTAGAAGATGTTCCAGTAGTTTGTGAGTTTCCGAATGTCTTTCCGGAAGACTTACTGGGAATTCCACCAGAAAGGCAAGTAGAGTTCAGAATAGACATGGTTCTGGGGGCGGCGCCAATAGCAAAAACTCTATATCGATTGGCACCTCCGGAAATGTAAGAGTTTTCGAGTCAGTTGTAAGAGTTGCTTGAGAAGAGATTCATTCTGTTGGGAATTTGAGGCAACAACACATACAGGCAGCGGAATAAAAACCCCAGATTCCCAAGAACGGATCCAATCCCAAACCATGACAGATACAATATAGGGTGTTTTAGACAATTACCTTATAGCGAGAAATCAGACTGGATTGCTGGCAGGGGTTACACCGCTACTGACAATACGTGAGAGGGTTGCTAGACCACCGTGATTGGAAGAACAAAAACCGCCTGGTTTGTGTGTGTGTGCTTGCCGTCGATCAAGGGGAAGAGAGGGAATTTTTCTTGAGGGTTAAGTTATTAATCATCTATTATTATTACCCCAAAGCCTTTATTTATAATCATAAATTAGGCAGTGTTTGATTCTAATTAGGTAACCTTTATAATTATCTTTTAATCAAACTGATTAATTAATTATATAATTCTCTTTTATTATTTCCCCTTAATTAATCAAACTGATTAATTGATTAATAAATAATTTTACTAATTATTTATTTTCCCTTTAAATAATTAATAACCAATTAATTATTTCTCTCACACACATATTCCAAATATTCTCAATTTATTGTGCAGCGGTGTGACCTACTAGTGTCTTATAACATTGGACATGGTAACCCTGTTACTGTCTCGCACATAATCTTAACAGACTCCGACTTGTGCTAGACATGTAACTACACTGTCACCATTAGCCTAAGAAGGTCCCTAGCCAGACACTTAGGTTAACGAGGTTATAAGATCTCTTATATCCAGAGATACAATTCACGCTTGAATTTGTACACAGGTTCATTCCTTTTGCACGCGATATTTCTAAAATGTTTTTGAGACATGGAGTGGAGGATTCATTTCTCAAAGACAAGTATTTCTTGACTCTGATTCAGATTGCCTGCAGTAACGGATATTACTGAATAACAACTGTTATTCTATCCGAGTGTGGCCACGCGTTTTCTGCCAATCTTAATCGTCAAGGGGCCCGAAAATATCTCTCTTTTAGTAAAGAGGTGCAAATCCCTTCTTGACTACTTGCATTTGGATCCACGGCTTCCGCTGCATCTAGTCACGTCCCGTATAGCCACCCTGTTACGGTGCAGCGTTAGAATGCACTAAGAGTACAGTAGTCCTCGTGTTCCCAAACCAAATATCTCAGGTCTAAGGACAACCTTTCAAGTCGATGCTTATGACTGAGGCTCCACGAAGCAGACTTGATACTGGTCACTTCCAATACCCAAGCACTCTGATGAGTATCTATAAATACTTGGTCACATCACTTGTGCTTTTATTCTCTACTTCGAATAAATCATCTAGTATTTATAATAGCGTTAAACTCCCTATTGAAATTCCCTTTTCAATAAGTGGCTACGGAATTTTAGATTTCATACAAAACTTTGTAAAATCATGGATATGTTAAATATGCGAAAAATAGTTAATTTAAAACAATCATGAATTAAAACCCATTTATTTCCATTAAGAACTTTACATGATTGAATTGTTCTAAATTAAACTATAGTAATAATTAATAAACTAAAACTAGCTACTGGCGTCCAGGTACTGCATCCCAATGGAGCTTGCATGAGCCTCATGTTTCACCCTTGCTAGTGGATTTGTCAGCGGATCTGCTACATTTTCTTTTGTTTGAATCTTGCATATTCTCACTCTCCTCTTCCAATGATCTCTCGGATAAGGTGATATTTTCTGAGCACATGTCTTGACTTGTTATGCTCTCTAGGTTCCTTTGCTTGCGCCACGGCTCCCGAGTTATCACAGAATATATCTATCGGGCTAGAGACACTGGCAACCACTCTGAGATCCGACAGAAAGTTCCTTAGCCAGACAGCTTCTTTTGCAGCATCGGATGCTGCAATGTACTCCGCTTCTGTAGTTGAGTCTGCAATCGTGTCCTGCTTCGAGCTCTTCCATGAGATCGCGCCTCCGTTTAGGGTGAAAACGTACCCTGACTGTGATCTAAAATCATCTCTGTCGGTCTGGAAACTAGCGTCAGAATAGCCGTTGACACTAATTTCATCCTCAGAACCTCCAAAGACCAAGAACAAATCTTTCGTTCTTCTCAGGTACTTGAGAATGTTCTTGACATCCACCCAATGAGGTTCTCCTGGATTCTGTTGATATCTGCTCGTAACACTTACTGAGTAAGCAACATCGGGCCTAGTACATAACATGGCATACATAATCGATCCAATTGCTGATGCATATGGGACGATTTCATCTTGTCCTGATCTTGACTAGAAGCAGGACACTGTGTTTTACTTAACACTATGCCATGTTGCATCGGGATAAATCCTTTCTTGGATTCATCCATCCTGAATTTTTTCAGGATTTTATCAATGTACGTACTTTGGCTAAGTCCGATAAGCCGCTTAGATCTATTTCTGTAGATCTTTATGCCAAGTATATAGCGGCTTCTCCAAGGTCTTTCATCTGGAAACATTTGCTTAACCAACTCTTTACACTCTGTAAAGTTGGTACATCATTTCCTATGAGTAGAATGTCATCTACGTACAAGACCAAGAAGGTTACTATGCTCCCACTGAACTTAGTGTAAACACACGGCTCGAACTCACTTTTGGCGAAACCAAATTCTTTGATTCGCTCATCAAAGTGTAAGTTCCAGCTTCGAGATGCTTGCTTTAATCCATAAATGGATTTTAGCAGTTTACACACCTTATTAGGATTCTTAGGATCTATGAATCCCTCTGGTTGTTCCATATAGACGTCTTCTTTTAACTTTCCGTTCAGAAAGGCTGTCTTGACGTCCATTTGCCAGATCTCGTAACTGAGATACGCTGAAATGGCCATAGGGATCCTAATTGATTTCAACATGGCCACTGGCGAAAAGGTTTCATCATAGTCGATACCATGAGTTTGCGTGAATCCTTTTGCGACCAGTCTGGCCTTGAAAGTGTGTACATTCCCATCCATGTCGGTTTTCTTCTTGAAAACCCATTTGCGTCCAACAGCTCTACTGTGTTGGGGCAAATCAGTCAACTCCCATACTTGGTTGTCGTACATGGATTGCATCTCGGCCTTCATGGCTTCTTGCCATTGTTCAGACTCACTGCCTGACATAGCTTCTCCATAGGATGTTGGTTCATTCAAGTCTCCGCTGTCTTGAGAGACTAGAAACCCAAGATACCTATCTAATTCTTGTCTCACCCTACTGGATCTGCGAAGGTCCTGTGTTTGCACTTCCTCAATCGGTTCTGATTGAGGTTCAACATTTTTATGTTGAATTTCTGGCTCAACAATTGGTGTAGTGTTTTCTTCGTCTACTGCCTGTAGATCTACATCCTTTCTGGTGTTCCCACAACTGAGAAACTTTTCTTCTAGAAATTTTCCATTTCGAGCAACGAAAACTTTGTTCTCTTCAGGGTTGTCGAAGTAATATCCCACGGTGGTCCTGGGATATCCAACGAAGAAACACTTGTCTGATTTGGGCTTGAGTTTTTCTGAGGTAGGTCGTTTGACGTAAACCTCACAACCCCAAATCCTTAGAAAAGATATATTGGGTTTCTTACCCTTCCATAGCTCGTATGGTGTCTTTTCTACTAACTTTGTTGGTGCTCTGTTCAGTATATGTGCTGCTGTTTCGAGCGCATGTCCCCAGAATGATATTGGTAGCGTAGAGTGACACATCATCGATCGTACCATGTCAAGTAAAGTACGATTTCTCCTTTCTGACACACCATTCATCTGAGGTGTATACGGAGGTGTTAGTTGGGATACAATCCCACACTCCATCAGATGATTGTCAAACTCATTACTAAGATATTCGCCTCCGCGATCCGACCGTAAAAACTTGATCTTTCTGCCAAGTTGATTCTGTACTTCATTTTGAAATTCTCTGAATCTTTCATAAGGTAGACATAACCAAACCTACTAAAATCGTCAGTAAAGGTAATGAAGTACCGGTATCCTCCTCTCGCCACATGACTAAATGGTCCACACACGTCTGTGTGAATTATTTCTAGCAAGTCAGTAGCCCTTTCATTTTCTTTGTTGAAAGGTTGCTTTGTCATTTTGCCAGATAAACAAGACTCGCAATTATCAAAAGGTTTATAATCGAAAGTGCCAAGAAAACCTCCTTTTAGGAGTAGCTCAATGCGTTTCTTGTTTATGTGGCCTAAACGACAATGCCAGAGGTAAGTCTGATCCTCAATGTCTTTGGATCGTTTACTTATATGATAGATCTCACTACTGTTGTTTTGTGGATTTACTGTATATAGACCATTCACAGGTGTTGCTTTAAAATAGAAAATATTGTTTTTAAAGACTGAAATCATTTTATAATCGTATTTGTAATAAAAACCTTGGTCTACTAACAAATCAAAAGACAGTACATTCTTAATCATGTTTGGAATATAATAACAATTTTCCAGTTCCAAAACCAGACCCGAGGGTAAACTAAGACTATAAGATCCTACAGCTTCAGCTATCAGCGGAGTGCCTTCGCCAACTCGTAGGTTCGAACGGTCCTTCCTCAAAGTCTTTCTTCTAGTGAATCCCTGTAAATGATTACAAATGTGGTTACCACTGCCTGTATCAATTACCCATGATTCATAAGAAGTGATTAAGCAATCTATCATAAAGATACCTGGAGCATCGGGTAAACCGATCTCTATCTGGTCGATATTCATCGAGTGCTCGCAAATATCCTTGCTACCGCATTCTGGGCAACTCAGATCCCCCAGCTCATCAATCCAATCAGTATCCATGAGATCAGCAGGTGCTGGCTTCGGCTCTAGACTGGCCAGAATGTCCTCATGTAGTGCTGCCACATGAGTCTTTGGTTCTTTCATGTAGGCACTAGCTGTGTCACATATCTCCTTCGGGAGCGAGTACCACATGAGATGCACTAACTCTTCCTGAGTCATCTTGTACCCCAAACGTGTCAAGCATTTAAAGAGCCTCCTCATTTCCATAAGATGGTCTTTAACTGACTGGTCCTTTTTCAGCTTCAGTGAAAGTATCTCTTTCATGATTAAAAGCTTACCTGTATGTTTATAGAAACCTAACTGGCTTTCTATATCTTTTACGACCTCGTGGCAGGATTTATCTCTTAATCTATCCGCGAACTCGGATGATATAGAGAAAATCAGAATTGACATGACATCCGATTCATCCGCCATGTACTTAAAGTATTGAGTAAATTCCTCTTCAGGAGAATTACTCTTACGTCGTGATACAGGTTTTTCTAAAACGTAAAACTTACCCTGTGCACGCAAGATATTATCAAGGTGTATTTTCCAAACTGGAAAATTTTGTCCTGTAAGTTTCCATTTTCCATTGATGAGTCGTAGTGATTCCTCAGGGGTATAAAACGGGATTACAGAAAAAGACGTCTACAATAAAGAATAAAATTCCAAGCTTAGTTTAAAAAAAAAACTTCTAATAAATTATTACCCTCAAAAAAAATTTATTAGACTAGAATCCATATTTCACATGTGTCGGGAAGCATGTGATCATGTCAAACCGACTCATGTGATCTATGCTAGGTAATAACTATACCAATCGCATTTTAATTCGAAAAACACGATTTCTAGATCGTCGGGACATCGGATATCTAATCCGTGCATATTTAGTCCCTCTAGTGCATTTTGGCCCGGTACCACCCGGTGAATAAATAATTACCAAAATAGACTGCACCACCCGGGACCTGGACCAACCCTGCCCGGTACCACCCGGAGATAATTCGCAGAGTTTTATCACCCTCCAGTTTCGGTTTGAACACGGCGTTCATAGTGTGTTCACTTACAACGCCCTATGTACCTTACACCGGAGGTGCCCCTAAAGTGGGTTGCACTTACTAATCTATGATTTTGATAACGGTTAAAAATGCCAGTTTTTCAAAAACTTGGATCCAAACACAAACTGTATTTGTATCCAATTTTTCTTTTTAAAACATTAAATTGTAAAACCGTTTATATTTAATTTAAAAGAAATTACGTAACTAAACAACCACACAATTAACAATTAGATATAAACAACCACACATTTAAAACATGTCATAGTCAAAACCCTTAAACTATGTCGTTTTGTGAGCCAACACAAAACGACGGCCTTATCCGTAGGTGACAACATAAAACTTAATCTTCTTGGCGCTCCCACTTGCTCCAAGCTCCATGGTTTTCTCCTTGTCTCAATTTTCAATTTCTTCGGTTATTTTATTTATTAAAACATATTACAATCAAAGCGGGTTTTAAATGGCACGCAGGCCTCCCGAAACCAACAATAAATAAATAAAACATTCGCACAATTAAAAACATAACTATGGGTCAAAAGGGTTTGACTATGATAACAAAATTTAACTAAATTTAATTTTAACTATATCAATTAAACTAAAAAATTTAATTAAAACTAAGATTTTCACCTTATCTGATTAAAAACTTATCACATGAAACTTGTCTCGCAAGAAACAAAAACAACAACCGTTGTCAGCCGCTGCTCGCGGCGCGAGGCCTTTGCCCTAAAGCCACCATCGCCGCCCTCTCATTCAATCGGAAACCAGCAGTGGCCGACACCCCATTGCGGTGGTTGTCGACCACCGCCATCCTCACCACCACGTCGCCGTCGCCGTCGCCGCCTCTGATCAATCGGCGACAGCAGCAACTTATCGCCACCGCCATCGCCGTGATCGGCGCACAACAGCAATAAACATCGCTGCCACCACCACAATCGGTGGTGTGGCGGTCAACTGGAGAACGACGGCAGCAGCGGCTGCTGCCACCACCACCGCCGCCTCCGGCGGTGCGTATCACCAAAACGTCATCGCCACCACCACCACAAACGGTGGTGTGGTGGCCGATTGGGAGTACGACGGCAGCAACGGCGCGACGCCATCACCACCGCCGCCTCCCGGCGGTTGAACAGACGGCGATCGCCACCACCACGCGACTGTGGTGTGGCTTCTCGCCTCCGATCGATGCAATCAACGCCACCACCACCACGTACGGTGGTGTGGTGGTTGCGATTCGTTTTTTCCACCACCACCGTGACCGATCGCCACCGCCACCACAATCGGTGGTGTGGTGGTACTCGTCGACCCCAGCCGTGACCACCAATTGTGGTGCGGCGTGGTGGTTGTTTCGATGGACAGCCGCCGGTCACCACAATCTGTGGTTTCGCCGGCGGTGGTTTCCGGTGGTTGAATTGGTTCGGTCGGCTAACTGCCGCCGTTCCACCGCCACATAAAAATCCAATTTTTTTAAAAAAACTTAAACTCGTAAAAAACGAATTTTTTAGCAAAAACCAATACGCAGATAAACCTGATCTGCAGGTTTTGGGAAGTGGCTCTGATACCACTGTTGGGAATTTGAGGCAACAAAACATACACGCAGCGGAATAAAAACCCCAGATTCCCAAGAATGGATCCAATCCCAAACCATGACAGATACAATATAGGGTGTTTTAGACAATTACCTTATAGCGAGAAATCAGACTGGATTGCTGGCAGGGGTTACACCGCTACTGACAATACGTGAGAGGGTTGCTAGACCACCGTGATTAGAAGAACAAAAACCGCCTGGTTTGTGTGTGTGTGCTTGCCGTCGATCAAGGGGAAGAGAGGGAGAGAGGAATTTTTCTTGAGGGTTAAGTTATTAATCATCTATTATTATTACCCCAAAGCCTTTATTTATAATCATAAATTAGGCAGTGTTTGATTCTAATTAGGTAACCTTTATAATTATCTTTTAATCAAACTGATTAATTAATTATATAATTCCCTTTTATTATTTCCCCTTAATTAATCAAACTAATTAATTGATTAATAAATAATTTTACTAATTATTTATGTTTCCCTTTTCATAATTAATAACCAATTAATTATTTCTCTCACACACATATTCCAAATATTCTCAATTTATTGTGCAGCGGTGTGACCTACTAGTGTCTTATAACATTGGACATGGTAACCCTGTTACTGTCTCGCACATAATCTTAACACATTCGCCCTAGCAGTTCGCCTTGGGGAGCCCCGATTCTCTTTGTTAAGAAGAAAGATGGATCGATGAGGATGTGCATCGATTACCTTGAGCTCAACAAGCCTACGGTGAAGAATCAATACCCACTACCGAGGATCGATGATCTTTTTTATCAGCTTCAGGGAGCCGCTTGGTTCTCAAAGATAGATCTTCGATCGGGATACCACTAGTTGAAGGTGAGAAAAGAAGACGTGCACAAGACGGCATTCAGGATCAGATACGGACACTTTAACTTTGTAGTCATGCCTTTCGGGTTGACAAATGCACCTGCGGCATTCATGGATCTTATGAACCATATATGCAGACCTATGTTGGATAGGTCGGTTATCGTGTTGATTGACGATATCCTGATCTACTCCAAGTCTAGGGAGGATCACATTAAACATTTACGAGAAATTTTGGAGATCTATGGAGGGAGCGGTTGTACGCAAAGTTTTCGAAGTGCGATTTCCGGGTGCAAGAGGTTCAGTTTTTGAGGCGGTTATGAAGTGGGAAACTCCAAAGTCGCCGACAGAGATAAGGAGTTTTCTTGGATTAGCTGGGTATTATCGTCGGTTCATTCAGGATTTCTCCAAAATAGCGGTATCGTTGACTAACCTCACCTGGAAAAATGTGAGTTTCGCATGGGGTGAACAGTAGCAGTCGGCTTTCAAGACGTTACGGCAAAAGCTTTGTGAGGCGCCAGTATTGACACTCCCTGAGGGAGTGGAGGACATGACGGTCTACTGTGATGCTTCATATCATGGGCTAGGCTGTGTCCTTATGTAGCATGGGAAGGTAATCTCTTACGCGTCTCGTCAATTAAAGATGTATGAGGTGAATTACCCAACCCATGACTTGAAGTTAGCGGCAGTGGTGTTCGCACTGAATATTTGGAGGCACTACCTGTATGGGGTGAGGTGTACAATCTACACTGATCACAAGAGCCCTCGATACTTCTTAGATCAGCCGAACTTGAACATGCGTCAACAGAGATGGCTAGATGTTATGAAGGATTATGATTGCGAAATCCTTTATCACCTGAGGAAAGCAAATGTGGTAGCGGATGTGCTGAGTAGAAAGACTCAAAATGTCCTTTTTACGAGTGCCTTTGATGAGATTGACAGTGACGACTTCTCTATTTCATCTGATCAGGCAGTCTCAGACTGATGCAGTTAAGGAAGAGAATCAGAAGCGAGAACGGATTAAGGGTCATCTAGCCTAGTTGACACCGGAAAGTAGAAGGTTGTTGACCCGTTTTGGACGGGTTTGGGTGTGACATCATTCGAGGCAAGACAAACCTTGTTAGATGAGGCACACAAGTCAAAGTTCTCGATACATCCGGGTGCCACTAAGATGTATAGGGACTTGAAGACAGATTATTGTTGGCCCTAGATGAAGCGAAATGTAGCTCGTTATGTAGAGAAGTGTCTAACCTGTCTGAGGGTTAAGGCCGAGCATCAGAGGCCGCATGGGAAGTAAAAGCCGTTAGACATTCCGGTATGGAAGTGGGAGCACATTACGATGGATCTAATCACAAAGTTGTCTCGTACCTCCGAAGCTACGATGCTATATGGGTAATCGTTGATAGATTGACGACGAGTGCCCATTTCATTCCAATTCGGGAGAGTTCTTCTTCTGAGGTCGTAGAAGATATTTTCGTCAAGGAGATTGTGGCTAGACACGGCGTTCCAGTCACCATCGTTTCTGATCGGGATGTTCGATTTACGTCACGATTTTGGGGTAAGTTCCATAAGGACTTGAGTACGAGACTCCAGTTCAGTACAGCGTACCATTCGCAGATAGACGGTCAGAGCAAGAGGATAATTCAGACTCTCAAGGATATGTTACGAGCTTGTGTACTGGATTTTGGAGGCAGTTGGAACACCTAATTATCGTTGGCAGAATTCTCATACAACAATAACTTTCATGCCAGCATCGGTATGCCTCCGTACGAGATGTTGTATGGAAGGAGGTGTAGAACCCCTATCTGTTGGGGATAGGTAGGACAGCGGGAGTTGGGTAGCATAGAGATGGTACATAAAACGACCGAAAGTATTGAGATGATACGAGAGCGGCTGCGAACCGCTCAGAGTCATCAGAAAAGCTATGCTGATAAGAGAAGGTTAGATCTAGAGTTTCATGTGGGAGACGAGGTGTTGCTGAAGGTGTCACCTTGGAAAGGGGTGATACGGTTCCGAAAGAGGGGCAAGCTAGCCCCTAGATTCATCAGACCATTTAACTAGAGGTGGAAAAGTTACTTATCGACTCGAGTTACCACCTGAATTGACTCAGATCCACAACACTTTTCACGTTTCTCAACTATGGAAATGTCTAGCCGATGAGACGGCTCACGTATCGATTGACAACATTCAGGTCGACGAGAGGCTGAACTACATCGAGAGGCCAATCGCAATTTTGGAACGAAAGACTAAATCCTTAAGAAACAAGTGAAATCGGTCAAGTGAAAGTTTAGTGGGAGCACCATAAGGGGTTAGGGTGGACATGGGAACAAGAGGCTGAGATGAGATCCAACTATTCGGAGCTTTTCCGTGACTAAGCAATTTCGGGGACGAAATCTTGGTAAGTGGGGGAGAGTTGTAACGCCCCGTTTTCCAAAGTTAAGTGTTTAACTTAATTGTTAAGATTATGTTAAGTTGGTGTCGTTTATGTAAAATTTTAATTTGGAGGACCTAGGTGTCATTGTAGAAAGTTAAGGGTAATGTATAGCATGTATATAAGAGAGGTTAGAAGCCCTCTCTTCCTTTCAGTTTGCAGAAGACATTTTTGAGAGGGGTTGGAAGCCTTTGGCGATTTTGGGTTCAATTTGCAACGAGGGGATTGTCAATTTGGTTTAACAAGGCGTTGTTCGATTGTCATTGGTGATTGTGACGTAAGGTAATTGATCATTTATGTTTTGTATGTGTCTATTCGTTGAGATTGGTTTAAGAACAAGGGTTTTGAGTTTATGGTAAATTGATGATCTTTGGATCATCAATTGGTTGTTGTTATGATGCTATGATCTTAGTATATCGTTGGGGATTGTTTATACATGAGTTTTGGGATTGGAATCACTAAAAAGTGAGTTTGGTGGTCAAAACCCTCGATTTTAGGGTTGAAATTCGCAAAGGGGACGATTAGGCCCTATCGGTGGGTTTCATTGTTGGGTTTTTATGGGATCCCTTGCATCAGAATGACACAAGGATCATTGTGAATCTCAAAATCTTGCTGGATTGAGAAACCTAATGACCAATCTGGTCAAAGATTAATATGATCAAATACAAACGGATTTAATCGAGTGTGGAAGCGATTTGGAAACAAAAACCCTAAAATTCCACAGATCTTTTGTTTAGTTAGGTTTAACAAAATTAGGAGTGTTACCTGGAATGCTTGAGATTAAGTCCACTAGTGAACGACCGTACGAATATTCCTCTAGCAGAATTGAAACCCGAATCAACCGAAAAACCGAACTGGTTAGGGAGGGGGCGGCACCGGTTTTAGGAGAGAGGGAGAGAGAGAGTTTTCTGGAAACTGATTAAGGAGTGAATTAATTTTTCTAAAACCTATAAGGCTTATTTATATGGAAAAGAATACTGTTTCCATACAATACTGTTTCCTTAATTATCTAATTCTTTTTCTTTTTCATTAAGAAAAGAATGTTCTAGATAATTATCCTTAATTAATTAGTCATCCTATTATATATTTATTTACCTAATAAATATATAATTTACATAATTAATTAATAACCCTTAAACTTTGGGATTTCTGACTGAAATTACCCAACTGATTTATAATTAACTATTATAAATCCAATCTCTCCATTTCTGAGTTTATTTAACTTATTCGATTTATAGGTCCTCACAGGTGTGACCCTCAAGTGTCTTGTAACTTTGGATGTGTAATCACTGGTTTGTGAACTTCTGCACATAATTACTAACAGACTCTCACTTGTGCAAGTTGGCAATACTGCCTTAATCACACGGACCTAAGGAGGCCCCTATACAGGCACTTAGGCTAACCAGGTTACAAGAATTCTTATACCCAGATAGGTGATATAAACATTTCCACCAGTAAATAACATTTATGAAACAACTGTTCATAAATTGGGTATATCTTGGCTTTTCCCTTTGCAACACGATATTTCATCTATGAGTATGAGCCTGGATTAAGTCAACTCTAAATACTCAAGATTCTGTTTCTCGACTATCTGACCTCTGTTAATGTAGTGTTTATTAAAGAAGTTGAGGGACCTTAAGTGTAACTTTCTAATTCTTAGGGTTGGGGTATAAATACCCCAATGCCTTGTATTGTAAGAACTTGGACGTTTATTTTGGAAATAAAAGACTTTGTGACTTCCTCTCTACATCTTTCTCTCTCTACATCTTTCTCTCTCTTATTCTTAAGTTTGCATCACAATCTTGATGAGATTGTGTTAGATTTGGATTCATTCACACTTACAATTGGTATCAGAGCAGGATCTACTGCATTTTTGATGAAGATTCTCATGGATTGAAGTGAAGATTTGAAGCTTTGAAGCTTTGAAGATAGTCATCAATGGAGGTCTATGAAGATTTGAAGATTTTTGGTTGATTTTTCATGAATTCATGTATGAATTCATGAATAGTAGTGATATTTGAGTGTTTTGTACAGATTGAGATACGTTTTGTAGTGAAATTGAAGATTTTTGGGTTAGAAAATGGAGAAAATCGAGATGTTCATATGTCTCGAGACATAGCAATTTAGTGTATCTTCATATATCTCGAGATTCTTATGTCTCGAGACTTAATTTGCATGTCTCGAGACTTCGCAAGGCTATCTCGAGACGTGAGTTGTTAGGTCTCGAGGTAAAGTCACGAGGTAAAGTCACGAGTTGTTAGGTGAAGAAAAAGACAAGGAAGATAGCTCGAGTGTTTGTTGTTTTCTTCAGACGCGGAAAATACTCGAGACATCATCTCGAGTGACACTGTTCATCACTCGAGACAGGTTCAAGAGTAATACAATTTGAGTCTCGAGACAGCATCTCGAGTGTCACTATTCCTATCTCGAGACAATATCTCGAGTGTTACTATTCTCATCTCGAGACAGTATCTCGAGGGTTACTGTATCCATCTTGTTGTTCCAGATTCAAGCTCTAATCAACATGCAAATAGGTAGAGAATGATTTGAAAGCCATATGTCATTGATTCTTGGAGAATTGATTACACACACTAACCACACCAAGAACACACACACTTAAGACCTAACTTTCTCTCTTCAGTCTCTTTACACCATAAAGCACGTATGCATGTCACCTACCAAACTAACTCACTTTGGGTATTTATACCCAAACATCTAAACCCTCAAGGTTTACAAGAATTACACAAACTACCCTATTATTACAAATCTATTACAAAGTACATATAAAAGGACTAAAACTATAAAGCAAGGTTTGACTTCTTTGACCAAATTGACTTTGCCTTTGTCTTCACTTTTAGCACCATCTTGTGATCTCGGATACAATCCGATTTTGCACCCAACAATCTCCCCCTTTGGATTCGAGATCACAAAAAGAATTAGGCAAACGTCTTCAAGAAAGCATCAACACTTTAAACATCAACAATAAGCTTTCTTGAACAATAAGCTTCTGTAATAATCTTCAAAAATCATCCAAATCTTCATGAAGCTTTAACAAACTTTAAACATCTCTTGTTATATCTCGTAATCTTCTCTTTGACTTGACATTTCGGAACCATCTCCCCAAAGTATCTTAAAAAACATTTCTAAACCATCTCCCCCTTTTTGATGAAATATGAAATAATCATCAAAACTCTAGAAATGTAGAATCAGATAAACTGTCTCGTAAAGATACAAACATGTGAAAGTACCACCATAGATATCAAAAACCATCTCACATAACCATCTCCTCCTTGTTACTCCAGAATTCCCCTTATTACTCCAAAGAAATACCGTCAATTCCATAAAGTAATCCGAATCTTTTCAAATTCAGAGTTAAGTGGGAAAATCCTGAAACAACACATGAATCAATTGGAATGCCTGTGAGAAGCACAAAGCAACTCAGTACAACAAATGCACTATATAAAGAGCTTTAGTGATGATCACTCCCCAAGGCTTCCGTTCAATCATCGCAAACACTAAAAGTATTCCTATGAACGTTCCGACAAAGAAACAAATTCCTTGTGTGTATTTGTGATGAAAGAAAATAAGCATCAAGTGCTTTCATAAGGCTCAAAATGTGAAAACATTTCACGACTCGATGTGTAGAAATGAAGTTCGAAGGCAGGGCAGCTTCCTTCTGTTTCAATATCGATTTTCCAAATGAAAACCTGATAGATTATGTGCTGCGTCCCCGTGATGAATGAAACATCTCCTTGTTAAGAAGGAAATGAGTAGCTAGTGGGGTAAAAACGAGAGTCGGCATTGGGCTTTGCCTTGTTTCAATATCGGTCACCAAAGAATGTGAACCAATAGATTATGTGGTTGCCCGGCTTAGAAAAGGTTGGTGCAGAGTTTTATGTTTCTTTTAACTCTGTTCTCACACCCTCCAATTCTTTTAAGCATCCTCACTTCTAACCAAACTCTCATATCACATTTTTTCGCTCAATCACTATGAGAATAACTCGACCACCTGAGTTATCTCCCCCACTCTTTGATGTAGACCCCTCACTCATTTCTCAAGGATAACTTCTTGGGTAGGATTGCCGGTTCTGGAAATCCATAGAAGTTTTATTAAGCTCACACATCCCGTGAAATAAGTTTCCTAAACATGAAAAAACAATGATTCATCAAGTGAATCAAAGAGCCAAAATGAAACATGCTCGAACTAATATATATGTAGAATATAGGAGCATAAATAATTTCTTCAAACAAGTATATGAAATGAATAACATGAATGATGTAAACTTGTTTGAGAAAACTGATTCATCATATGATGTGAGATATGTTCTTGAAAATCTTTGGTGTACACAAAATGAATAAATGTTATCTATACGATCAAGATATAGATATAGCAATGAAGAACGTATCTGATCAAATAAACGATGAAGCACAAATAGGAAGATAGCAAGCGAGTGTATTACCACCGAAAAATATGGTCATATAGAGACGTGGTAATAACTAAGTCAAAAGAAGCTAAACCGGTGTGTAGGAATACTTAAAAAGTATATGAAAAGATAATACGCAAGTATTAATCTTTGGAAACACACGGTTAGAAAATATCCGTCAACTCATTATGATATGAAAACATGGAAAATCACACTTCTAATTCGAAAAATCATTTGAGAATCGAGAAGTGAGTTTGAACATTTAAAAACGGTTTTTCATACCTGAAAGTTGTTCGTCTTTCAGATATGTAAGCATTAAAGCATATTTAAACACTCCCCCTAAAAATAATATCTCTTTTATGTACTCCCCCTCAAATGGATAATCAAACATTGATATTTAAAGCTTTCTCGCAAAGTGAGTAGAATACCTTGAAATACCATTGAGGATCGGGTCTTGAACTGATTTATTCAAGAGCCACTTGCACATTGAAGATCGGGTTCTAAACTGGCATATTTAGAAGCCACTTGTCATTGAGGAACGGGTCCTAAACTGATATATTTAGGAACCACATGCACAATGAGGAATGGGTCCTAAACTGATTTATTTAGGAACCTCTTGCTTGCAGAAACTCCCCCTTGAATAATGCATGAAAGATATGGGGACCTGCAAAAACAAAATCATACAGATTTTGGTATCCACTTGAAAGTGGATCCTCTTTTGTTAAAAGAAGTTGGTTTATAACTTGGAATACTGTAAGTACCATACCAACTTTCCGAAGATTCTTTTCGAACAAAATTATTTGTTCCACATTTAGAACAACATATTTTCTTTTGAGAGAATCCGATCAAATGATTTACAGAATAAATTGGATCAGATTTAACAAAAGATTTAGCTTTAAAAACATTGTTCTTTTGAACATTTTGTTTGGGAACAAACAACTTTGGTTTATCTACATTTGGTGTAGACCCTTTAACTCTCCAAACAAACTTACCTTTCTTTGAATGATTCTTACCTAAACCATCAATCTGATGATCATAGAAAAGATTAGAAGGACGAATCTGATTCTTTGGAGTGAAACAATTTGTTGAAGAAACATCTGCATGAAGAGAACTTGGAGCAGTTTTGAATGAACAAACAGAATCAGCATAATCAACATATGGTGATTGTACTATAACATCGGGACTCTTTGGTTCATTCAAATTAACTTTAAAAACAATATCTTCAAGATCTTTCACCATTGCAGATAAAATATTCTTTTCTTCAACTGTTTCATCAAGTTTCTTTTTCAGATTAGAACTTATAATCTGTTCTTTCATGATATCAGAAGACAATTCAGATAATCTTAATGTAAGCTTCCTTACTTCTGTCTCAAAAACCCTCTGTTCCTCTTCAAAATCACTTTTCTCAAAGGTTTGTTTCTTTAGTTCAACAACCAGTTGCTCAAAACCTTTTATCTCACTCTTTAAAAGGTGTTGTTTTCTTTTAAAAGCACTTCTTTCATCCGAAAGTTGCACTTCTAAATTAGCAATCTTCTTCCTAAATAGAACAC
Source organism: Centaurea solstitialis (assembly GCA_030169165.1). Taxonomy (NCBI): domain Eukaryota; kingdom Viridiplantae; phylum Streptophyta; class Magnoliopsida; order Asterales; family Asteraceae; genus Centaurea; species Centaurea solstitialis. Next base: position 35,195,394 of record CM058045.1, read on the forward strand.
TCTTTTCTTCAAAAGATTTTCTTTCTTTTTCAAAACCTTTACTCTCTTCCTCAAACTCAAACTCAAACTCAACACATCTATCTTTTTCAACACGAACGTTCTTTTTCTTCAAACCTTTCTTCTTACTCTCAAAAACATTCTTCTTTTTCTCAAAATCTTTTCTTTCATTCACAATCTGTCTCTCTAAATCAGAAATCTTCTTCGAAAATTTATCACTTTTCAACTCAAAAGATTTTCTCTCTTTCTCAAAAGCCTTTCTTTCTTCTTCAAAAACCTTTCTTTCATCTTGTAACATCTTTTCAATCTTAACCAACTCACTATCCACAACATTCTTCTTGTTGGTACAAGAATCGGTACAAGACTCAAGAGAATCAAAAACATTCATTCCATCATAAGAGTTGGAATCGTCATCATCATCATAACAACAATTAACATAACATGTTGATTCAGAAAACTCTTTGAAAATCTTGTTTTCTTTTTGCTCATCAAAAACTGATATCTTCGATGAAAGTTCACCAATCTTAGCTTCAAAAGCTCGTCTTTCTTTCTCAAAGTTACTTCTCTCGATGATCACGATTTTCTCAAAATCATTTACTTGGTTTGAAAGTTCTATCACTCTCGAATGAGAAGCTATAAGTTTATTTTCAACAACTTTGTTATCTTCATCTAATTCATGAACTTTCTTTTGCAAACATTCATTTTCTTTCCTCAAAGAAGTTACAAGTTTTAGGTTTTGAGCATTTCCAAAAGAATGTTTTAACAATTCATCATGCTCATTTTGCAGATCAATTTTCAAACTTGTAGTTAAACTTCTTTCATTAGAAAGTGAATCTTCAAGATCAGTAACTTTAATAAGAAGATCAGCCTTTTCAGCATTTGATATAGATAAAGTTTTCTGAAGCTCAGTTATCTGTTTTGACAATTCTGAATTCTCCGATTCTTGCCCTTTTTCACTCTGTATTAAATTCTCTAAATCCACAATCTTCATTTCTAACAAAGATTTGTCAGAACTCAACTTTAGATTTTCCTGGTTTAGCTCAAAGACACGATGACTGTATGTCATATAATTCTTCCATAATGTATGATAGTCAACAGGCTCTGTCATCTCGACTAATCAACAATAGAACTTGAAAATGATCGATAATTCACTGAAATTGATAGATTTCTTCTGAACTGCTGGAGGTATGCAAATCGGAACACTTCTTTTGATCAAATACAAGGTTAGTGACAAAAGTCAAAAAGTCAACTGAAAAGTCAACCGGTGAATAGTGAAATCCCGAGAAAAAATATTTTTCAAAAATTTGAAAGTTGATTTTGACCGCGAAATTGAAATCTTAGTCCAAAAAATCAACCTCTCGGAAATCACCAAAATCTCGGAAAAACCGGCAATTTTCGGGAAAAAATGACCTTAAAAATGACTGAACTTTTTCACCGTAGAATCAGATAAGAAGTCTTAAAAAGTTTACGTGAAAAAACGCCCGAAAAACGCTTCCAGATTTTTGAAAAAACATAAAAAAAAGTCAAGAAATCATACCAAATTCAAGTGAATTTCCAGCTCTGATACCACTTGTTGTTCCAGATTCAAGCTCTAATCAACATGCAAATAGGTAGAGAATGATTTGAAAGCCATATGTCATTGATTCTTGGAGAATTGATTACACACACTAACCACACCAAGAACACACACACTTAAGACCTAACTTTCTCTCTTCACTCTCTTTACACCATAAAGCACGTATGCATGTCACCTACCAAACTAACTCACTTTGGGTATTTATACCCAAACATCTAAACCCTCAAGGTTTACAAGAATTACACAAACTACCCTATTATTACAAATCTATTACAAAGTACATATAAAAGGACTAAAACTATAAAGCAAGGTTTGACTTCTTTGACCAAATTGACTTTGCCTTTGTCTTCACTTTTAGCACCATCTTGTGATCTCGGATACAATCCGATTTTGCACCCAACACATCTCGAGACAGTATCTCGAGTTTCTGATAACATCTCGAGTTATCATCTCGTGAGTCACTATTCAATCTCGAGACATTTCTCGAAACATTTTGAAACTTGTACAAGTCACTCTAAAGGTTGAGAATCTGAAAAATCAGTAGAAAAGATCCTGAACAGAAAAATGAATCCAGCAAACAAACGAGAAGACATGGCAATGGGATCTGATTCAAAAGCACCGGTACTTTTTAAAGATGAGTATGAACTGTGGGTATGCAGGTTCAAATTATTTGTAAAGAGAAAGGAGAAAGGGAATTTGATTCTGAAGTCAACTGAGTATGGACCAAAACCATTGCCAACACATTTGGTTCAAGGAGTCAGAGTTGTGAAGGAGTTTGAAGAAATGGACGATGCTGAAAAGGCCAATACCTGGTAGACCTAGAAGCTCAAAATTGTCTGATTCAGGCAATTCCGAATGAAATATACAGAAAGCTTGACAGTTATGATGATTCTGCTAAATCGATTTGGGATCAGTTAGAGAGGATTATGTTAGGATCCAAAGTAGGAAATCAGATGCGTATTACTACTCTGATGGATAAATATGAAAATTTTAAGATGAAGGATGGAGAATCATTAGAAGAGGCATATGATAGATTTGTCATTTTAATGAATGACATGAAGAAGAATAAGATCTACAGGTCAGAGATGGATTTTAATGTGAAGTTCATAAATAATCTCTCTTCAAACTGGAAACCCTTCACAAGGTTTGTTAAGCAACAAAAAGCTCTTAATGAATTAAAAGTATATGAAGTGTTTGAGAATCTGAAGTTGTTCGAAGAGGAAGTTGAAGAAGCAGTGTATGAGAGGAAAAAGAAAGAGAAGGCTGAAGAAGAATCTCTTGCATTACTAACTGAAAGAAAGAAAGGAAAGAATGTAATCAAGAAGGGGAAGTCAAAAGTGTTTGAAGTGGATGACGATGAGGATGATAAAGGAAGTGAGGATGAAGAACGGGATTTGATGTTTCAAAGTCTGCTGACTTTGACAGAAGCCTACAGAAAGAAATACTACAATAGACCAAGTTCCAACAACAGAAGATTTGCGTCCAGAGGAAGGAATTTCAACAGAAGTGTTAGTCAAAATCAAGGTCAGATGTACGCTCAAAGAAATCAAGGTACTTATGTAGACAAATATGCTACCAAGGGAGTTGAGGAAGAAAAGGAAGTTGCTGAGATTGTTGAGGAGAAGAAGACAAATGAAAATATCACATGTTTTAAGTGCGGAAAAAAGGGTCATGTGGCAAGGATATGTCCAGCAAAGATGTCCAAAGTTGAGATCCTCAGAAAGAAGTTAGAACTGGCAGAAAAGCGGAGCAAGGGTTAGTGCTAATGGCTGATGATGAAGAATGGCTAGATGTTTTAGATACTGAAGATCAAGCACAAATGTGTTTCATGGGATTGATGGAGGAGGAGTCTGATGATGAGGAAGAAGAAGCTTCTGATCCTCAAATGGTAAATGATTCTAATTTCATCAAATTCAAAACCAAATTGCTTGAAATGACAAATCCAATTCATATGAAAAATCAAGAACTTGAAATTGTCATTTCAAAGCATACTCAAGAAATTACTGATTTAATTCAACAAAGAGATAATCTTTCTTCTATTGTTGACAAGTTGAATGAATCAGTAAGTGAACTTGAGTATCTACAACAACAAAATAAAGTTTTGAAGTCAGAAATTGAGTTTCTAACTCTCAGTTTAACATCTGAAAAAGATAATGTTTCTTCTTTAAACAAAACAATCTCAGAATTGAACTTTAAATTGTACAAGATTGGACAATCTGAGCACACATTTTTTCCAAATAAACCATATGCAGATAGAGATTTATTCTCAAAAGAAGGTCTTGGTTTTAAAAATCCTCAATATTTGAAAAAGGCCTTAGAGGAAAAACCAGCATTTTATAATCTCACTGATCTGAGAATGAGTGCTAGATTTCCAATTTTAAAAGGTTTTGAAATGAAAGAAGAATTTTCTGAAATGCAGGAGATAAAGAAGCATGATCCATTGTATCATGGTGAAAAATATCACAGAGTGAAATTTGTATATAGTTCTGATAATCTGAAAATTAAATCACCAACAACTCTGGATTCCTCTAATGCATTCTTACAGTCAGAATCACAATGGGAAAGTGATGGTATATTAAAACCTTATGTTCCAACTTTAGAGCTTGAAAAGAAAATTTCTGAGTTGGAACATAAAATTCAAGAGTTATTACAACAAAATGAAGTGCTTCGTTCTAAAAATAAGAACTTTGTAACTTGGAACTCTTCTGAGACTGATCTAAAAGTATTGTTTCTGATATACTAGATGAGTTAGTAACATCTGTTTCAAACTCTATTTTTGATATACCTGATTCCAAATGTGATTCTGAAAATCAAGATCCGTCTTCAAAAATATACACTGAAGGTTTAGATGATATCCAAGAAGACGTTATTAGAGTTGTCACATCTGATGGATATGTGGAATATAAGGAATCATCAGCATTGTCATCAACTGATGTTGTTACACCATATAATTTCAAATCAGTTGATAATACGCAACCTATCATTTGTGAATCATCTAAATCTTTGTGTGACGATCAGAATCCTCAGTCTGGTAAATCAATACATGAATCATCTTCTTCTTCTGTTTCTCCTAAAGTTTCAGATAATTCTTTACAAGATGAAATTCTTTGTTTAAAGAAGACACATGAATCTGTCAAGAAACAACTTCAAAATACTATAAAACAACTGAGAGTAGAACTTGCTCAACATAAATGTGATTCAAAATTTTGGGTTAGTAAATGTAGTTCTTTAACAAAAATTTACGACAGATTAGCTGAAAGACTATCTGTTTATGAAGAGGGACTACATTATGCTGGTAAAAACCAAAAGATTGTTTCTCCTCCGGTTACTGAAAGTTATATAAAGAACATACGATTTACTCAGGCTGTTCAATCAATGTTGCGACATTTTCAAAAGCAAATTGATTTGAAAAAGAAAAATCCTAATCTTGAAATATCTGAGAAATCTGATAAAGCTTCTACCCATATTCGGTCTAATCCTATCAAGCTCAAACCATTTGATATCTGTGCCAATGTGTCTACAGAAGAAGTGAGTCTTGCTATGAAGAAGAGAAGACAGAAGAAGACAAAGAGTCGGTCTAGAAAGCAAATTCCTTGTATGCAGTATTCATCTAGTTCTGTTACTCCTACTAATAGACGGAGTCGTTTTTCGTTCAATAAGAATCATGTACCTTTTAATAATTCAAGTATTAATAAAAAGGCTACTATGATTTCTTCAAACTTACAACATCTGGATGAAACTCATACTATGTCCAATACTGCTTCCACTCTTCATTCTTCTGTCTCTAATTTCTTACCATTTCGAAAGTTTATTGTGCGTCAAGGAATCAAATATTTTTGGGATCCAATCTCACGAGTGTATAAAAATTTTCCCCTCAAGGACCCATTTTTAAATGGGTTCCTAAATCTGCTTGATTTTATTCATTGCAGGCCAGTCATAAGTGGTACCTTGATTCCGGGTGCTCCAAACATATGACTGGAAGAAAAGAGATCCTGTCCAATTATAAAGAAGAGTATGGCGGATCTGTAAAGTTTGGTAACAATGAGTTAGCTCCAGTAGTTGGTCAAGGTGACATTGTATGCAAAGATATTACTATTAAAAATGTTGCTCATGTTGTTGGCCTAAATCACAATCTCTTCAGTATTGGAAAATTTTGTGATAAAGATTTGGAGGTATATTTTAAGAAAAGAAGATGTGTTGTCAGAACTGAAGAAGGTAAAGAGTTGTTAATCGGGTCTCGACGAACAAATCTCTACACAATTAGACTTCAACATAAGTTACAATGTTCTTCATCTTGTCTCATTACTCGATCCTCCTTACGTCAAGCAGTTTTATGGCATAAACGCTTATCTCATTTGAATTTCAGATACATTGATAAAATTGTAAAACATCAACTGGTATCTGGAATTCCAATGATTAAGTTTGGACAAGAGGAAATGTGCCCTGGATGTGAAAAAGGCAAAATGAAACGTGCATCTCATCCCCCTAAACCAGAACAAGGATCTAAATCTCCTTTGAGTTTATTACATATGGATTTGTGTGGGCCCATGAAGTATCAAAGTTTGGGTGGTCATAAATATATTTTGGTCATTGTTGATGACTTTTCACGATATACTTGGACAAAGTTTTTAAAGACTAAAGATGAAACTTCATCTCTCATTATCAGTTTTATTAAAGCTGTTCAAGTACAACTTAAACTTCCAGTCCAAACTGTCATAACTGATAATGGTACGGAGTTCAAAAATACTGTTCTCAAATCATTTTATAATTCTTTTGGTATTACTCAAACATTTTCTGCTGCAAGAACTCCGGAACAGAATGGGGTAGTTGAACGTCGAAATAGAACTCTTGTTGAAGCTGCAAGATCTATGCTTGCTGAAAGTCAACTACCTCAATACTTATGGGCTGAAGCGGCTAATACTGCTTGCTACACACAAAATCGATCAATTATGCATAGAAGATTTGGTCAAACTCCCTATCATATTTTGTTTGGTCGTGTTCCTTCAGTCGGACACTTTAAAGTGTTTGGCTGCAAGTGTTTTGTTTTGAATGAAACCGAAAATAGGGGTAAGTTTGGGCCTAAATCTGATGAGCTGGTTTTTGTTGGGTATTCTGAGTCTTCAATAGCATACATGGTACTGAATAGACAGACAAGGGTAGTCACTGAAAGCATCAATGTTCATTTTGATTCGATTACTGAATTATTGTAACACCCCGCTAAAGCGGAACCACGAGGTGCCACAGTCAAGATTTCATCGCGATAGGAAATAAAACACACCAATCATTCATATCAAAAATTTAAGAGTTTACACAGTATTTCAAGTATTACAATCCAACCATCATTCAGGTTTACAAATTTAAACAAAATATGAATTGACATGACTGGTGTTATACAAAAGTCCCCTTAATAATCTTATCAAACCTTCGGATTTCCTGAAAAGCATGATAAACAAGTGTCAACTACAAGAGTTGGTGAGTTCACAGGTTTTTATATGCACAAATATTTTAAATGCAACGACATTTCAGTGAATCTTTTATTCACTACACTTTTCAAAAATTTAACTAAGCAAATCCGTTCATTCGCTTAAGTTAGCGTATACAGTTAGAGTGAATCCGTTCATTCACTACCAACAGTGAGTAAATTTTCCGGATGATTTGTGAATCGCAAGATAATTAGTGAGTTACTACAATCCTTTCCAATTCATGACATGCTTTGCCCCTATCTACCCCAGAGGTGGAAGTAAATCCCACTTGCGTAGAACGTTTTGTTCAATACAGTGCACCTATCACTCGTCAGTTCTAGGTGGGTATGTCAATCCAAATAGCGCTATCCACGTGTATTTTAGGCCCATTGTTATGAGTTAATAGTAGTCTTCGGGGACTTATTCATATTTTTCCTTTTATCTCACTATATCAAGCTATAAACATATCAAATTTAACTCACTTACGTTTCATTTCAATTCGATTCATTTAAATCCATTTTGCTCATTTCGAAACAGTTCATTTCATAACATTTTCATAAATACATTCATTCATATCATGCTTTCCACCCCAAAACGTATAAAACGGTAAAAGTGGGGCTGTGAATACTCACCTCGAGCGTTTGGTGCGGGTCGGTAAGTGATGATATGCGGTAAAGTCCCGGTCCGATGCTATTCACCCTAAAAGACACAATAGGTTTATCGTAAGTTCTAAGCTTAACGGTCCCTAAGTCATAATCACATCGATATCCATATAATGCCATTATATTAATTTTATAGCCTAATCCAATAAAAATTCATTTTGTCACAAATGAAAGTCTTCCAAACATTTTAGAAGTTCAAATTTTATAAAATTGGGCTTTTAAGAAATTTTCAGAATCTGTCAAAATTTTTGAGTTGTAAAAATTGCCATTTTGAACTTAGGTCCTCCCAATATCAAGTCCTTAAATTTTTACCCCTTGTTTTAAGGAATGTTAGGAACAATTTCACCAAGTTTCATGATTTTTAGAGAATTTTTACTATTTTTAAACATTTTTACAAAATCAGTGGTATGGGCTGAAATTCCAGAATACCTTTAGTCCTTGTTTTATTCATAAATAATTCTATACACCACTTTATCACGAATTTCCAAAGGGATTTTCTAGCTAAAACATATACCAAACTTTTGAGACAAGTTTCATGTCATAAGGATGGTTTTTGAGGGAGATATGACCTTTTCAAGTGGTGCATGTGTAATCTGCCATAAGAGGACAGCCTACACCACCAACTTAAACTCATTGGTTGAAGTCCCAAAACTCCTCTAAATGACATGATCTTGGACTTTTTAGAAAGCTAACTCAAAGTACTTGAGTTTAGAATCAAGAAAATCGTATTTTAGATAAATAATCAAGGAGTTATGCTAGTTTGAAGTTGACCAAAGTTTCTGACCAAAACACTGTTGCACACAAAAATGTTTTATGGTGGTTTGGGTTCAAATCTTGGTGTTTTTGCACCATTCCAGTGGGGTTTGAACCCTAACACATTAAATATCATCCCATAAAATTTTCATGAAGAAATAAGTTCAAGAAAGCCCTTTTTGGGTCGTGAAAAGTACATGCAACTATTTTGACAGAATCTGTCCAACATTTTAACATCCAATATGCTACCAAAACACATAAAATCATACCATTTCGGGGTTTTTCTTGCTATTCCACCCATAACTCAGATTATTCAAATGTAATATAACTAAAATATGCTTTCATACCATCCAAACCCATGCATGAACTATTGATGAAGTTTAGCACAAGTTTGGTGGTCAAAAACATCATCTAAACGATTTTTGATTCATTTCTTGTGTTCTTATGGGGAAATCATTGATTTTCACCTTCATAGATTGTGATATCACATATTCTAAGGTTAAATCTCTTTCCAAACACAAGTTTCTTTTACTTGAATCAAAAGGGGTTAAAACCCTTGAAAAAAGAAGAAGAAAAACTCACAAATGAGTTAAAAATCGAAGTAGAAATCATCTAAACTATGCTTACCTTTGATGAACACCCAATCTTTATCTCAAATGGGTTTTAAAACCTTTAAAAATCTGGATTCAAGAGGTGTTCTTGGCTGAGTTTTAGTGAGAGAGTAGAGAGAATTAGAGAGAGAGAGATGAAGATTTGAAATTGAAAAAGAGATTTGTTGGGAAAAATGAACAAATGATGGTTTTTATATCAAAGAGGGGAAGAGCCACCTTGGGGGTGGTGTGGCCGGCCCCTAGTGGGTCCCACCCACTCTCCCTTTATTTTTTTTTTGTTAAATAAAACAGTGTACATTTGACACTGTTAATTTGACGCGGTACCGGGTTTTTGTCGTTTTTTCGCGAATTCTAATTTTTCGAAAGTGGTTTTAGGTGGTTTAAGTTACTTTACATATAATTTATACATTATAACTTAATTTTCCAAAAATTATCTTAATTCTGGCATTTTAGGATTATCGGGTGATTTCGGGCCGGTTCGGGCCTTTTCGGGCAGTTTTCGGAACTCTTAGGATTTTAACCTAACTTTTTCTCGCAAACTAATCTATTTTCATCTTAAAACTTATTTAACTAACTTCTAACCTACGGAAATGCTGTAGAGTGACTGAACGCGTAAATTAACCTGGAGGTCGGAACTGACGGTTGTCACAATTATCTTCTGATACTTCATCTTCATCTGTTACTAATGTTGTTGTCAATGCAGATTCAACATCACAAGCATCATCTGGTTCCTCTGATTTATCAAATGCTTCTTATCTTGATTTTTTGTTTCAATCTGTTTATGATGATTTCTCTAATAATCATTCTTCATCTACAGGTAATGCACTTGCTTCATTATCTCTTCCGTCATCGTCAAACTCAGAGGTGAATTCTTCCACTCATAATAATCCTGATCTATCAGAGGAAGTTGAGACACAGTCTTCTGATACATCGTCCTTGGCTATCCCTGATTCTTCTCCCTCATCCATCCAGTCTGATTCTGATAATCAAGATATACCTTCCTCATCAACTACTAAAACCCCTGTTATAATCCCAACTTCTATTCCTTCGGAGCCTTCGAATGATTTACCTGTTGACATTATTGAACCTGCATCAGTTAATGATCAGACGCCTTTACCTCATACAGTTAAATGGACTCGCAGTCATCCAATTGAACTGATTATTGGAGATCCTACATCCACGGTCAAGACACGAGCTGCAACGGCTAATGAATGCAATATTTCTGTGTTTTTGACTGATACCGAACCAACCCGAGTTTCTGATGCACTGCAAGACTCTGATTGGGTTACTGCTATGCAGGAAGAACTGAATCAATTTTCGGCTCTTAAAGTGTGGAGGTTGGTGAAGAGACCTCTTGATAAGTCCATCAATGATACCAAGTGGCTTTTTAAGAACAAGAAAGATGAGCATGGTACGATTGTTCGTAACAAAGCCCGACTTGTTGCGAAAGGATACAGACAACAAGAAGGCATTGATTATGATCAAACTTTTGCTCCGGTTGCTCGCCTTGAATCTATTCGTATGTTTTTGGCGTATGCGGCTTATAAAGATTTCACTGTATTTCAAATGGATGTCAAAACTGCGTTCTTGTATGGTCATTTAAAAGAAGAAGTATATGTCTCTCAACCGGAGGGTTTTGTTGACCCTGATCATCCAGACTACGTCTTTGTTCTTGATAAGGCTCTTTATGGGTTAAAGCAAGCTCCACGGGCGTGGTATGAAGAGTTGTCGACATATCTTCTATCCAAAGGATTTAAGAAAGGGTCAGTTGATTCAACTCTTTTCATTATGAAAGAAGGAGATCATATTGTAGTCATTCAGGTGTATGTGGATGATATTATTTTTGGGTCCACTAGCAAAGAGTTGTGCCAAAAGTTTGAAACCATTATGACACAAGAGTTCAAGATGAGTATGATGGGTGAGATCAATTTCTTTCTTGGATTGCAAGTAAAACAATTTACTGATGGTATCTTCATTAATCAGTCAAAATATATCTTTGATTTGTTGAAAAAGTATGACATGTCATCTTGCAATTCCATTGGTACTCCGATGGCAACGGGGAATAAGATTGGACCTGATCATGAAGGAAAGGATGTGGATCTTCGTACATATCGGGGAATGGTTGGTTCTCTAATGTATCTGACAGCTAGTCGACCAGATATCATGTTTGCCACGTGTGATGTGCTCGATATCAAGCAAAACCAAAAGAGTCTCATCTGGCTGCAGTCAAAGAATTTTCAGATATCTAAAAGGAACTCCATATTACGGGTTATGGTATCCAAAAGGTCTTGGTTTTGAGCTTCAGGCATATTCTGATGCAGACTATGGTGGGTTTAATATGGACAGAAAGAGCACATCGGGTCATATTCAGTTACTAGGAAACAAGTTGGTGTCTTGGGCATCAAAGAAGCAACAGTGTGTTTCCACTTCAACAGCCGAATCTGAATATGTTGCCGCTGCAAGTTGCTGTTCTCAGGTACTATGGATGCAGACACAGTTGCGGGATTATGGATTTGTGTACAAGAAGATTCCTATATACTGTGATTCAAAAAGTGCGATTAATATCTCTGCAAATCCTGTTCAGCATTCCAAAACGAAGCACATTGATATCAGGTATCATTTTTTGAAAGACAATGTGGAAAAAGAGAATATCGAACTATATTTTGTAAATACTGAATATCAGCTTGCGGATTTATTTACCAAGGCTTTAGATGAGAAGCGGTTCAAGTTTCTAATCTCCAGACTTGGTATGATTGATAAAAAGATTTAAATATCAAATAGTGGGTAATTATCTATATACAGATTACTTTGATATACAATTAGTGGTCTAAGTGTATATTCTTGTAGTCTGTATATCTTTAATTACTCTTCTATTTGTGCTTTTATTTCTTTTAATTTTCGTTTATCTCTCTTTTTCCTCACTTTTATAGTGAATATGTTTTTGTCTACTAATCTGTGTTTCAAGTGATTGCAATAATTCAGGGGGAGTATTTCAGCTTATCATACTGGTAATTATTTTATTTCTTCAGATGGTTCAGGTATGCTCAGGTATAGGGGGAGTATACAATGTATTAGTCAAGGGGGAGTATTTAGAGTAAGTGCAGGTCTCGAGATAATTCATGTCTCGAGACATTGTGTCGTATATGGTTCGAAGAAGTGTGTACATAATCTATCTCGAGTGTCTATCTCGAGATGAATATGTCTCGAGTTTTTTATCTCAAGCATTTATTTCGAGAGTCTATTTCGACTCTATCTCGAGTGTCTAACTCGAGAGTCTATCTCGAGTGTCTATATTGAGTACATGTCATTCATGTGTCATCCATGTGTCTATCTCGAGTCTATCTCGAGTGTTTGACTCGAGAGTTTATCTCGAGCGTGTCTATCTCGAGTCTATCTCGAAAGTCTATCTCGAGTGTCTGACTCGAGAGTCTATCTCGAGTGTATTTATCTCGAGTCTATCTTGAGAGTCTATCTCGAGTTGAGTTATCCACGTGTCCTATCTCGAGCATAGTCCGTGGCTATATTTCATCTCGAGACTGTCTCGAGACCATCTCGAGTTTCCTCCGTGTCTAATTTTCATCTCGAGACTGTCTCGAGACCATCTCGAGTCTCTTCCGTGTCCATTTTCCATCTCGAGACTCTTCATATTGACGCGGTCTCGAGTCTGACACACCAATAACATAGTGACACGTGGCATGATCATCATTTTCAAATCTGAGCTTATAAATACATCATTCATCTCTTCTATTCAATCTTTCTGGATACTCCTTGCTCGTGCGAAGACCTTTGAAGCCGAAGACTTGTTTTTTATAGTACTTGTATTAGCGTATTAGTGTGTGTACTTGTAATCGTTTCCCGAGTCTCTACGATTCCTATAGGTATTCAATCTTAATCATGTACCAAATAGGATAGTAGTTACCTTGTTTTTGTAATCACTAATCACTAATATGGGGTTAAATAATTTGGGGTTGTCTCATTTCATGTAAAGTTTTTTTTTGAAAACAAGTGTGAATGATTCATTGTTCGAATCATGTGGACTTGGACTAAAACATTGATCGTAAATGACCTTCAAATCCTTGGATATTATTGATCTCAGTAAATAATGGACAGTATACACATCACGGGGCCATCATCAGTTTGATTCTCACATGAACTTAAATTAATAAAATGAATTAGAATGAAAATGTCATGCTTTAAAATATTTACTGAGTTCGTAATATCACATTAATGGTCATGTTTCTTTTTGGCTCTTTAAAAATTTCAAGTCCCACACTTAATGGATTTTTCATATTCGAATCCATGTTTTTCACAAACAAATAAATAATTCGGCTCAAAGATGATAGTATTTTACCCTTTCTAATCAACTTATATATCCCAGATATGGCAGACTACGAATTTCCCGACACTGAGTCACTGGAGATTCCACACATTATATCCGAACGAACTTCACTACATCAATCCCATCTGGATGCTGATCGGCAGATATTGCAAGCTGCTCTCTTTCTGGAACAAAAACCAAATAATGTGGTTTACTCGTTGTATGCTAAGACAAAAGCTCCGGTGATAGCTGAAATTCTAAAGAACCATCCTCTTTTTGTTCCACTGACTAAAGAGGTTGTCGTTCCTCTCATTTATGTTCAACAAGCGTGGAAGTTGTTAGAGTTTCATGAGACACAGGCTCGGAGTTACTATACGACCAAGATTGATCACTTTACTATCAGTTTTGGACTCAACAAATTCCGTCATCTGTTGGGGTTTCCGTCTGCCACCAGTCGGCCAGGAGCTGTTCAGTTTGAGCCGTTTGACAGCTTAGAGGAAGCATTAGCAAGTGTGCGTTCTATTGGCTATGAGGGTGACTTACATACGTCTTCAGCATTCAACAAGACCAACCTACCACCAACTTACAACACCTTGTTCACCATTCTCAACCGTTGCTTGACTGGAAAGAAGACAGCTCATGACACGGCTACGCAATCCATGATTCTGTTGTTTCAAGGAGTGCTGTTTAATCGTTACTATGATTATGCAGCGCTGATTTTTCATGATATTCAAGAACTTAAGGGCCGGAAAGTTAATCATTTGGCTTATCCACGATTTCTTAACATCCTCATTGCCAGTGCTATGGAGCAGAATCCGGAGATACCTCGAAGACTTAGTTCTGAAAAAGTCAAGTCTTTTCCGTTCCAGTCTATTCGTTATCCACCTACTGTGTTTGCTCCAGAAGTTCCATTGTTTAGTGAACTTCTTGCCTATGCTGATCAGGAAGTGTCGAGTGTGAGAGCGTATAGGTCCAAATTTGCATCTATGGTCCAACCAGAACCGGCGGGACCTTCCCAGGGTGCCATCCTTAGAGGTGAGGGTATAGAAACTAGGGACCAGCGATCACGGGATCCTGGTCAGGGTGAGCAGAGGGAAAATACCGAGAGGGGACTTGGTGGGGATCTTCCTGATCAGCCAGCTCATTCTTCCACTGCGAATGTTGCTGCTCAAATAGGCCAGATTAGTTCCGAAGTGCCTATGGATGATGTATTCGCTGCTGCTGAAGATGATCATGCAGTTAATCAGCCTTTATTGCAAGAGGACCAAGATGATCAACTAGTTGATTATGAGTTATCTCCGTTGGACATGCATACTTTGGAATCTTTTGGTGAACATGATATTGAGCTACCACAAGCTCATGAAGTTGCTGCACCAGTTTTGTTATACACTCCAGACGAGATGGATCAACGGATTACAATTCTGATGGGTTACGAATCTTCCGACTCAACTTCATCAGAGGATACTCAACCTCTTCCTGCGGATTCTGATGCAGCATTTGACATGGATGCTCAGACTGAAGAACTACCTGCTACTGATGATGATAGTGATGATGATGATGATATGCCTGATCAAGGCTCGAGTCGATTGTTGACTCAAGGGGATATAAGGACGGATGAGGGTGTTTTAGTTGAAAATCCGGATGTGAGACTGAGTGAAGGGGAAGTAGAAAAACATGGTGAGTGTGAGACAGGGGCTAGAAAAGAAGTACAAACCCCTCCCCAAGCCGAGTCTAGCTGGGTAGCCACATCTTCTAGGGGTGAGCATATGTTGCCACCACCCATTGACCAAGACATGAGATCCCCACTCATGCAATGCACAACCCAACTCAGCCACTCTACTGTTTCTCAACAAACGGTAGTTTCATCTTCACACGGGGTTATACCACAACTTGTACCCATTCCTCATTTGGAGGTTGGTGGTACCGACACAGTAAGGCAGCTGCCCCCGCCCACGACTTCACTTGTTCACTCATCGAGTCTAGGTCCACTTGTTTCTAATGTAAATCTTTCTTTGGCTAGGACACAGGTGCAAACCACCTTTGCAGGAGGCTTCAGTAGCCCTGCCGGAACCACCGTAGTGAGTTCTGCATTTGTTGCAGGCTCGCAAGGATCGGAGGGAAATCCCATCAGTGTTAACATCACGCCAACGCTGAACATGGGTTCTATAGGGTTTACTCTTGGATCAACGAGAAGTCTAAGTGACCTCGGTGTTAGTTTACCCTCATCCACCGTCATTACAGAACTTCGGTAGCAGTCTACCATTCTGGGTTCTTCCTCAACACCCGTTGGTAGTTTCTCATCTGCCTCAGTTTCCGCTTCCACATCGTCCATAGTGCCTGTATCATCAGTATCTGCTGCACCATCTTCTTCAGTACCGCCACAGACTGGCATGACATCATCACCTGACATTGATCTCTCCCTTATTCACGTTGTCGCCACAGCAAATCAACTCATTACGCGCTCACTGTTTCAGGCAAATAATGAACAGATGGCGACTGTTATTAAGCAGCAGACAGATCGTATCACGGATTTGGAAAGGCAAGTAGCTCTGTTGGCAAAAGGTAAAGCTCCGATGTCTGATCCTCCATCTCAGCCTTCTCAATCAGCGGCTGACTCTCTGACGATTCCGGAGTTAAAGGGTTTGTTGTTCTCTAAACTCTTGGAGTCGGGTTCTTCTGAGGATAGTGATCTTGTGGGGATTTTACAACAACAAACTGCTCTCCAGCAACGTGCCATTCAAGAACAACGATCTCAAGCCCACCTGGTCACTCATACCGAATTCCAACAATTTCAAGCGTCTCTTGATGCTTCTCTCACCAAGACATTCACAGAGATCAACAAGATGTTTACTGAAGGCCTATCTCAGTTATCGGATCGTATTCGGGGAATTAAAGAAACATGTCAAGTGGCTGCGAGACGACCAACAAGAAGGCATGATAATCATGATCGTCATGAGGGGGAGAGGAAACGTAGAAGGTTGGAAGAGTTGTCGTCTAGGGAGCCAACTTCTCCTAGAGTCAGAATTGTTGATCGGTTTGAAGAAAGGCAACCAAGAGAGAAGCAGCCGAGCAGACACAGAGATGCCATAGTACTTACGGGAGGTCAAGAAGTGAACAAGAACCAGAATTGCAATCTACTCTAGATTTCTTGAGTTCTGTTCAAGAAGAGATGCCAGATGAAGGTGCTGAAGAAAGAGGAGTTAGATTTTCAGGGGCTTCTAGTTCTTTGTCTGAAATAGATAGAGTTCTAGCGCTTCTTGAGAATGTAGCTTCTGATCTGAGAGATTACCAAGTACCAAATGAGGAGGTTCAGGATGCAAGGTGTGCAGAAGATAATAGACTGAAGGATATGTTTGATGATGTGCAATTTGACTTTGAGAAAGAAGAAGCTGTGGATGATGTGGAAGGTCCTCTGCTAGAAGAAGTGTTGCCTCAGAATGATTTAATGCCTATTGATCCAAAGAAAGTTGAACTGTGGGAAAGGATGAAAGCAAGTTCGGGAAAGTTTTTAAAGAGAACGGAATGGAATCGATTTACAAGGGCTACAGGGAAGTATCTGGAAGAAAGGTACAAGAGCAGATTTTGTTACCATGAGAGGAAGTTGAGTTATGTGAAGCTATATGGTATATAGAATCTGAAAGAAGAGTTGAGAAGAGAATATGTGTACATGAGGAAGGTGAATAAGAAAAGAAGAGAAGAGTTGGTGTCTGATCATAGGTTTGCTACTGTGATAAGCTACAAGACCAACAGATTGAGTGCTTATTATTATCCAGTAATTACGTTCACCAGAGATGATGGAAAGGAGTATGTAATAACTGAAGCTGATTTTCAGGATGTAAGCTTTGATGTCATTTTTGGGATCTTGTATGATCTCAAAGGAAAGGCCTTCAGATCAGAAGAAGAAATAATTGCACTTACAACAATTGTTAGACACATCAAAGCATCTATCTCTTTGGCACACTTGTATGATTTTCAGTTGGGGTTAGAGAATTGGACTTCAAAGTTGTTTTGTCACAAACCTCAACGAAGTCTGATTGGAGAAGAAAAGGATCTGGTGATGTATACAGTTTTCTATGATGCTGATGAAACAAGAATTTCATGTGTGTATCCAGATTCTCTTGGCAACAAGAAGAGAATGTATTCACATGAGGTAATGCTGTTTTGTGATGACACATTGAAGATGGTGATGGATGGGTTGAACACAAGATTACAAATGGATAAGCATAATGTCCAT
>CM058045.1:35213106-35271247 GCA_030169165.1 Centaurea solstitialis
TACTATCCTATTCGGTATATGATTACGAGTGAATACCTATAGGAATCGCAAAGACTCGGGAATCGGTTACAAGAACACACACTAAACAGATAATACAAGAAAGAAAATGCTAAGTCTTCGGCTTCAAGGTCTTCGCACGAGCAGAGATGATTCAGAAAGATTGAATCGTTGAGAGGAATGAGGTATTTATAGGTGCAGATATGAAAATGATGAGAGTGCCACGTGTCGCGTGTGTATTGGTTTGTCAGACTCGAGACCGCGTGAATGCAGAACGACTCGAGATAACAAATGACACGGAGAGGGCTCGAGATAGACTCGAGACAGACTCGAGTTGAAATTTTGGACACTCAAAGGACTCGAGATAGGTGTCGAGATGCAGTCCAACACTTATCTGATGACACGTGTACACTCGAAATGGACACTCGAGATGCATACAAACAGACTCGAGATACATTGTAACACCTATCTTATGACACATGGACACTCGAAATGGACACTCGAGATAGCCACTCGAGACAGACTCGAGATGTATTCTAACACTAATCTTGTTACACATGAACACACGAGATACGACTCGAGATAAGACTCGAGACCTGTTCACGTGACTTGTACTTGCCACATACGCGAGATATATACCCACGTGACTCACTCGAGATACTTACTCGAGATACACTCGAGATACACTCGAGGTGAACACTCGAGATGAACTCGAGACAAACACACATGATACGCACATGCCCCACACTCGAGATAGACTCGAGATAGGTATTCGCATGACTTAGACTTGCCTGTGACTCGAGATAGACTCGAGTTAGACACTCGAGTTGGACACTCGAGATATACTCATATGTTTGAAATACTCCCCCTTGACTATTACTCCCCCTATACCTGAGCATACCTGAACCATTTGAAGAAATGAAACAATTACCAGTATGATAATCTGAGATACTCCCCCTGAATTGTTGCACACACTTGAAACACAGATTAGTAGACAAAAACATATGCACTAAAATACTAAGGAAAAAGAGAACTAACTGAAAAATTAAAAGAAATAAACTCAGAAATGAACAAGTAATTAAAGATATACAGACTACAAGAATATACACTTAGACCACTAAATGTATAGCAAAGTAATCTGTATATAGATAATTACCCACTATCTGAAATTTAAATATTTTTATCAATCATACCAAGTCTGGAGATTAAAAACTTGAACCGTTTCTCATCTAAAGCCTTGGAAAATAGATCCGCAAGCTGATATTCAGTATTTACAAAATATAATTCGATATTCTCTTTTTCCACATTGTCTTTAAGAAAATGATACCTGATATCAATGTGCTTCGTTTTTGAGTGTTGAACAGGATTAGCAGAGATAACTATCGCACTTTTTGAATCACAGTAAATGGGAATCTTTTTGTACACAAATCCATAATCCCGCAACTGTGTTTGCATCCATAGTACCTGTGAGCAGCAACTTGCAGCAGCAACATATTCAGATTCAGCTGTGGAGGTGGAAACACACTGTTGCTTCTTTGACGCCCACGACACCAACTTGTTGCCTAGTAACTGAATATGCCCCGATGTGCTCTTTCTGTCCATATTACAACCACCATAGTCTGCATCAGAATATGCCTGAAGCTCAAAACCTAGACCTTTTGGATACCATAATCCGTAATATGGAGTTCCTTTTAGATATCTGAAAATCCTTTTGACTGCAGCTAGATGAGATTCTTTTGGTTTTGCTTGATATCGAGCACATACACATGTAGCAAACATGATATCTGGACGACTCGCTGTCAGATACATTAATGAGCCAACCATTCCCCGATAAGTGCGAAGATCCACATCCTTTCCTTCATGATCAGGTCCAATCTTATTCCCCGTTGCCATCGGAGTGCCAATGGAATTGCACGATGACATGTCATACTTCTTCAACAAATCAAAGATATATTTGGACTGATTTATGAAGATGCCATCAGTAAATTGCTTCACTTGCAATCCAAGAAAGAAATTGATCTCACCCATCATACTCATTTTAAACTCTTGCGTCATGATGGTTTCAAATTTCTTGCACAAATCCTTACTGGTAGACCCAAAAATAATATCATCCACATATACCTGAATGACCACAATATGATCTCCTTCCTTCATAATGAATAAAGTTGAATCTACAGATCCTTTCTTAAATCCTTTGGATAGAAGATATGTCGACAACTCTTCATACCAAGCACGTGGAGCTTGTTTTAATCCATAAAGAGCCTTATCCAGAATATAAACATAATCAGGATGATCAGGATCAACAAACCCTTCCGGTTGAGTGACATATACCTCTTCTTTTAAATGACCATATAAGAACGCAGTTTTGACATCCATTTGAAACACCGTGAAGTCTTTGTATGCTGCATATGCCAGAAACATACGAATAGCCTCAAGTCGAGCAACTGGAGCAAATGTCTGATCATAATCAATACCTTCTTGTTGTCTGTAACCTTTCGCAACAAGTCGAGCCTTGTTCTGAACAATCGTACCATGCTCATCTTTCTTGTTCTTAAACAGCCATTTGGTGTCAATGATGGACTTGTCTTGAGGTCTCTTCACTAACCGCCACACTTTAAGTGCTGAGAATTGATTTAGCTCTTCTTGCATGGCAGTTACCCAGTCAGAATCTTGTAATGCATCCGAAACACGGGTTGGTTCAGTGTCAGTCAAGAAGACAGAAAAATTGCATTCATTTGCTGATGCAGCGCGTGTCTTGACTGTGGATGTAGGATCTCCAATAATCAATTCAATTGGATGACTTCGAGTCCATTTGACAGTGTGAGGTAACGGAGTCTGATCATTAACTGATGAAGGTTCAATGATATCAACAGGTACACTGGTAGAAGGCTCAGAAGAAATGTCAGAGGGGATTGTAACAGGGGTTTCATCAGATGAAGCAGAAGGTATATCTTGAACATCAGAAGTAGCCTGAGTGGATGTTAGAGGAGAATCAGGAATAGCCGAGGACGAATTATCAGAAGACTGTGTGCCAACTGACTCTGATAGATCAGGCTCATTTTGAGTAGAAGAAGATAACTCTGAATTAGACGATGACGGAAGAGATAGCGAATCAAGTGCAGAACCTGTTGAAGAGGTAGAAGTATTAGAAAAATCATCATAAACTGATTGAAATAGAAAATCAAGATAAGAAGCATTTGATGATGCAGATGACCCAGATGGTCCTTGTGAGATTGAATCTGCATTGACAACAACATTAGTAACAGATGAAGATGAAATATCAGAAGACAATTCAGTAATCGGATCAAAATGAACATTGATGCTTTCAGAGATTATCCTTGTCTGTCTATTAAGTACCCTGTATGCTATTGAAGACTCAGAATATCCTACAAAAACCAGTTCATCAGATTTGGGTCCAAACTTACCCCTATATTCAGTTTCATTCAAAACAAAACACTTGCAGCCAAACACTCTAAAGTGTCCAACCGAAGGAATACGACCAAACAAAATGTGATAGGGAGTTTGACCAAATCTCCTATGAATAATTGATCGATTTTGTGTGTAGCAAGCTGTATTAACTGCTTCAGCCCATAGATATTGAGGTAGTTGACTTTCAGCAAGCATAGATCTTGCAGCTTCAACAAGAGTTCTATTTCGTCGTTCAACTACCCCATTCTGTTCCGGAGTTCGTGCAGCTGAAAATGTTTGAGTAATACCAAAAGAATTATAAAAAGATTTGAGAACAGTATTTTTGAACTCAGTACCATTATCAGTTCTTACAGTTTGGACTGGAAGTTTAAGTTGTACTTGAACAGCTTTAATAAAATTGATAATGAGAGATGAAGTTTCATCTTTAGTCTTTAAAAACTTTGTCCAAGTATATCGTGAAAAATCATCAACGATGACCAAAATATATTTACGACCAGCCAAACTTTGATACTTCATGGGCCCACACAAATCCATATGTAATAAACTCAGAGGAGATTTAGATCCTTGTTCTGGTTTAGGAGGATGTGATGCACGTTTCATTTTTCCTTTTTCACATCCAGGGCACATTTCCTCTTGTTCAAACTTAATCATTGGAATTCCAGATACCAGTTGATGTTTTACTATTTTATCAATGTATCTGAAATTCAAATGAGATAAGCGTTTATGCCATAAAGCAGCTTGACGTAAAGAGGATCGACTAATGAGACATGATGAAGGATATTTTAACTTATGTTGAAGTCTAATTGTGTAGAGATTTGTACGTCGGGAACCGACTAACAATTCTTTACCTTCTTCAGTTCTGACAACACATCTTCTTTTCTTGAAGTAAACTTCTAAATCTTTATCACAAAATTTGCCAATACTGAAGAGATTATGATTTAGACCAACAACATGAGCAACATTTTTAATAGTAATGTCTTTGCATACAATGTCACCTTGACCAACTACCGGAGCTAATTCATTGTTACCAAACTTTACAGATCCACCATATTCTTCTTTATAATTGGACAGGATCTCTTTTCTTCCAGTCATATGTTTGGAGCACCCGGAATCAAGGTACCACTTATGACTGGCCTGCAATAAATAAAATCAAGCAGATTTAGGAACCCATTTAAAAATGGGTCCTTGAGGAGAAAAAGTCTTATACACTCGTGAGATTGGACCCCAAAAATATTTGATTCCTTGGCGCACAATAAACTTTCTAAATGGTAAGAAAGTGGAGACAGAAGACTGAAGAGTGGAAGCAGTAGTAGACATAGTATGAGTTTCATCCAGATGTTTTAATTTTGAAGAAATCATGGTAGCCTTTTTATTAATACTTGAATTATTAGAAGGTACATGATTCTTATTGAACGAAAAATGACTCCGTCTATTAGGAGGAGTAACAAAACTAGATGAAAACTGCATACTATACACTTGCTTTCTAAACCGACTCTTTGTCTTCTTCTGTCTTCTCTTCTTCATAGGAAAACTCACTTCATCTGTAGACACATTAGCACAGATATCAAAAGGTTTGAGCTTGAAAGGATTAGACTGAGTATGATTAGAAACTTCCTCAGATTTTGCAGATGACTCAAGATTAGGATTTTGCTTTTTCAAATCAATTTGTTTTTGAAAATGTCGCAACATTGATTCAACACCCTGAGTAAAACGAATGTTCTTTATATAACTTTCAGTAACTGAAGGAGTAGCAATCTTTTGATTCTTACCAGCATAATGTAGTCCCTCTTCATATACAGATAGTCTTTCAACTAATCTGTCGTAACTTTTAGTTAAAGAACTACACTTGCTAGACCAAAATTTTGAATCACATTTATGTTGAGCTAGTTCTACTCTCAGTTGTTTGATTGTATTTTGAAATTGTTTATTAACAGATTCATGTTTCTTCTTTAAACAAATAATTTCATCTTGTAAAGAATTATCTGAGACTTTAGAAGAACCAAAAGAAGATGATCCATGTATTAATTCATCTGACTGTGACTTCTGAGATTCACTTGCCTTCTGAGATTTAGATGATTCACAAATAACAGGTAGTGTATCATCAACTACTTTCAACTGATATGGTTTCAAAACGTCAGTTGAAGACATAGCTGATGGTTCCTTATATGCCACATAACCATCAGATGTGACAACTCTGAAAATTTCTTCCTGTTCATCATCTAAGCCATCAGAGTATACATTTGAAGATGAATTCTGAGTTGTGGATGACTTCATAGGTACAGAATCACATTGAGAATCTGGTATGTCAAAAATAGAGTTCGACACAGACGAAACTAATTCATTTAGTATTTCGGAAACCAAAGAATTTGAATCTGTCTCAGAAGAATCCCAAGTTAAAAAATTCTTACTCTTAGAAAGAAGAATTTCATTTTGTTCTGATAACTCTTTAATTTTGATTTCTAATTCAGAAATTTTGGCTTCAAGTTCTAGTGTCGGAACATATGGTTTTAACATACCATCATATTCACTTTGTGATTCTGACTGTACAAACAAATCTGAAGAATCCATTGTTGCAGGTGATTTGATTTTCAAATTTTCAGAGCTATATACAAATTTAACTCTGTGATATTTTTCACCATGATACAATGGATCATGCTTCTTTATCTCCTGCATTTCAGAAAACTCTTCTTTCATTTCAAAACCTTTTAATATTCGAAATCGAGCACTCATTCTTAAATCAGTGAGATCATAAAATGCAGGTTTTTCCTCTAAGGCCTTTTTCAAATATTGAGGATTTTTAAAACCAAGACCTTCTTTTGAAAATAAGTCTCTATCTGCATATGGTTTATTGAGAAAAAATGTGTGCTCAGATTGTCCAATCTTGTACAGTTTAAAGTTCAATTCTGAAATTGTTTTGTTTAACGAAGAAGCATTATCTTTTTCTGATATTAAACTGAGAGTTAGAAACTCAATTTCTGACTTTAAAACTTTATTTTGTTGTTGCAGATACTCAAGTTCACTTACTGATTCATTCAACTTATCAACCATAGACAGAAGATTATCTCTTTGTTGAGTTAAATCAGTAAGTTCTTGAGTTTGCTTTGAAATGACAATTTCAAGTTCTTGATTTTTCAAATGAATTGGGTTTGTCATTTCAAGCAATTTATTTTTGAATTCTATGAAATGAGGATCATTTACCATTTGAGGATCAGCAGCTTTCTCTTCCTCATCATCTGACTCCTCCTCCATCAATGCCATGAAACACATTTGTGCTTGATCTTCTGTATCTGAAACATCAAGCCACTCTTCATCATCAGCCATTAGCACTAACCCTTGCTCCTGTTTTTCTGCCAATTCTAACTTTTTCTTGAGAATTTCAACTTTTGACATCTTCGCTGGACATATCCTTGCCACATGCCCTTTTTTCCGCACTTGAAGCATGTGATGTTGTCATTTGTCTTCTTCTCCTCAGCAACCTCAGCAGTTTCCTTTTCTTCTTCAACTCCATTGTTGGCATATTTATCAACATAGTTACCTGAATTTCTTTGAGCATACATCTGACCTTGATTGAGGTTGCCACTTCTGTTGAAATTCCTTCCTCTGGATGCAAATCGTCTGTTGTTGGAACTTGGTTTATTGTAGTATTTCTTTCTGTATGCTTCTGTTAAAGTCAGTAAGCTTTGAAACATCAAATCTCTTTCTTCATCCTCACTTTCTTCTTCATCCTCATCATCATCTACTTCAAACACTTTTGCCTTACCTTTCTTGATAACACTCTTTCCTTTCTTTCTTTCAGTTAGTAGTGCAAGAGATTCTTGTTCAGCTTTTTCTTTCTTCTGTTTTTCCAACACAGCTTCTTCAACTTCTTCTTCGAACAGCTTCAAATTCTCAAATACTTCGTATACTTTGTGCTCATTTAGTGCTTTGTGTTGCTTTACAAATCTGGTAAATGGCTTCCATTCTAAAGACAGATTATTTATGAACTTTACACTAAAGTCCATCTCTGATCTATGAATTCTGTTCTTCTTCATGTCATTCATTAGTATAACAAATCTGTCATAAGCATCTTCCAGAGATTCACCATCCTTCATCTTGAAGTTTTCATACTTGTCCATCAGAGTAGTTATCCTTAACTGATTTCCCACTTTAGATCCGAGCATAATCTTTTCTAACTGATCCCAGATGGACTTTGCTGAATCATCATAGCTATCAAGTTTTCTGTATATGTCATTCGGGATTGCTTGAATCAAACAATTCCGTGCTTCCAGATCTATCAAGTATTGGGTTTTCTCAGCCTCATCCATCTCTTCAACCTCTTTTACTACTCTCATTCCATTAACTGTATGCATAGGCAATGGTTTTGCTCCATAGTCAATTGATTTTAAAATCAGATTGCCTTTGTCTTTTCTCTTTATGAATAGTCTGAATCTTGCCACCCATAGTTCATACTCGTCTTTGAACAACACTGGTGCTTTAGAGTCAGATCCCATTGCCAAATCTTCTCTTTTGTTGATTGGATTCATGTTGTAATTCAGGATCTCTTCTACTACTTTTCTCAGATTCTCAACCTTTTAGATGTTTCGAGTGTGAATAGTGACACTCGAGATGTTGCCAGAAACTCGAGATACTGTCTCGAGTAAAGTACACTCCCAACTCGAGATGATGTCTCGAGTGATAAACAGTGGTACTCGAGATACTGTCTCGAGTGATGAACAGTGTTACTCGAGATACTGTCTCGAGTGATGAACAGTAATACTCGAGATACTGTCTCGAGTGTACTATCTCGTGATAGGATCAACACTTGTGAAGTTGTCTCGAGTGATGAACAGTATCACTCGAGATGATGTCTCGTGTCTTTACACGCGTTATAAGACGACAAATACTCGAGATGACTTTCCTTGTCTTGTACTCTAACAACCAACTCGTGACTTATCTCGTGACTTAACCAATCACGACTCGATATGCCTTCACGTAGTCTCGAGATGAGTCACGAGACATATGAACATACAATAGACTCGAGACATATGAAGATACACTAGACTCGAGACATATGAAGATGAACTTTTTCTCAAAAATCTAGCTAAAAACTTCAATTTTATCTCAAATCCTATCTTAATCTTGTACAAAAACACTCAAATATCACTCTAGTTCATGAATTCAGACATGAATTCATGAAAAAATCATCAAACAACTCAAAAACTCTTCAAGTCTTCATGAACCTCCATTGATGACTATCTTCAAAACTTCAAATCTTCAAATCTTTACTTCAATCCATGAGAATCTTCATCAAAAATGTAGTAGATCCAGCTCTGATACCAATTGTAAATGTAAAAGAATCCAAATCTAACACAATCTCATCAAGATTGTGATAGAAAGTGTATGAACATGAAAGAGAAAAATGTAGAGAGAGAAAGATGTAGAAAGATGTAGAGAGAAAGTCACAAGTCTATCTCATTCCAAATGATACGTCTGAAGTACAATACAAAGGCATTGGGGTATTTATACCCCAACCCTAGGAAATAGAAAGTTACACTCCAAGTCCCTCAACTTCTTATATAAACTTTACATTAACATCCTCAATGCAACAGTTTAAACAATTAAGGAGTAATTGGGAAAAAGAGAAACTTCCCGGGTTATGTGACGAAATCTGTTCTGATCTGAGAGAGAGTGTATTCCAAAATCGTGCTCGATTCAAGATCATAGGTCGCTGTATCTATTACCAAAAAGAAAAAGAAAAAAACAAAAACGAACTAAAGAAAATAAACCCAACTAAAGCAATAAAAAAGTACTTAGTCCTATACAAACCAAACGAAAAAAAAAAAATTGTTCAACCAAACCAAACACACCAAACAACGCAGTTTAAAGCTCAAAGTAGAGTACAACCCAATCGACTCAAATAAAACCGATTAGTTACGGTTTTCAAAAGCCCATTCATCATAGGCTGAGTAGCCAGCGGGACCGTCATCACTATCACGCCAAACGGGATGAGGTTCGAGAGTAGCCGAGGGAGCATGTCCCACGCTTTCAAAGTACTCGCTCATCGACGCGGTGACCCAAGACAATTCCCGACGAACACCATACATGTCATACGAAATCCGATCAAGTCGCTCCATGATTTCGTGATGCTCAACTCCCATCTGTTCCGATAATCCTTGAATAGCTTCATGAATAGATCCCGATCCTTGTTGATTTGCCGGTGGAGGATTGCTCGATTGCCCCGGAAAGGTTGGTTGAGGCGGTGAAGTAGCCATTCCGATCGGCCCTTCATTGGGTGTAGCATCCCCAATCCAAACAAAAGTACCCCTTCGAGATCCCGGTGCAAGTAGCTTCATAGAACGAAAAAGAACTTTATCGAGAAATCCCATAGGAGACAACTTGGTGAGAGTTTCACAAACGTCCGATGTAAGGGTTCCCAACTTCTCCGCTATAACCGTAATGAAATGTCCCCCCACAAAGGCTCGTTCCGGCCTTATCATGCACCTTGCCGGCGCCTTGGAACATTTTTGCCATCACAAAAGAGAGGTTGGTTATTGCGTTCCGATCGACCAATCGTGAAAGAAGCCAAAGATCACCTTCCGGCACCTTTTCCTTGATCGCTTTCCGGTAAGCAAGTGAAAGAACTAGCATCCGATGAAGAAGGCGATGTTCGGGTAGAATGATAGAACTTTCCTAGGTATTGGACTGTAGATACGGTCCCGATCCAATGGTGGCCCAAAAATCCGCACCCGAGAACTCGGCACTAGGCTCGCAAGCAACGGTTAGGAAGTAATGAGAAAATATTCGGACCTCGACTGAGCCACCGTGAAGAGTCCGAGCAACACTCCAAAACGAGGTAGTGTAACCCCATTCCATTCTCCAAGCAAACGGAATCGTACACAAGGTCCATCAAATCTATCTTCATCATATGCCTCCACATCAAAGCTAAATGTAGCCAAAAATTCTAGCACAAGCTCATAGTAGATCGGCTCGTGAGTTTTTAGTGCTTTTTCCCAATCGTTGCCCACAAAACGAAGTACACCAAAGTGATCGCGGTACTCTCTCCTCAAGAGGCTTGAAAGCCTATCCCCAAATCCAATTTCCTCAACAAAGTGCAAGTCTAGAATCGATCCAATCTCAACGTCCCGCTTTTTCAAGCGATCAAGCTCAATCATCAAAGACATCTTTTCGCTACACAAGATGTTATCGGAATCAAAAGACAAGCATGGGTGGTCTTGAACATTGCGAGAAGATGAAGCTCTCTACACAAATAAAAACCATATGCATTAATCACCACAATGCTTATAATCTCCCTTCCCCACACTTGAGTTGAAACACATCACAATATTATAAAACTAAACTCAAGTGTGTACATCTAAACAAATCAAGGTAAGAGACATCCCCCCTCATAAACATTAAAGAAATCCTCACCTAAGAAACCCCCCTTTTTGGGCACATTCATAAGTTTAAACAACTAGCGCTTGTAAGGATCTTCAAATTAAAGCAATTAGAGGAGAAATACATACCTTTGACGCCATGGAATTGAAGAATGGGAAGAGGATTGCAGAGAAAAACCAAAGGGAAGGGGAGGAATACTGAAAATAGGGTTTTAGAAATCAATTTTAAACCTTTCGTTTCGAACTTCGCGTCGCGAAATAAAGAACCTCGCGTCGCGAAGTTGTAACTGTTGCACTATTTTCAGAATTCTCCTCCTTCACGATAGCGAAACTTGAAAAGTGGCGATCGCTAAACTACAACAGGACGGGAACTTACCTAGCCTACTCACTTCGCGTCGCGAAAGTTAAAACTTCGCGAACGCAAAGAGGCTTCTGTTTGGCTTTTGTCAAACATTGATCGGGTTGTGATTTCCTTTGACTAACGCTGCAAAATTGATTAGAAAACATACAAAAACAAAAATAACTAATGAAAACACGGGTTGCCTCCCGAGAAGCGCTTGTTTTTGTAACGAGTCACGAGCCGGACTCGGGAGATCAACTAGGTAATTGGTTTTTCAAAAAGATGATAGACCTCGCCATTTCTGACCGGGTCATTTTCATTATAAAGTTTTAGTCTATGGCCATTTACCTTGAATTCTCCTCTTTCGGTCATTAGGTCCACATATCCGGAGGGATAAGCTTTTAAGACAACATATGGACCTATCCACCGTGACTTTAACTTACCAGGGGAAAATTTAAAGCGAGTTTGATACATCAGTACCTTGTCCCCCTCCTTGAACACTTTTACTTCTTTTAGATGCGCATCGTGCCATTTCTTTCGCTGTTCCTTGTAGATCTTCGAGTTTTCATATGCAAGAGATCTAAGTTCCTCCAATTCATGCAAGCTTATCAATCTTTCTTTACCACTTGCAATGTCATCCAAGTGAACTTTCTTTAGTGCCCACAATGCTTTGTACTCGAACTCGAATGGGAGGTGACACGCTTTCCCGTAAAGCATTTGATAAGGAGTGCTCCCAATCGGTGTTTTGTAGGCCGTACGGTATGCTCATAGTGCATCTTCAAGCTTTTGCGACCATATCTTCGGGTTGTTATCGACTGTCTTTTCCAAGATCCGTTTCAATGCCCGATTGGTATTTTCCGCTTGTCCATTTGCTTGCGGATGATAGGGGGTCAAAAACCTATGATGTACCCCATACCTCTTTAAGGTCTTTTCCAAGAGGTAATTTGCAAAATGAGTGCCTCTATCGCTGATGATCGCCTTCGGACATCCGTACCTACACACAAGAGGTTTCACGAAGTCAACAACTACCTTAGCATCATTCGTGGGCGAAGCCTTTGCTTCGGCCCATTTGGAGACATAATCAACTGCCACAAGGATGTGTTTGTTGCCTTTGGAATCGGGGAAGGGTCCCATGAAATCGATTCCCGAAACATCAAACACTTCACTAACGGAGATGCTCTGTTGAGGCATCTCATCTTTCTTTGTGATATTGCCTGCCCTTTGACAGGCATCACAAGATTTTATTAAAGTGTGAGCATCCTTGAAAATCGTAGGCCAATAAAATCCTGATTCGAGGACTTTTCTGGCAGTGAGACTGGCTCCAAAATGGCCTCCCGTGGGGCCTTTGTGATAGTTATCGAGAATGTCCCAAGCAGCAGAGCTTGAGACACATCGACGGGGCATCCTATTAGGTCATATTCTAAACAAATGGGGTTTGAACAAAAACTAATGCTTTAGGTCTGAGAAAAACTTACCCTTTTGTTGATGAGTCATACCTTTCACGAGAACGCCGGCGGCAAGATAGTTGGCATAATCTGCATACCAAGGTATAGGGTCTTCTCCTATGGTCTTAATCATATTGAGGTCCTCATCAGGGAATTTATCCCTGATGACTTCTATGCCCCCGGAATCCATGTCTGGATTCTCTAGGCAAGACAGATGATCAGCAGCCAAATTTTCAGCGCCTCTCTTATCTCTTACCTCTATATCAAACTCTTGCAACGGAAGTATCCATCGTATGAGTCTGGGCTTAGCATCTGGCTTAGCAAAGAGGTATTTAAGGGCAGAGTGATCCGTGTAAACTATGATTTTGGACAACACAAGATAGGATCGGAACTTCTCAATGGCAAAAACGACCGCTATAAGCTCCTTTTCAGTCGTGGTGTAGTTTTCTTGGGCATCGTTCAGAGTTCGACTCGCATAGCAAATCGGTTGAAAATGATTGTTTTTACGCTGCCCAAGAACTGCACCAACGGCGTAATCGCTCGCATCAAACATAATCTCAAAAGGTTGATCCCAATCAGGTGGGATCATAATAAGGGCATTAGTCAAATGATGTTTCAAAGTTTGAAACGCAGAAATGCACTTCTCATCAAAAATGAAAGGTGCATCTTTTTCAAGAAGTTTAGATAGGGGTCGGGTTATTTTTGAAAAATCCTTAATAAATCTCCTATAAAACCCGGCATGCCCCAAGAAACTTCTAACCCCCTTTATGTTTGTAGGTGGAGGAAGCTTCGATATGGTGTCTATCTTAGCTTTATCCACTTCCAAACCGTCTTTTGAGATTTTGTGCCCAAGAACTATACCTTCTCTTACCATAAAGTGGCATTTCTCCCAGTTGAGAACCAAATGAGATTCCTCGCATCGAGCTAAGACCCTGTCTAAGCTGTTTAAACAATCATCAAAAGAGTTACCGAAAATAGAGAAATCATCCATAAAGACCTCCATACAATCCTCTATCATATCCTGAAAAATAGCCGTCATGCATCGCTGAAATGTAGCGGGTGCATTGCACAAACCAAAAGGCATGCGTCTATAGGCAAATGTTCCAAAGGGACAGGTAAAGGTCGTTTTCTCTTTGTCCTCGGGATCAATGGGGATTTGGAAGTATCCCGAAAATCCATCCAGGAAGCAATAGTACTCATTTTCGACCAATCGTTCAAGCATTTGATCAATAAAACGCAGAGGGAAATGGTCTTTTCTAATGGCATCGTTAAGCTTCCTATAGTCTATGCAAACTCTCCACCCGGTAACAGTACGGGTGGGAACTAACTCATTGTTATCATTCGTGACAACTGTGAGTCCTCCCTTTTTGGGAACCACCTGAATAGGGCTTACCCATGGTCTATCAGAAATGGGGTAGATTATTCCGGTATCAAGCAGTTTGATAACCTCCTTTTTCACAACCTCTTGCATTTTCAGATTAAGCCTTCTTTGTTTTTGCACGCACGGTTTAAAATTATCTTCCATTAAAATTTTGTGTGTGCAAAACGAAAGGCTTATTCCGGGAATGTCTGAGATTTTCCAAGCTAGGGCCTTTTTGTGCTTTTTCAAAACTGCAATAAGTCTTTCTTTTTCATTGGTTGTTAGTAAGGCAGAAATAATTACGGGGAGAGAGTTGTTACCTTCAAGAAACTGGCACTCGAGGTGTTCGGGTAGGTCCTTTAATTCTAGATTTGGCGGTTCCTCCAAAGAGGTTCTCACCCTAACTTTATCTTCCTGCTTTAACTCCTCGAATTCCTCTTCTTCTCTCTCCATGGTTTCATCCCATCTTTTCTCAATGGAGAAGCTTTCTTCCAATTCACCTGATTCAAAAAGATGATCATTAAGTTCTGATTCAAACGGTTCAGTGAAGTCATCTAAGCGGTCTAGAGCATTTATAGATCCACAGTCTAGAGTCCCGTCAATGGAAAGAGTGATACGGTCTTCATCAATTCCTAGACTAAGTTCCCTTTTGGCAACATGGATAATAGCACTGGCCGTGTTGAGAAACTGACGACCAAGGATTAGAGGAATTTTAATCTCGTCCTTTATGTCCAAGATCACAAAGTCGGTGGGGAAAGTAAACTTATCCACCCGCACCGTGACATCCTCAGCTATTCCTACAGGGTATTTTATGGATCTATCAGCTAGTTGTATAGTCATTCGTGTGCATTTTAGATTTTCTAGTCCCAGCTTTTGGTAAAAGGATAACGGCATTAGGTTTATACTGGCTCCTAGGTCTGCTAGGGCTCTACATGAAACACTTTTACCAAAGTAGCAAGGAATAATAAAACTCCCTGGATCACCCTTTTTGAGGGTGTCCGAAAGTGTGGCTGAGCATTCGACGTTCAAAAATGCTATTTCTTCTGCTCCCATCCTTGCTTTATTAGCCACCAACTCCTTGAGGAATCTTGCATAACTCGGTACACCTGCAATCAAGTCCACAAGTGGTACACTAATATCTACTCGTTTTATTAAGTCAATAAACTTACGATACTGGGCATATTTCTTCTCTTTCCGTAGTCGTGCAGGATATGGCACTCGTGTAGGCACATGTGGTGTTGCAGACTCCTTTGGCCTGACTGCTTCATCCTTGACTTCTTTTGTCGGGCGTGATGATAATTCGACCTCCGATTCGATAACCTACAAATTAGGAATTTGTTTAGTTTGAGGCATAGGTGGCCCTACAACTACCTTACCTCCTCTCGTGGTTGTGAACACTTCAGCCTGTGCTTCTGTCTCCATATGAGGAAATGTTTCCTTGACATCTCGGAGGAACTAGTCTGTGCTCCTATGTAATCCTGCAACAAAATTTACAAACCCTTGAACGTTCTGTTCGACGTCAGCACCCTTCTTTCCTTGTTCTTGTGAGAATTGATGGAACAATTGTTCGATTATTCCGCTATGTGGCTCTGGTTGCGAAAGAGGGGTTGGCTTCCAAGTGGAGTCCTCAGTTGAACTAGCATGCTCCTCAGATGATGAAACTACATTCAGATGTGCTGGTTGCTTCTCCTCTTGTTCCTCGTCAGTGGACCAATCCAGATAATGCGCTTCCATGTCGTCCAAGAGTTTACGTGCTTCTTTCACTGACTTATACGGAAAAATACCTCCACAAGATGGGTCTAACCTTAATCGAGAATTGTTAGTCAATCCAGCATAAAAAAATATTCATCATCTCATTGTCATCAATGCCATGGTTTGGAAATATCAAGAATAAATCTTTGTACCTTTCCCAAGCTTTCACAAGGTTGTCTGTTCCTTGTTTAAAGTTTCGGATTTCAGCTTTTATTTTGTTAACCCTGGAAATGGGAAAGTACCTTGACGAAAAGGCAGATTTTAAATCGTCCCAGGTTGTGATGGATCCTGGGGGTAATTTTTTAAACCAGTCTTTTGCCTTATATGTCAAGGTAAAGGAGAATACTCGAAGTTTTACCTCATCCTCCCTGGTATTGAATAGATCACAGATGTCCTCGAACGCTTCAAGGTGCTGATAAGGATTTCCGCTTGGCTCTTCGTCAAATGATATGGTGTTGATCATTTTGATCAGCCCTTTGTTGATTTCCACCATTTTACCTTCGGTCTTTTTGATTGCGGATCTCGAGGTGAACTGTACTTCAGACCGCTTACCCACATGGGTTGATCGTCTGCCATCCTGACAACTCAACAAACGATTACGGGCAACTTGCGGGAAACAAAGAGATAAAATAAAATAAAAATAACTAACTAAGCTAGAAAGCGAAAAACTTTCAAGGGAAAGAATCCCTCACAAGGATCGATTAACAAAACTAATAAAGACTAAAATCTAACAACTACCGTTCCCCGGCAACGGCGCCAAAAACTTGATGCGGTAATTATTGTATATAAAAAGCGAAACAAATTTTAACCTCTAATGCCTAGCCACTGTCTTACCACATTTACAGGCAAGCGTACCTGATCGTGAGTAATATAGTGTAGGAAAGTCCAGGTATCGTATCTACCACTGGGAACGGTCAAGTTATCGTAGACTGTTAATCTTGACTAGTTTAATTAACCTAAATCTTTGGGGGTTTTTTATGAAAAAGGTTTAATAACTAAAAAGACAATTAAATTGACTAAGAACTAAGAAAGCAATTAAAAGAGTGATTAAAACTATATGAAGGAAAACAGTAGTACTTATCATGGTATAGTGAATCCCCAAGTGGATGATTTAAACAAGCCAAAGGTTTGGTTGTTTCGGTTATTGTAGGAATTTAAGTCTGAGACACCCTAACATGTGACTATTATGGCTATCAACTAGGTCTTGGTCCTCCTAGTCCCAATACATAGGTCGTTTGTCAGACAATGTAGTACCGGTCACCCAATCCTATCTCTATTGCATGGTATTCTACTACCTGGTCGCTTTCGGTCCGAGTAACCACCTAACACAACTCTCCGGAACGAAGGGTAGGTCAAGAAAGGTTGATTAACCTATCGGAGTCTATCTATCTTGGTCAAACAGATACACCCAACCAACGAGTTCAAATAACCAAACAATAAGAATCAGATCGGAACCATAACACACATTCAATTAACCAAAAACAAACCAATAAACATTAAATCATAAAATCATCATCCATAATGGTTCATCGACCACAATAAGTACCACTATAAAAGACTACTTACTAAACATAGTAAAAACAGAAAATATGAGAAAAGAAACAGACATTATACCGACAGTACAACGACGGACGATCGAAGATCGAACCCGAAGCGTATCGGCACAATAATCTTCTCTCTTCCTAACACAACAGAACTCAGGACTCAATACAAAATAGACTCTCTACGTGTATATGTGTCACAACTGAAGGAGGAGGCTGGTATTTAAAAGGAGAGATCAGTGCCCATTTCGCGTTCGCCAAACGGCCCTTTCGCGGCGCGAAGTACTCAGGGTAAACCCTAGATTTCGAACTTAGCTAACTTGGCGGTGCTAAACTTGAAAACTCACGATCGCCAAAAGGCTACTGGATTGTGTTTGTGCATTTTTCACGTTTTCTCGCATTTTTCCGTACTTTTCCGTTCCACGGCCTCCAAATCCTACAAAAGCAATAATAAGTCCAAAAGGTGAGTGGAATGATCAGAAATGGGTGAGAAATGGGGTAAAGTCATACAATTAAGCTCAACCAAAACATGTATTGTAACACCCCGCTAAAGCAGAAACACGAGGTGTGACAGATAAGATTTCAATGCGATAGGAGATAAACAACATCAACCATTCATATCAAAAGATTTAATGTTTACAAATTGTATTACAACCAACTGAAGTTCAACATTACAAACATGACAAAATAAATATAGTCTTGGTTGATGCCAACAAACGCGCAAATTAAGCTTTTTCATTTACCTTCTGATTTCCTGAAAAGCATGTTAAAGCAAGCGTCAACTACGAGAGTTGGTGAGTTCACAGGTTTTTCATATGCACAAAACAGTTTAGATGCAACAAAGTTTTAGTGAATCTTTTTATTCACTCAAATTTTCATAAACAACTATAGTGAACCTTTTTGTCCACTACCGTTACAAGCCTTATCATTAGTGAACGTTTTTGTTCACTCCATTTCAAAGCTTAGTAACAAAACATGAGAAAATTCCCGGGTTAACGTTAATCACATGATAATTATTCGTTGAGTCACTACTAAGCCTAAAATACGACATGCTACGCCCCTGTTCTACCTCAGCGGTGGGACTAAATCCCACATGTGTAGAACTTTTATTCAATACAGTGCACCTATTTCTCGTCAGTATAAGGTGGGTATGACAACCAAATAGCGCTATCCACTAGTATTATAGGCCCATTGTTATGAGTTGATACTGTTGGGAATCGAGGGATACAAGAACATGCACAGCGGAATAAAACCCGATTCCCAATCGAGGATCCAATCCCAAACCATACAGACACAATAAAGGGTGTTTTGGTGGATTACCTTTGCGAATAATAACTCCGAAACGCAAGCAGGGGGTACACTGCTACTGGCACCGGTTGAGAGGGTTGCTAGACCACCGTGGATCACTCCAAAAAACGACTCCTGATCTCTGTCTGGATGTTGGCGCCGGTTTTTGGGTAGGGAGAGAGAGAGAGAAAAGCTTTCTTGGGAATAAAGGAATTAAACTTATAATTATGAACCCTTAACCCTTTATTTATATGGACAAACCTGGCAGTGTTTGATTCCATATATAATTCTTGGTAATTATCTCTGAAATAACTTCCATAATTATCCTTTTTAATTAATCTAACTGATTAATTAATTATAAATAATTCAACTAATTATTTATTTATTTCTTTTCTCTCTAAATAATTGATTGACCAATTAATTATTTCCCATAATCCAAACATTCTCATTTTGGTGTGTAGCAGTGTGACCTACTAGTGTCTTATAACATTGGACACGATAACCCTGTTACTGTCTCGCACATAATCCTAACAGATAGTAGTTACCGGGGACTTAAACTTTTATACTCAATATATCATGTATCATAACATTGCAAAATTTTACTCACATCAAGATTTATTTCACAATATAAATCAACAATTCATTCGTTAAACATGCTTTTCACCCCAAATACATAAAAACGGTAAAAGAGGGGCTGTGAATACTCACCTCGATAAATTAGCGATTTGAACAACGATAGAGTGCGTATCCCCGATTCCAAGCCTACTAGTGCCCTATATAATTCATAATTAATGTAAGTCTTAAATCAACGGTCAACACCTAGCTACGTCTCTACCGATATCCTATTATAATGCCTTTATGCAACTTATTTAGCCCAACTTAGTATAAAATAGGTTTTGATAGTTTTATAATAACATCCAATTGAATGGGAAGTCTTGAAGTTCATAAATCAAACTTTTGAAGAAATTTCAGATTCTGACAGATTCGTAGTGTTGTAAAAATGTCACTTTTAAGCTTGGGTCCAAAAGGGGAAAAGTTCCCAAATTTTTATCCACTGATTTTGAGTGTGTTAACAACATTCCCACCAAATTTTATAATTTTTAGAGGTGTTTATTGTTGGGGATCGGTGCGAACAAACGCGCAGCGGAAAACAAACAAACAATCCCCAATCGAGGATCCAATCCTAAACCATATAGATACATGAAAGGGGGTTTTAGGGTGTTTTACCTTTTGTGAAAAACTTTACTGGAAAGCTTGCAGGGGATACACCGCTACTGGCACCGTTGAGAGAGTTGCTAGACCACCACCAAGGATTACCCGAAAACAAAACGCGAACCTTCCTCTTACTGGTTTTAGCGCCGGTTTTGGGAGAGGGAAAGAGAGAGAGTTTTCCGAATTATCAGTTGTTATTATTAATTCATCAAAACCCCTAAGCCTTTATTTATATTGATGATATCAATCAAATAAGGCAGTGTTTGATTCCAAATCAAATACCTGATAATTATCAAATAGATATTTTCCATAATTATTCTCTTTGATAATTACCCTATTAATTAATCTAACTGATCAATTAACCTATAAATAATTTAACTAATTATTTATTTCTTTTTCTCTCTAAATAATTAATCAATTAATTATTTCCCATAATCCAAACATTCTCATTTTGGTGTGCAGCAGTGTGACCTACTAGTGTCTTATAACATTGGACACGATAACTCTGTTACTGTCTCGCACATAATCCTAACAGACTCCCACTTGTGCTAGACATGTAACTGAACTGTTATCATTCGCCTAAGGAGGTCCCTAGCCAGACACTTAGGTTAACCAGGTTATAAGATCTCTTATATCCAGAGATACAATTCACGCTTGAATTTGTACACAGGTTTATTCCTTTTGCACACGATATTTCTAAAGTGATTTAAGACATGGAGTGGAGGATTCATTTCTTAAAATCAAGTATTTCTTGACTCTGATTTCGATTGCCTGCAGTAACGGATATTACTAAATAACCCCTGTTATTCTATCCGAGCGTGGCCACGCGTTTTCTGCCAATCTTAATCGTCAAGGGGCCCGGAAATATCTCTCTTTTGAAAGAGGTGCAAATCCCTTCTTGACTACTTGCATTTGGATCCACGGCTTCCGCTGCAACTAGTCACGTCCCGTATGGCCACCCAGTTACGGTGCAGCGTTAGTACGTGCTAAGAGTACAGTGTTCCTCGTGTTCCCAAACCAAGTATCTCAGGTCTAAGGACAACCTATCAAGTCAGTGCTTATGACTAAGGCTCCATGAAGCAGACTTGATTACTGGTCACTTCCAATACCCAAACACTCTGATGAGTATCTACAAACACTTGGTCACATCACTTGTGCTTTTATTCTTTACTTCGAATAAATCATCAAGTATTTATAGTAGCGTAAAACTCCCTATTGAAATTCCCATTTCAATAAGTGGCTACGGAAATTTAGATTTCATACAAGACTTTGTAGAATCAAGGATACGTTAAATATGCGAAAAATAGTTAATTTAGAACAATCATGAAATTAAAACCTCCATTTATTTCCAACACACTGTGAAATAAAAACTTTACATGATTACATTGTTTCTAAATTAAACTATAGCAATAATTAATAAACTAAGCACTAGCTACTGGTTTCCAGGTACTGCATCC
This sequence comes from Centaurea solstitialis, assembly GCA_030169165.1. Classification (NCBI taxonomy): domain Eukaryota; kingdom Viridiplantae; phylum Streptophyta; class Magnoliopsida; order Asterales; family Asteraceae; genus Centaurea; species Centaurea solstitialis. The sequence goes on from CM058045.1 coordinate 35,234,300, forward strand.
CAATGGAATTTGCATGTGCCTCATGCTTTGCCCTTGCTAGTGGCTTTGTCAGCGGATCTGCGACATTGTCTTCTGTTGGAATCTTGCATATTCTCACATCTCCTCTTCCAATGATCTCTCGGATGAGGTGATACTTTCTGAGCACGTGTCTCGACTTGTGATGCTCTCTAGGTTCCTTTGCTTGCGCCACGGCTCCTGAGTTATCACAGAATATATCTATCGGTCTCGAGATACTGGCAACTACTCTGAGATCCGATAGAAAATTCCTCAGCCAGTCAGCTTCCTTTGCCGCATCACATGCTGCAATGTACTCTGCCTCTGTAGTTGAGTCTGCAATCGTGTCCTGCTTCGAGCTCTTCCATGAGATCGCACCTCCGTTTAGGGTAAAGACATACCCTGACTGTGACCTGAAGTCATCTCTGTCGGTCTGGAATCTAGCGTCAGAGTACCCGGTGACACTAATTTCATCCTCAGTACCTCCAAAGACCAAGAACATTTCTTTCGTTCTTCTCAGATATTTGAGAATGTTCTTGACAGCCACCCAATGGGGCTCACCTGGATTCTGTTGGTATCTGCTCGTGACACTTACTGAGTAAGCAACATCGGGCCTAGTACATAGCATGGCATACATAATCGATCCAATTGCAGAAGCATATGGGACTGATTTCATCCTGTCCTGATCTTCACTAGAAACAGGACACTGTGTTTTACTTAACACTATGCCATGTTGCATTGGAATGAATCCTTTCTTGGATTCATCCATCCTGAATCTCTTCAGTACTTTGTCAATGTATGTACTCTGACTAAGTCCGATAAGCCGCTTAGATCTATTTCTGTAGATCTTTATACCTAGTATATAAGCGGCTTCTCCAAGGTCTTTCATCTGGAAACATTTACTTAACCATTCTTTAACACTCTGTAAAGTTGGTACATCGTTTCCTATGAGTAGTATGTCATCTACATACAAGACCAGGAAGGTTACTATGCTCCCACTGAACTTAGTGTAAACACATGGCTCAAACTCACTTTTAGCGAAGCCAAACTCTTTGATTCGCTCATCAAAGTGTAAGTTCCAGCTTCGAGATGCTTGCTTCAATCCATAAATAGATTTTAGCAGTCTACATACCTTATTAGGATTCTTAGGATCTTCAAACCCCTCTGGTTGTTCCATATAGACGTCTTCTGTTAACTTTCCATTCAGAAAGGCTGTCTTGACGTCCATTTGCCAAATCTCGTAGTTAAAGTACGCTGAGATGGCCATAAGAATCCTAATTGACTTTAACATGGCCACTGGTGAAAAGGTTTCGTCATAGTCGATACCATGAGTTTGCGTGAATCCTTTTGCGACCAGTCTGGCCTTGAAGGTGTGTACATTTCCATCCATGTCGGTTTTCTTCTTGAAAACCCATTTGCGTCCAACAGCCCTACAGTGTTGTGGCAAATCAGTCAATTCCCAGACTTGGTTGTCATACATGGATTGCATCTCGGCCTTCATGGCTTCCTGCCATTGTTCAGACTCACTGCCTAACACAGCTTCTCCATAGGATGTTGGTTCATTTAAGTCTCCACTGTCTTGAGAGACGAGAAATCCAAGATACCTATCTGGTTCTTGTCTTACCCTACTGGATCTGCGCAGGTCCTGTGTTTGCACTTCCTCAATCGGCTCTGATTGAGGTTCAACATTATTATGTTGAATTTCTGGCTCAACAACTGGTGTAGTGTTTTCTTCGTCTACTATCTGTAGATCTACATCCTTTCTGGTGTTCTCTAAGCTGAGAAACTTCTCTTCCAGAAATTTTCCATTTCGAGCAACAAACACTTTGTTCTCTTCAGGGTTGTAGAAATAATATCCCACGGTGGTTTTGGGATATCCAACGAAGAAACACTTGTCGGATTTGGGTTTGAGTTTTTCTGAGGTAGGTCGTTTGACGTAAACCTCACAACCCCAAATTTTTAGAAAAGATATGTTGGGTTTCTTACCCCTCCATAACTCGTATGGAGTCTTTTCTACCGACTTTGTTGGCGCTCTGTTCAGTATGTGTGCTGCTGTTTCGAGCGCGTGTCCCCAGAATGACACTGGCAGCGAAGAATGACACATCATCGTTCGTACCATGTCAAGCAAAGTACGATTTCTCCTTTCTGATACACCGTTCATCTGAGGTGTATATGGAGGTGTAAGTTGGGATACAATCCCACACTCCATCAGATGATTGTCAAACTCATCACTGAGATATTCGCCACCACGATCTGACCGTAAGAACTTGATCCTCTTGTCAAGTAAGTTCTGTACTTCATTCTGATATTCCTTGAATTTCTCAAAGGTTTCAGATTTATGTCTCATCAAGTAGACATATCCATACCTACTGAAGTCGTCAGTGAAGGTAATGAAGTACCGGTATCCTCCTCTTGCTACATGACTGAAAGGTCCACAAACATCTGTGTGGATTATTTCAAGCAAGTCAGTAGCCCTTTCATTCTCACTGTTGAAAGGTTGCTTTGTCATTTTACCAGATAAACAAGATTCGCAATTATCAAAAGGTTTGAAGTCGAAATTGCCAAGAAAACCTCCCTTTAGGAGTAGTTCAACACGTTTCTTGTTTATATGGCCCAAACGACAATGCCAGAGGTAAGTCTGATCCTCAATATCCTTGGATCGCTTACTTATATGATAGATTTCACTATTGTTGTCTTTAAGATTTACAGTGTATAGACCATCTACAGGTGTAGCTTTAAAATAGAAAATATTATCTTTAAAAACCGAAATCATTTTATAAGAATATTTATAGTAAAAGCCTTGGTCTACCAACAAATCAAAAGACAATACATTCTTAATCATATTTGGAATATAATAACAATTATTCAGTTCCAAAACTAGACCCGAGGGTAAACTAAGACTATAAGATCCCACGGCTTCAGCAATCAACGGAGTGCCTTCGCCCACTCGTAGGTTCGAACGGTCCTTCCTCAGAGTCTTTCTTCTAGTGAATCCCTGTAAATGATTACAAATGTGGTTACCACTGCCTGTATCAATTACCCATGATTCATAAGAAGTGATTAAGCAATCTATCATAAAGATACCTGGAGTATCGGGTAAACCGATATCCATCTGGTCGATGTTCATCGAGTGCTCGCAAATATCCTCGCTGCCGCACTCTGGGCAACTCAGATCTCCCAGCTCATCTATTATATCAGTGTCCATGAGATTCGCAGGTTCGGGTACTGGCTCTAGACTGGCCAGGATATCTTCATGAACTTTATCCACGTCGCTCTTTGGTTCCTTCATGTAGGCACTAGCTGTGTCCTGAACTTCCTTTGTGAGGGAGAACCACATGAGATACACTAACTCTTCCTGAGTCATCTTGTACCCCAGACGTGATAAACATTTAAAAAGCCTTCTCATATCAACAAGATGGTTTTTAACTGACTGACCCTTCTGTAGCTTCAGGGAGAGAATCTCTTGCATGATCAATAGCTTTCCCGTGTGCTTGTAGAGACCTAGCTGGTTCTCCACATCTCTCACAACCTCGTGACATGATTTAACTCTTAAATCTCCCGTGAACTCGGGTGACATAGAGAAAATCAGAATGGACATTACATCCGATTCATCTGTCAAGTATCTAAAATACTCAGCAAATTCCTCTTCAGGGGCATTGCTTTTAGGTCGTGATACGGGTTTGTTGATCACATAAAGCTTATCCTGGGCACTTAAAACGTTCCTTAAGTGTAACTTCCAAACTGGAAAGTTATGGCCAGTAAGCTTCCACTTGCCCATAATAAGGCGAAGTCACTCTTCAGGTGAATAAAACGGAATACTAATTGGAGACATCTACAGAAGAATATAAATTCCACTTTAGTTTATAATTATATAATTCTAATAAATTATTACCCTTAAAATAAATTTATTAGACTAGAATCCATATTTCACATGTGTCGGGAAGCATGTGATCATGTCAAACCGACTCATGCGATCTATGGTAGGTAAAACTATACCAATCGTATTCCTATCTGAAAATACGACTTCTAGATCGTCGGGACATCGGATATTAATAATCCGTGCATATTTAGTCCCTCTAGTGCATTTTGGCCTGGTACCACCCAGTGAATAAATAATTACCAAAATAGATTGCACCACCCGGGACCTGGACAAACTCTGGCCGGTACCACCCGGAGATAATTCGCAGAGTTTTATCTCCTTCCAGTTTCGGTTTGAACACGGGCGTTCATAGTGTGAGCACTTACAACGCCCTATGTACCTTACACCGGAAGTGCCCCTAAAGTGGGTTGCACTTACTAATCTATGATTTTTAACAAGGGTCTAAATTGCCAGTTTTCTATTTCAAAACCTTTGAAAAACTTGATCCAAACACTAACTGTATTTGTATCCTTTTAATTTTTTTAAACAATCCGTTCAAAAAGGGCAATTTATATTTAATAACAATTACGTAAATTAAACAACCACGCAATTTAAATATAAAAAGCACAGTCATAGCTTAAACCCTTAAACTAATGTTGTTTTTTGTGAGCCAACACAAAAACAACGGTCTTAATCCCTAAGTGACAAAAGTCTTCAACTTCTGGCACTCCCACTGGCTCCGAGATCCATGGTCGTCGTCTTGTCTCCGTCTCGATGCAATTAAAGTAATTATTACAAATGGGTTCAAATGGCACGCAGGCCTCCCAACTATTCTAATAAAACGGATAAATAAACACAACCACGGGTCTAAAGGGTTCAGCTATGACTTATCATATAATTAAATAAATTAAAACACATCTGAATTTTAATTTAATAATTATAACACTAATTAATTAAAATAATTAATTAAATCTTATCCTGAATCGTTTTAACCTTTATCTGAAAAACGATCCTTTATTCGAAAAATTATCCGGAAACGGATTTCAAACTGATATCCGTTAATGATAATAACGAAAACTAAATACGCTACCACCGCCGCCCGTGCCTCCTGTAATCGCCGCCGGCAGCGGCGACTTTGATAGCTACCGCCACCGCAACGACCACCAATACCATCGGCGACGGCAGCAGCTAAAAAACCACCACCGCCGCCGCGATGCTTCGACGGAAAACAACGAACGCCGCCACCACCGTAACCGGTGGTGCGGCTGCCCTTGATTCGACAGCGGTGGCTTAGCGCCACCACCACCTTGCGCGGCGTACAGCAACAATACCACCATCGTCGACCGTTAGTGGCAATCGGCCTCCACAGTCGATCGGTGGTCATCAATTGATTGAGGCAACAATCTGTCGCCGCCATCTATCGCCGCCGCCACCACAAAACGGTGGTGCGGCGGTTCGTTTTGCTGAGACCGTCGTCGATTGCCACCACCACCACAAACGGTGGTGTGGTGGCTACAACCAGACAACGCCATCGCCACCATCATCTGCTGCCACCGGCGATTGGCAACGGCGACAGCCGCCACCATCGCTTGGTGGCCCTTTGATCGATCGCTACCACCACCACGTTCGGTGGTGTGGTGTGTGATTTCGACCACAGCCGCAGCCACGATCTGTGGCGTGGCGTGGTGGTGCGATGAGAGAACAGTCGCCGGTCACCACCATCTGTGGTGTCGCCGGCGATGGTGTACGGTGGTCTTGGTGGTTCGGTCGGCTAACTGCCGCCGTTCCACCACAGATTAGGTTTACGAAAAAATTTAATTTTTAACAATTAATGAATCAATAAAAACCAAATTTTTTAACAAACCTAGATATCCTGATCTACAGGTTTTAGGAAGTGGCTCTGATACCACTGTTGGGGATCGGTGCGAACAAACGCGCAGCGGAAAACAAACAAACAATCCCCAATCGAGGATCCAATCCTAAACCATATAGATACATGAAAGGGGGTTTTAGGGTGTTTTACCTTTTGTGAAAAACTTTACTGGAAAGCTTGCAGGGGATACACCGCTACTGGCACCGTTGAGAGAGTTGCTAGACCACCACCAAGGATTACCCGAAAACAAAACGCGAACCTTCCTCTTACTGGTTTTAGCGCCGGTTTTGGGGAGAGGGAAAGAGAGAGAGTTTTCCGAATTATCAGTTGTTATTATTAATTCATCAAAACCCCTAAGCCTTTATTTATATTGATGATATCAATCAAATAAGGCAGTGTTTGATTCCAAATCAAATACCTGATAATTATCAAATAGATATTTTCCATAATTATTCTCTTTGATAATTACCCTATTAATTAATCTAACTGATCAATTAACCTATAAATAATTTAACTAATTATTTATTTCTTTTTCTCTCTAAATAATTAATCAATTAATTATTTCCCATAATCCAAACATTCTCATTTTGGTGTGCAGCAGTGTCACCTACTAGTGTCTTATAACATTGGACACGATAACTCTGTTACTGTCTCGCACATAATCCTAACATTTATCTCATATAAATAATTTTTACAAAATCAGTGTGCACAGCTCACTCTTGAAAATACATGCTTGTAGTGTTTGACTCATAGAGGGTTTGTTACCACTCCAAATCTTAAATTTCAAAAGGGATTTTCAAGATAACATGCATACCTAACTAATGAAACAAGTTTCACTCAAATTTGATGATTTATGAGTGAGGTATGAACTCTTAAATCCATGCATGTGAATCTACCTTTTCTGGACAGTTTGCACTAAGAATTTATTTTCATTGGTTGCACACTCAAAAATCCACCAAATCACATGATTCCAGATTCTTTGGAAAGATACTTCATTAAACTTGAGTCTAGAATCAAGAATTATGCATTTTGAATAAGTTCTCAAAGAGTTATGCATGCAACAAGTTAACATAAGATTTTGACCCGGAGCTGTTGCACCACAAAAAGTTTTGACATAGATGAGGGGTCTATACTTAGTATTTTTCAATGATTCCATTGGGGTTTGAATCTCAACTCACAAAATATAAGTCCCTCAAAAATGTAGATAAAAATAAGTTCATATGAACCCCTTTTGGGTCGTCCAAACACACATGCAACAATCTGTCAGCTTCTGTCCAGATTCAAAACCTACTATTTTTACAAAACACATAGAAATCTTCAAGATTTGGGGTTTCTTTGATACAAAACTAAAATCCCCCAACATATATCAAGTGAATAAAAGGAATGTATCTTAATATCATTAAGATACATGCATGTAATATCCAACAATTTCCAGCCCCATAGGAGCACCAAAAACACCAAAATGTGTGGTTTTCCATACAAATCTTGTGTACATAAAGGAGAGTCATAGAACTTCACCATCTATTGAATGTTTTTATACATTTCCATGGTTCATTCTCATCTCCATACATCAAGATCATCATTCAACCAAAAACAAGGGTTTAAACATCAAGAAGTGCTAGAATCGAAGCTAGAATACTCATACTACTCTTACCTTGATGATTAAACTTTTTAAAGCCTTTGAATCTTTGACTCAATCTTCAAAATATTCAGATTTGTGAGAGGAGAGGGCTGGATTTTCTCGACAGAAATTTGAAATGAGAGAGAAGAGAGAATAGAGAGAGTTTAGAGAATTTTTAAAAGTGTGAAGTGTGTTTAAGAGACTTAATGATTGTGTATGGGAAAAGAAAAGAGAGAGAGAAGGTGTATAGGGGGGGGGGGGGGGGTGGCCGGCCATCATGGGGCCCACCCACCTTTTCTTCTTCTTTTTTGTCTAAAAATTTGCCTAAATACTGTTAAAATCGAACGCAGTGTCGGTTCGCGGTGATTTTTCGGTATAACCGACTTTTTCAAGGATGAATTTAGATGAATTAGCATATTTTATTTTCATTTCTATTAAAATATTAGATTTTATACAGGTTGGCTCTAATTTGGCATTATAAAGTTTCCAGGCAATTTTGGACCGATACGGGCTTTTTCGGGCTGTTTTCGGGACTTCTAGGTTATCGCCTAAATTTTTCGTGTAAACTAACCTTAGTCTTCCTAATAAGTTATATGACTATAGTTTTACTAAAGGGAATACTACTGAGTGATTTAACGAGTCGCTAACCTGAAAGTCGAATTTGGTCGATTGTCACATTTACCCCCTGTTGAAAGAAATTTCGTCCCGAAATTTACTTTTTGCCGCTTCCAAGAGAGTCTTTTGTGAAAAGGCGAGGGTATTTGCTCCTCATAAAGGCTTCCCACTCCCAAGTAAACTCTGGCCCATGCTTTGAATTCCAATGAACTTTGACGATTGGTATCTTGCTGCGCCTTAGCTGCTTGATTTCTCGATCAAGGATTTCAATTGGCTCCTCCGTGGTGCGTAGTTGTTCGTTGACTTGGATTTCCTCCAGAGGTAGGACCACTGTCTCTTCCGATAGGCATTTCTTCAAGTTGGACACATGGAAAGTGTCATGAATAGTGCTGAGCTCTGGAGGTAAGTCCAACCTGTAGGCGACTGGTCCGATTCTTTCTAAAATCTCGAATGGTCCAACGAATCGGGGGCTCAGTTTTCCCTTCTTTCCAAAACCTAATAACCCCTTCCAAGGCGATACCTTTAGTAGTACTCTATCGCCAACCTGCAACTCGAGTGGTTTTCTGCGGTTGTCAGCATAGCTCTTCTGACGATCCCTGGCTATCTTAAGCTTTTCTTGGATCATCTTAATCTTATCAGTTGTTTCTTGAACGATATCTGGTCTGATCAGTCGACTTTCTCCCACTTCCAACCAATTAAGTGGTGATCTACACTTGCGTCCATACAATGCTTCATACGGAGCGCACTGGATGCTGGTGTGATAGCTGTTGTTGTAAGAAAATTCGACTAATGGTAGGTGATCGTCCCAGCTACCCCCAAATTCCAACACACAAGCACGCAACATATCCTCCAACGTTTGTATGGTTCTCTCGGTTTGTCTGTCGGTCTGAGGATGGTAAGCAGTGCTCAAATCAACCCTAGTACCTAATGCCGCCTGCAGTGACTGCCAAAATCGTGAAGTGAAGCGGCTATCTCTATCAGAGATGATTGAGATTGGTACTCCATGACGCATAACTACTTCGTTGACATAAAGTTGCGCGAGTCGGTCAATGCTATAATTCTCTCGTATTGGCAGAAAGTGCGCAGATTTCGTGAGTCGGTCGATAATTACCCATATCCAATCATGACCCTTCTTGGTCTTGGGCAGCTTGGTCACGAAGTCCATTGATATCTGCTCCCATTTCCATTCTAGGATTTCCGGATGTTGTAGAAGTCCGGATGGTTTCTGGTGTTCCGCCTTAACTCTTGCACAAGTCAAGCATTTGCTCACATAAGTGGCTATATCCTTCTTCATTCCAGGCCACCAATACTGTTCTTTCAATCCTTTATACATCTTGTCAGATCCCTGGGTGTATCGACTACTTTGTTTGGTGAGCTTCATCCATGATCGTTTTTCTTAACTGGTCGACCTTTGGTATCCATACCCTGTCCTTAAAATAACGCACTCCATCCGCTTTCACCTCAAACTCCTTTTCTATCTGGTGAAGAGTTTCCTTCTTTAAGTTGTCTGCCTTCAAAGCTTCTCCTTGGGCTTCGAGTATTTAACTTTTCAAACTGGTTTGTACTAACACTCCCATGGCTCGTGCTCTTGTAGGCTTCACCCTTTCTTTCCTACTCAGCGCATCAGCTACCACATTCGCCTTTCCTGGGTGATACTTTATCTCACAATCGTAGTCATTGAGCAATTCAACCCATCTTCTTTCCCTCATATTCAACATCTTCTGGTCGAGAATGTGTTGGAGGCTCTTGTGATCCGTAAAAATGGTGCATTTGGTACCATAAAGATAGTGCCTCCAGATCTTAAGTGCAAACACCACAGCTCCGAGTTCTAAATCGTGAGTGGTGTAATTCTTCTCGTGAATCTTTAGTTTTCTAGATGCGTAGGCGATGTCTTTTTCGTTTTGCACTAAAACACATCCCAAGCCTTGATGCGAAGCATCACAGTACACCACGAAGTTATCCGTTCCTTCGGGTACTGCCAAAATGGGTGCATTGCACAACTTATGCTTGAGTAACTGAAACGCTTCCTCTTGTTTCTCTCCCAAAATAAACTTCTTGTCTTTCTGTGTTAACATCGTCAGAGGTTGTGCAATCTTGGAAAAATTAGCGATGAATCGCCGATAATAGCCTGCCAAACCAAGAAATTGTCGAATTTCTGTCGGTGTCTTCGGAGCTTCCCATTTCTTTATGACCTCAATCTTAGCTGGATCGACATGGATTCCCTCTTCGTTCACCAAATGACCCAGAAACTGTACTTCTCGAATCCAGAACTCACACTTTGAGAATTTAGCATAAAGTTTCTCAGCTTTGAGTAACTCCAGTATCAACCTCAGGTGTTGCTCATGGTCCTTCTTGCATTGAGAGTAAATCAGGATGTTGTCTATGAAGACAATCACGAATTTATCCAGGTAGGGTCGACATACTCTGTTCATCAGATCCATGAAAACTGCTGGAGCGTTTGTCAAACCAAAAGGCATGACCAAGAATTCGTAATGACCATACCGAGTTCTGAACGTTGTCTTGGCGATATCTTCTTCACGAACTCTCATCTCATGGTATCCGGATCGAAGATCGATCTTGGAGAAGTAAGTTGCTCCTTGCAATTGATCGAACAGATCATCGATGCGTGGGAGAGGGTAACGATTCTTGATAGTGATCTTTTTCAGCTCCCTATAGTCGATACACATGCGAAAGGATCCATCCTTCTTTTTGACGAATAAAACGGGGGCTCCCCATGGTGAAGAGCTGGGTCAGATGAATCCCTTATCTAACAGTTCTTGAAGCTGATTTGACAGTTCCTGCATTTCTGACAGAGCTATAAGATATGGTGACTTTGCTATGGGGGCCGCTCCTGGGACTAAGTCAATGTGGAACTCTACATGCCTTTGCGGGGGTAATCCAGGTAACTCCTCCGGGAATACCTCGGGAAATTCTCGCACAACTGGAATATCCTGGATTTGCTTCTCCTTTGCCTCCTTATCTACGACATGCGCCATGAATGCTACACATTCCTTTCATAGATGACTTCGCATTTTCATATATGACACTATCTTAATGTCTCTCCTTGGCGTTTCTCCGTGTACTTCGAGTACACCTCCTTCGGGTAGTGCTACCATAACAATCTTCTCGGCACAACATATCGTCGCTCGGTGGTTAGACATCCAATCCATACCAACGATTATGTCAAAACTCCCTATCTTGATCGGAATTAAATCTATACTAAAATCCTTTCCTCCTAAGCTTAGGGTGCATTTCCTGACTACCTTGTTAGCCTTAACTAACTCCCCGTTAGAATATTCAATTATGTGCTCCTCTTTCAAATTCTATGATTTCTTGTTTATCTTAGGCCTGAATTCTAACGACACATAACTCCTATCTGCTCCGGAATCAAAAAGCATAGTAACAGGATAGTTGTTGAGAAGGAATGTACATGTGACCACATCAGGATTCTGTTTTGCTTCCTCCGCTCCAATCACAAATGCTCTTCCTCGAGCCAAACCTCCACGATTTCCTTGGTTTGCTGGCTGCGTTGGGTTTGTGTATGGCCTCTGATTCCATTTAGGACAAACACTCCGGTAGTGATTAGGGCTTCCGCACTCAAAGCAGGTTCGCCTCCTGCAATCCTTGTCGACATGGCCTCCCTTGCCGCACTTGAGACATATAATGCACCTTCCGGTATGTTGATTATTGCACTTGCCACACTTCTGGTATGTCCCTTTCTCCTTCTCTACTGTCTGTGTCTGGACTCCGTAGTTTCCAGCCGTCCTCCTGTCCTTGCCTGATCTTCTACCGAATTGCCGTTTGGTAGGTTCCTCCACCTTTCTCTTTCCTTTGGCCTTGTCATTTGAAAACATTCCTGATCGGATAGCGTTGTTGGTGAGTCTTGTTGCCAGATTTACTGCTTCCTGTAAGGTCTTCGGGTCAGCCGCTGTCACGTTTCCTCTGATTTCAGGGGAAAGTCCCCAAACATATCTGTCAACCCTGTTTTCCTCCGGTGTCACTAGGTGTGGTACCAGTTTGGCCAACTCATGGAATCGGGTTATGTAAGAGCGGATGTCGTTTCCCTTCATTTCATGATGCCACAGTTCGGCTTCTAGCTTTTGTATTTCACTCCTCGGGCAGAATTCTTCCTTGAGCATCTTTTTGAAATCTTCCCAAGAAATCTGGCCGGTTGCTTCACGGCCACGGGTTTGAACTTGAGTATTCCACCATGTTAGAGCTCGTCCTTGTAGTAAACAAGCGGCATACTCAACCTTGTTTCCTTCAATGCATTTACTAATGTGAAGGACAGACTCTATGCCTTCAATCCACGTCAATAATCCGACTGCTCTTTCAGTCCCGTGAAATTCTTTAGGGTTGCAACTTCTGAAGGATTTGTAAGTACATTCGCGATTCCTTACAGCATCTTGTACCGGGTTGTTTTCCTTGTTGGCATTTAAACCTGCAGCTACTTGGCTCACTATGTTCGGTAATGAAGCCAGTACTTGTTCAGAAACCAGTCTAGCAAGCTCAGGGTCTTCCCGTCTTGGAGGCATGATTCTAAATCATAACCATAATAAACATTTTAGTGACATCTTATATAATCTAAGTGTAGTTACGCATCTAGTTAATTTTCACAACTCAAGTGCCATACAATTCTATACTATCGAATTAACATAGTACTTTAGAAATTTAAACAAAAATACGACAAGCACGCATTGTTTGGTAATAGTAGGAAATAACCATAGCATTTGCATTTCAATACCAACCATAACATAATATTGGGTTCATACAACCATCCAAGCAAAAATAACCCAAAAGATTATAGTAGTCATACAGTCATCCAAAATAAAGTCATAAATTGTTCATCAACTAGGCATCATGCCCCAAAATAACAATCCCAAAAGCTTCGTCCTTAATAGGTCTACCCAAAAGATCCCCACCTCCTAGAATCTAGCCCCCCCCAAACAGTCCAGGCAAACAGGATCACAGCCAGAGCAATCACCATATACACAATTGTGTACAGATGATTGAGCGAGGCCTTAGTGTGGCCAAGAAGGGCCACGATCCTGTTCATTTGCTGGCTATCAACTCCAACTGCATCGATGAGGGCACCGATCATATGATCGTGATGGTCAATCATGTGCTCGTGTATGTGCTGGCCTCGGGCTAATCTCGCAACCTCCTGGCGCTCTACTGGAGTCATTCCCCTCAGGTATACAATGGGGGCTCGAACTACAGGCGGTGGTCGAGGAATTGGGGCTACCGGTAGCGGTCGAAGAACTGGGGCTACCGGTGATGGTCTATATGGCGGTGGAGATGACGACGTGGACGATGACGACGACGACCCGCCCTGGCCTCTAACCCGTGACGGCCCTGCCCCATCCCCAGTTGGGATGCGGAAAGTCATCCGGGTGGGCATTGGCACGCTCTTTCGAGCAGTGGTTCGAACTCTCAGTCCAGTTCGGGTCGCAGGTCCATAAGCGGGTGGTGGTGAGACTGATCGCGACGGGACCTGATGAGAGGTAGCGTCGCTATCACTCGAAGAATCCCCCTCTTCGATAATAGTCCTGGGTCTCCTAGCACTGCTATCGCTCCTGGCGGGGGCTCGGACGGATTCTAGGACGGATGTTCAGAGGGGTCGGTACTCTGAGACATATTGACTGCGATAAAAGAATTTAATTAATACATATGAAACACTTTTTGAAAATTTGTACATGTCAAATGCAAACTCACACAATTTATGTTTTTCAGGAAATTCCTAGAAAGTTCCCAATTCTAAATACTAACAGCATGATCAGTTTATAAGTCCTATCCTGCTTATATCATGGCTAGACATAGGTGATCAGGCTTTGTCTATCTATGATATACCAAAATAATACCTATCCTAATCATATCAGTATTTGATTTCTTCTATACTTCGAAATCTTTAATTAAAGAGTTTTAACTTATCTTGGAAAAATGTTGGTTATAGTACTTGGTTTTATGAAAAACCGATGTTCTCTATAACCTAAGGCTGTGATACCAAATCTGTAACACCCCGCTAAAGCGGAAACACGAGGTGTGACAGATAAGATTTCAATGCGATAGAAGATAAACAACATCAACCATTCATATCAAAAGATTTAATGTTTACAAATTGCACCTATTTCTCGTCAGTATAAGGTGGGTATGACAACCAAATAGCGCTATCCACTAGTATTATAGGCCCATTGTTATGAGTTGATAGTAGTTACCGGGGACTTAAACTTTTATACTAAATATATCATGTATCATAACATTGCAAAATTTTACTCACATCAAGATTTATTTCACAATATAAATCAACAATTCATTCGTTAAACATGCTTTTCACCCCAAATACATAAAAATCGTAAAAGAGGGGCTGTGAATACTCATCTCGATAAATTAGCGATTTAAACAACGATAGAGTGCGTATCCCCGATTCCAAGCCTACTAGTGCCCTATATAATTCATAATTGATGTAAGTCTTAAATCAACGGTCAATACCTAGCTACGTCTCTACCGATATCCTATTATAATGCCTTTACGCACCTTATTTAGCCCAACTTAGTATGAAATAGGTTTTGATAGTTTTATAATAACATCCAATTGAATGGGAAGTCTTGAAGTTCATAAATCAAACTTTTGAAGAAATTTCAGATTCTGACAGATTCGTAGTGTTGTAAAAATGTCACTTTTAAGCTTGGGTCCAAAAAGGGAACAGTTCCCAAATTTTTATCCACTGATTTTGACTGTGTTAACAACATTTCCACCAAATTTCATAATCTTTAGAGGTGTTTAGCTCATATAAATAATTTTTACAAAATCAGTGTGCACAGCTCACTCTTGAAAATACATGCTTGTAGTGTTTGACTCATAGAGGGTTTGTTACCACTCCAAATCTTAAATTTCAAATAGGATTTTCAAGATAACATACATACCTAACTAATGAAACAAGTTTCACTCAAATTTGAAGATTTATGAGTGAGTTATGACCTCTTAAATCCATGCATGTGAATCTGCCATTTCTGGACAGTTTGCACCACGAATTTATTTTCATTGGTTGCACACTCAAAAATCCACCAAATCACATGATTCCGGATTCTCTGGAAAGCTACTTCATTAAAAGTGAGTCTAGAATCAAGAATTATGCATTTTGAATAAGTTCTCAAAGAGTTATGCATGCAACAAGTTAACATAAGGTTTTTAGCCGGACCTGTTGCACCACAAAAAGTTTTGACATAGATGAGGGGTCTATACTTAGTATTTTTCAATGATTCCAGTGGGGTTTGAATCCCAACTCACAAAATATAAGTCCCTCAAAAATGTAGATAAAAATAAGTTCATATGAACCCCTTTTGGGTCGTCCAAACACACATGCAACAATCTGTCAGCTTCTGTCCAGATTCAAAACCTACTATTTTTACAAAACACATAGAAATCTTCAAGATTTGGGGTTTCTTTGATACAAAACTAAAATCCCCCAACATATATCAAGTAAATAAAAGGAATATATCTTAATATCATTAAGATACATGCATGTAATATCCAACAATTTCCAGCCCCATAGGAGCACGAAAAACACCAAAATGTGTGGTTTTCCATACAAATCTTGTGTACATAAAGGAGAGTCATAGAACTTCACCATCTATTGAATGTTTTTATACATTTCCATGGTTCATTCTCATCTCCATACATCAAGATCATCATTCAACCAAAAACAAGGGTTTAAACATCAAGAAATGTAAGAAAAAGCACCAAAAGTGCTAGAATCGAAGCTAGAATACTCATACTACTCTTACCTTGATAATGAAACTTTTTAAAGCCTTTGAAGCTTTTACTCAATCTTCAAAATATTCAGATTTGTGAGAGGAGAGGGCTGGATTTTCTTGAGAGAAATTTGAAATGAGAGAGAAGAGAGAATAGAGAGAGTTTAAAGAATTTTTAAAAGTCTGAAGTGTGTTTAAGAGACTTAATGATTGTGTATGGGAAAAGAAAAGAGAGAGAGAGGGTGTATAGGGGGGGGGGGTGGCTGGTCATCATGGGGCCCACCCACCTTTTCTTCTTCTTTTTTTTGTCTAAAAATTTGCCTAAATACTGTTAAAATCAAACGCAGTGTCGGTTCGCAGTGATTTTTCGGTAAAACCGACTTTTTCAAGGATGAATTTAGATGAATTAGCATATTTTATTTTCATTTCTATTAAAATATTAGATTTTATACAGGTTAGCTCTAATTTGGCATTATAAAGTTTCCGGGCGATTTTGGACCGATACGGGCTTTTTCGGGCTGTTTTCGGGACTTCTAGGTTATCGCCTAAATTTTTCGCGTAAACTTACCTAAGTTTTCCTAATAAGTTATATGACTATAGTTTTACTAAAGGGAATACTACTGAGTGATTTAACGAGTCGCTAACCTGAAAGTCGAATTTGGTCGATTGTCACATGTATAGTTTTGGTGTTATCACGCATCATAGACATTTTATATTCTGTTTTCATGAGCAACTCAAACTTTTCGCAGAGTTTGGGATTGGTTGATCCAAATATAATGTCATCGACATATATCTGGACAAGAAAAGATATGCTTAGGATATTTCTTAAGAAATAGAGTGCTATCGATCATACCACGTTCGAAACCTTTAGAGAGAAGAAAGGTTGACTCATACCAGGCACGAGGAGCCTGTTTTAACCCATAGAGAGCCTTGTTTAACTTATAAACGTGATCAGGGAACTTAGGGTCAACAAAACCAGGAGGCTGAGCCACATAGACTTCTTCATTTAGTTTTCCATTCAGAAAGGCATTTTTAATGTCCATTTGAAAAATTTTGAAGTTCATATGTGCTGCAAAGGCAAGGAAGAGTCGAATTGCTTCAAGCCTAGCCACAGGAGAAAAAGTTTCATCGTAATCAATGCCCTATTCCTGCCTGTATCCCTGAGCCACAAGGCGAGGCTTGTTTCGAATAATAGTACCAACTTCATCAAGTTTATTCCTGAAGATCCATTTGGATCCAATGATGGTACGTTTTCGAGGCCTAGGGACGAGAAGCCAGACATTGTTTCTGATGAACTCTGCTAGCTCTTCTTGCATGGCTGAGACCCAAGCAGGATCACCCAAGGCATCATCTATTTCTTTAGGTTCATTTTCAGAGATGAAATAAACATAAAGACAAATGTTACCAGATTGACGTCGAGTTTTAACACCAGAGGAAGGATTTCCGAGGACCTGATCAATTGGATGATCCTTAGTCCATCGAAGAGCAGGTGGTTGATACACCTGTCCTGAAGTGGAAGCTTCATTTAACGATGGATCAAGAAGAAGATCTGTAGTAGCAGGAGCAGGTTCACTAACAGTGGTTTAAGATAAGTCTTCACTGCTAGTGGGTTGATCAGGTTCAGGTGTGATTTGAGTAATAGGGGTGGCATTTATTACTGGAGGTATGGTTATTTGAGAGGGTGGAGAAGGAGTTTCTTCAAAACCGTCAGGAAGGTCTTGAGGAGATGGATCAGCAATGGGAATATCAGGGACTTGAAAGAAAGAGTCCGCCCACTGATTTATTTCAGAATTGTCTTAAGGGTGAGGGAAGGTAGGACCTGATTCATCAAATCGAACATGAATCGTTACCTCTATTGTTTGTTTTCGTTTGTTAAACACACGGTATGTTTTGGAGATAGAGGAATATCCAAGGAAGATTCCATCATCAGACTTGGAATCAAACTTTCCAACGTTATCTTTGTTGTTCAGGATGTAGCAGACACAACCAAAGATATGGAGATGTTCGATTGAAGGTTTTCTGTTACGAAAAAGTTCATAAACGGTTCTCCTGAAGCGCTTGACTATTAGGGATCTGTTCTAGGTATAGCAAGCAGTATTAACGGCTTCAACCCAGAATTAAGTGGCAAGGTTGGATTCACTCAACATCGATCGTGCAGCTTCAATCAGGGTTCTGTTTCGTCGTTCAGCAACACCGTTTTGCTGAGGAGTTCTTACAAAGGAGAAGTTCTGGTAGATACCTTTCCTATCAAAGAAGGTTTCCAGGGTACTATTTTTGAACACAGTACCATGGTCACTTCTGATGAATCGAACAGAAAGGTTGTTGAGCTTTTCCATCTTCCTGACGAACAAGATGATTTCTTCAGGAGCATCACTCTTGGATCGAAGAAAGAATACCCATGTATATCTGGAATATTCATCAACAATTACCAGAGTGAAAGTCAGGAAGACCAGTAACAAGATTGTTGATGCAAAGTTGATTCAGCGTTTTGAAGTTGAGATGAGAGAGACGCTTGTGCCAAAGCCAGTTTATATCAGTAGAAGCACATGATACAAAACAGAAGTTGTTACTGGAAGTATTCATGTTAATGATGTAGATATCAGCTTGTCTAACACCAGTGAGAATGACTTCCTTGCATCTGTTCTTGACTTTGCACTTTTTCTTTGAAAAGGAGACTTTGTGATTCTTATCACATAGTTGACTGATGCTAAGAAGATTGTGCATTAGGCCTTCAACATAAGCAACTCTTTTGAACGTAGTTACTCCGTTGGTTAGGGTGCCATACCCTCGGGTTTGGCCTCTACCGTTTCCACCAAAGGTCACTGAAGGACCTCTTTCGTCACGATAGTCAGAGAGAACAGATTTTGAACCAGTCATATGTCGTGAGCATCCACCGTCCAGGTACCAGATGCCCTTATCCTGTAAAATTTAGAGTTTAAGTTTTTCTTGGTACCCATAGGACTATGGATCCAGAGTTATCAGTAGGTATGGTGGAGTCAGTGACAGCCTTAACTGAGTTGTCAGTTTTTGAGGCTGGAGTCTTGACTGAAGAGACAGTCTTGACAACCTTCTTTCCTTTGACTGTTTTACTAGTCTTAGGATTTTTCTTTACCTTAGCTGATTTTTCAGCTTTGGTAGCATCAGGACACTTACTCGCAATATGGTCATTTAATCCACAGTGATAACATTTGCGATAAAGAAAGTGTTTTGTGGGGTCTAGGATGTCTTTGAACTTCAGATGAGCAGGAACAGTACCAAGTACACCTTTAGCACTAGACAGAGGAGGAATAGGTTTCTTCTCGATAGTCTTCTGCTTTAGGTCTATCTTCAGTCTAGGTGTGGGATTTTGAGAAAAGGATTTTGTTCCTGAGACTGAAGGTCCACCGCCTAGAACTTTATTATTCTTAGGCTTAGGATTCTTGGCCTTTGAAGGTGGAACAGTTTTGGAGTTTTCCTTAACTGTTTTCTTTTTGCTCTTAGGAGCACCTTCAGTGTGTGTGTTAGCGGAAGAGGAAGGGTTGTTTTCAGGGGCATTAAGATCAGGGATAGAAGAAAACAAACATTCCAAATTTAAGCATGGAACGATCAGGCCTATGACATCCAGGAGTGAATCCAAGACCCTTTTTGTTTTTGACATTTCTCCCTGAAGCTAATATTTCATTAACTTTTTCAGAGGCGTCACTCCATCCTTTGATGGTGACTTTTTCAGCATTAAGTTCAGCCAAGGCTCTTTCTTTAGCAGCAAGAGCCTTTTCACTTTCAATATAGAGAGTTTGATTTTCAAAGACCTGATCCTTATAGTTTTCTTCCAGAATGGTAAGTTGCTTTGTCTTTTCTTGACACTCTTTAAGTTGATTACGAAGATCAATGTTCATTTTCTCAGCAGAGGTCTTACCATTCAGGGCTTTGTAAAGATCAAGGGTTACTAAGTCCAATTGAGTTAAGCTTTCAAGAGGGACAACAGGAGTAGGTACCTGACTGGGAGATTCAGTCGCAGGGGTTGAAGCTTCAGGAGCTTGAGTAGGAGCCTCTTCAGGGACCTCTTCTATCTTACCCTTAAGAGCTAAGTTAGGTTCCTCAATAATGGCCATCAGTGCCACTTGAGTGTCTTCCTCGTCAGATGAATCATCAGAGGAGACATCATCCCAATCGCAGTCTTCTGCGATAAGACCTTTACCTTTGCGCTGAGTTTTCATTTTCTTGTACTTTTCTTTCAGCCGTTGGTATTTGGGATTCTTGGAGGAAGATTTGGTAGAAGGAGCGAAATGACTTTTTCTGTACCTGAAATCATTAGCAAAGTGTCCTTTGCCCTGACAGTTGTAGCAGATAGCAGTAGCCTTATCAACAGGTTCTGTTTTAGGCTTGTCAGTTAAAGTAAGAGGTTTCCTTCTTTGGAAGTTTCCCTTTTTGGCAAACTTTTTAAAGGAGCGAGTTAATAAAGCAAGAGATTCATTAAAATCAGGATCTTCCGATATGTCAGAATCAGAAGATTCTAATTCAGTAATAGTAACTGAAGAAGAGGGAGTAGCGACATGAGGAACTGAGTCAGAGACCAAGGCAAGAGAAGTGCTCTTGGAATCTTTAGTATCTCTTATGAGATTCTTTTTCAGTTTCTTCTGTTGCTTACGGTTCAGAAGAATACCGTACAACTCACTTAGTGTGAGTGTTTTTATGTCTTTAGACATAGTCAAGCAGGTGGTGTAGATTTCCCAGTGTTCAGGAAGACCTTCCATGAACTTGGTAACAACCTCAGAGTTAGAGTAGACAGTATCGATAGTCTTCACGTCAATCAGGAGACAGTTGAATCTCTAATGTATCTGGGAGAGAGTTTCATCCTTATGATGAATGAAGCTTTCATACTGGCGAACCAAAAAGATCTTTCTGGATTCCATATTGAACACAGAGAGTGTTCCAAATTTCTTTGGCATAGTGAAGATGACAGACAGAGTGGAAAATGTCATCAGGGAGTGACATGGCAATGAGAGACCTAGCCTTAGTGTTAATGTTGACAAGGCGTCTGTCTTCATCATTCCAATCAGTCACTGGCTTCACCAGTTCCCTTGCGGGTATACCTGGTTGGTCATTGGTAGCAAGGACAACATGGACAGTTTGTGTAGGCACATGTGGTCCATTTTCCAAGAAGTATGGAATTTGGGGATCAGAACCGGATAGAAAAAGTTCCATCCTGGTTTTCCAAAGAGCAAAGTTGTCTTTATTAAACCTTGGAGGTTTTCCAGAAGAGCCGGTATCAATGTTTTATCCTTATCTTGAAGAGCCATGGATTAGAGAGAAAGAGGATCGCAAGATTTTTCTTAAAAAGAAGAGAGCTCGAATCTGCTCTGATACCACTTGTTGGTACCAAGGGGGTGACCTTCAACTAAGGATAGTGTATGAGATTATAGAAGGGGGGGGGGGGGGTTGAATACAATCACACCAAATTTACACTTTTAAATTCTATGTTGTATTAACAATTTGAATTTACAGATTGTTGCGGAAATAGAAAAGACTAAAGTCTAAACTAAACAATCTAAGTTTCTTTCACTATGCACTAGAGTTAGAAGGCTGGAAAAGATAAGAAATAGAAGGATAAAGAAAGAAAGGATCGGGTTATGTGATAGGTGAAGAAGAGGTATGGAGAACCTCTCTTCTACTCCTATTTATACCCAATGCATTAAATGCATGCAGACTCACTTTTGTGTACGTGTCACACTTTAAGTGGTCCTAAGTACTATTTACTATAAACAATGTCTTTTGCATGGTGTACAAAAGAGGGCTTATATAAACAGTTGCCTTGAGGTCTGATAAGTACGGAGGGAACAGAAAAGTGACTGTCCTTGTGTACTTTTTGTGTCAGTAAAGGCGGATAATCCTTTGTGCATTAGATTAAGACATTACACTAATCCTTCAGGATCAGGATAGTGATCAGTGAGGAATGCCCTGATACTGATGTTGATCAGGGGTCACTGTATCCTGATGAGTCTTTAGGATGTCATACAAAATTGAGCAACCTGCTATCACTGAGTTCCTGTTTATGTAAAAAATTACAATCGATAATAAGTGCGGAATAATGAAATAAGACAGATAATTTGATGACGCAGGAAAAACCTCACGACGGAGGAAAAAAACCTGCGGTCGACCTAGAAGGTAAGTCGACAATGTACTATGATCACCAAACAGGGGTGATGTCCTTCAAGTATACAGCTTTGGTCGTACGATTACAAGAGAAATAACAATAGAATCGAATGTAAAATACAAATGATCGCAGAGAATAGCCAATAGAGAGCTTGTAGACTTCGAGCAGTCTTCCTGTTTTGAAATGATGGCTTGAATCTTCTTATATAGTAGCTTGAAAATAACCGTCCAACGGTATTGTTGACATTTAATGCTCGAAAAGTAACTGTCCAACGGTACTTGTTGAGAGTTAATGTCCAGATTGTAACTGCGGCGAGAATCTTGCTTTTAACGGTCGATCTCTGGATGTCGTCGGTTTCCATCGAACGTATTATAACTTAAGACATGTCCATTGTAATGATGAACTCCAACGAGCATAGCATAGTACTCGATCTCAGACTTTCTCAAAGGTGGACAATTGTTAGAAATGATAATCAGCTTTCCTGCATCAAAGATATGAACTTCGTATGTTTATTCGTTAGTACCATCGTACGACATAATAGGCATCGTTCGACTTATTTTTTGTATCTATTCGATGTTTAATAATCTTTGTTCGAGAGTCCTATTAGTTTTATTTCAGGACCTTATCTTAATACAGGATTATTGTTCCAACACTTATCTTACGATTATATTCGGTCGTCGTGGGATCGTAGATTTTTACCCTAACAATTTGCCCCCAAGATTTAGGAAACAATTCTGATTTTTTCTAAATCTTTAGTTTGCTGGTCAAAGAGTAAAAATTCGTTGGCTAACGGTCGTATTAACGTTAATGCGTATGACGTCATATATCCGTTAGGCGATAGGTGTCTTCTAACGGCCATCTGGCGACGCGTGGCATGATGATTTTCGATGACTCATTCATGATTCCGTTACTATAAATACAAAGAATTAGATTAAAGAAAGATTTTACCAAATCTTTTTAACTTTCGTCTGATTCACGAGATCAATCCTCAATCGTAATCCGACTTTATTTTCGGCAAAGATTTCATGCGACTAGGTATATAAGGTACCCTTCTTCCTCTTTGTACATGCGTCTGAAACCAATAGCACATAAGAGTAATAGAGGGTTAGAAGTTCTTAGATTTCTGCGCTTAAGAAATAGCATAGATCGTTTGCTGGGTTGAGGGAGTTTGTAGTTCGATTTCAGAGAGTCTGGAGGTTATGGAGTTGAGGGAGTTTGCTGGGTTGCTAGATGGTGCTCAGATTAGGGTAGCCGGAGAAATTAGGCCGGCGGATACTCCGTCGGGGTTTTTTTGCCCTGTACGAGTATCCATTCAAGATCGGCTTTCGATGGCCGTACTCTCCACTCTCCCGGGCTTTTATGACCCGATTCGACTTATCTCTAGGGCAACTGATGCCCCAATTTTGGCGCGCCATCCTGGTGATCGAACGGGTGACAAGGGACTGGGGTCGTCGTGCGTTTTCTTTTGCAGCTGTCATCTTTACGTACGAGACTACCGAAGAGTCGACTGAACTGATCTCACACTATCTGAGTTATAGTGTGACAGATCGTACGTACAGGACGTCGAAGAGCGGTGACGAGAGCGACGTCGAACCAGAGGTGCAAGTCATCGAAGAGACAGAGATGGATGGTAATTTTTTTACGATGACTATTAATTTTAATTTTAGTCGTATGTTTCTAACTCTGGATTTTCTTTTTCTTTAGGTTCAGCTTCCAAGAAGACGTCGATGATGGACGCGGCTGCTCGTGCTGCCAAAAGGAAAGCTGCTGACAATGAAGGCTTGGTGGCTAAGCGTACAAGATCATCGTACGTTTCTCTGGACACTCCACCTAAGGATGCCAAGCAAAAGGCTGAAGTTGGAATAAAGGCGGTTCCTATCAACTTTGCTCCGCCTGCAAAGGAAATGGGTACCTCAAGCCAACCTTCATCGAAGGTTGGTAAAGGTAAGGAGATGGAAGGGTCTGGTCTTACGACCATGACTATTAACATCCCTTCTGACTTCATGGTGGACGACGTCATCAGGACGAAGTCCACTCCCCTGCTCAAAAGGCACGCACGGAGGAGGCGGATATTGAGGACCTGGATGCCTCTGTCGCGGGTATCTCCTTCTTGGTAAGTGCTCCACATCGTACGACATTCTTGTTTCAATGTACGATTTTCTGATCTTTTTTTTTTCTTTGTTGTAGGCTCTCCAAACAAGTCTTAGCCTCCATTCACGGATGGCTAAGATTAAGGAGGAGATAGCATCGAACCAGAATGATGCTAAGCTGGCCAAGAAGGAGGCTGGGAAGGCTAAGAAGAACCTGGCTCAATTGGTCGACGAGGTTAACGCCAAATCGGTCCAAATTGGAGACCTCGAATCAAAGCTGGATATCAGCGACAGGTTCCAGGTCGAGCAACGGGAACGGCTGAAGGTGGCCTTGGAGCGTACGAAGGACCTGGAGAAGGAGCTACCTGACGTTCGACGGGAGAAGGCCGAGAGGGAGGAGACCTTGTCGTCTAGGATCCAGGAGCTTGAGGAGGACGCTGCTTTGGCTCGCGTGGTCGTACGTACTGCGCTTATGCGACGTGTGGCTACTGGGACCATTACTTCACTGATGGCAAGTGAAGAGGTGGCTTCCTTCGTGCGGGTGATGGGTTCTGAAGACCTTCTTGACGAAGAAGACCTGAAAGGCTTGGATGAGGAGGTGGCGGTCGAAGAGGAGAAATCTGTCGAAGCCAAGGGTACTGGTGTCGAGGAGGAGGTTCCTGAAACCTCTGGATCCGTATCTGTACCCCCGCTGGTGACCGAAGAGACTCCTATTGCAGATCCACCTACCTCTGATGCTCCGTAGAATAGTTTTTGTTATCTGGTGGTCTTTCATTTTTTGTAATTTTGCTATTTTTAGCAAAGTATTAATGAAAAACTTTTGGCTTAATGATTGTTCATTGTGCGTTTTAGCCTTTAACTTTTATCTTGCATTTTTAGCTTTGTATCATGCGTTTGTAACTTTGCGTCGGGCATTATGGCCTTTGTTATTGCATGCGTTTGTTTATAGTCCTAAGACTTTAGGTTTTAGAAACGTTTCTTTTTATACTCATAAGAGTATACGTGCGTCTGGCGAATTGTCTTGCGCTCTTGCGAGATAATCATGCGTTTAGAGCAATTTGTTTTAATCGTGCGATCCTCGCGATGGTCGTGTGATACTTGCGATAATCGTGCGATACTTGCGATAATTGTGCGATACTTGCGATAGTCATGCGATACTTGCGATAATCGTGCGATACCTGCGAATAAACATAGTTGCTAGGGGGTGGCCGTTGGTTTGACCAACGGCGCTCCGACGCTCAAGTTAGTAATCAAATCAAGAAATAAATCGTATGTAAATAGGTTAGAAATAGTACCTTTTGAGGTGGTGAGCATTCCAACTACGTGGAATCTCTATACCTTCCATTGTCGTGAGTTGATAAGCTCCATTTCCAATTACTTTGGAAATTACGTAAGGTCCTTCCCATTTGATGGAAAGTTTTCCAGCGTTAGGTTCTTGAGTGTTCTGAAACACATGTCGTAAGACATAATCTCCAACTTGGAAGATTTTCTTTTACCTTTTTGTTGAAATGTCGTTCGACTAGCCCTTTTTGTGCTGCCATCGTGCGTAAGTTCTTCTAGAGCATGCAGATCGTATGATAAATTTATGGCATTCTGGTCATACGTACGATTTCGAGCAACAGGTACTTGGGCTTCGATTGGTAAGACTGCTACACATCCATATACTAAGGAATATGGAGTTTGCCCGTTGATGCTCTCGGTGTCGTTCGATTTGCCCATAAGACTGATGGTAGTTCTTCTACCCATTTACCTTTTGCTCCTTTCAATCTTTTTCGAATTGAATTGATGATGACTTTGTTGCTCGATTCAGTCAATCCGTTGGACTGAGGATATCTTGGAGTAGAAGTGACTAACTTGATCCCACGTTTTTCGCAGAACGTACGAGTTTTGTCACTTATAAATTGTGAACCATTGTCGCACATGATCTCGGATGGTACTCCAAATCTATGAATAATGTTCTTTAGAATAAAGGATATGACCTCTTTATCTCTGACCTGCGAGAAAGCTCCAACTTCTATCCACTTCGAGAAATAATCGGTGAGCACAAGTAAATAAACTTTTTGTCTAGGAGCAGGGGGTAATTTCCCAACGATGTCCATTCCCCATCGCATGAATGGCCAAGGAATCAGGACAGAATGTAAAGGTTTAGATGGTCTATGAGTCATACCCGAATGTTTCTGACAAGCGTCACAATGTCGAACGTACCTTATTGCGTCTTCTCGCAGGGTAGACCAATAATAACGTTGTCGTGAGATTCAGTTGGTAAGGCTTCTGCCCCCTGTGTGATTCCCACATTCTCCATCGTGCATTTCTTGGAGAATTCGATCGATTTGCGTCTTATTTGTGACACATCGTAGAAGGAGTCTATTCGTGGATCTTCGATAGAGTTGGTCTTCAAAAATTGTATACCTCAAAGCTTTGGACCTTGTTTTTCGGGCTTCCATTCTGTCTTCAGGGAGTCGGTCGTGCTTGAGATAATTCCATATGTCAATCGACGAATTATAGACTTCTTCATTCATCTGTACTTCATCTTTTGCTTCAATTGTTGGCGTCGTAAGATGAAGTATTGGGATATTCTCCATAGATGGATCGTGGAATGCAGATCCCAAGTTAGCTAATGCGTCAGCTTACATGTTTAGATCTCTTGGTATTTGTTCGATCAAAAAGTATTCGAATCGTGTGATTCGATCTTTAACAGCTTTAAGGTAGCTCATCATTTTCGAATCTTTTGCTTGAAAGTCCCCATTTATTTGGTTGACTACCAATAAAGAATCGCTTCGAACGTGCAACTGTTTCGCCCCCAGTTTAAGAGCGATATCCAATCATGCGATCAGAGCCTCATATTCTGCTTCGTTGTTCGTGGCTTTGAATTCGCATCTTATGGAGTATACTATGTTTCCCCCCTATGATGATTTTAAGACAACACCTAGTCCACATCCTCGTACGTTCGAAGAACCGTCAACGTAGAGTAACCAAGGTTTGTTGTCTAAAATCATCACATTATTGACATCGTCGCACGTCATTGGTTCTGGTCCTGGAGAAAATTCTGCTACAAAGTCCACCAATGCTTGTGATTTAATTGCTGTCTTGGGTTTGAATTCAATGTCGAACCCACTGAGATAGATGCTCCACTTAGTTAGTCTCCCTGTTAGTTCTGGCTTTCGTAGTACCGTCTTGAATGGATAATTGGTCACGACAATAATATGGTGCGACTCGAAGTAATGCCTTAGCTTTTTTGCTGCAGTCATGAGACCCAATAGCAATTTCTCCATGGACGTGTACCTAGTTTCTGCGTCGAGGAAGGATTTGCTTACATAATAAATTGGTCATTGCTGCTGATCTTCCTCTCGCACGAGTACTACACTCGTCGCATTTTTGCTCACTGCCAAATATAACTGCAAACTTTCTTCTTCGACTGGTTTTGTCAACAAAGGTGGCGACGTCATGTATTGCTTCAGTTCTTGTAGAGCCTTCTCATGTTCGTCTGTCCATAAGAAGCCTTGATTCTTTCGTAGGACATTGTAGAACAAGTGGCATTTATCTGATGATCGTGAGATAAATCGGGTTAAAGCTGCCACACGTCCTGTTAATTTTTGGACCTCTTTGATATTTCTTGGAGATTGTATCTCGGTGATAGCTTTCTTTTGCTCTGGACTTGCTTCAATTCCTCGTTGTGTCACCATGTATCCTAAGAAGTTCCCTGCACGCACTCCGAAGGAACATTTTGTTGGATTGAGCTTCATCTTGTATTGTCGTAGGATGTCGAACGATTGCTTTAGATGTGCTACGTGATCAATCGAACGTTCCGACTTAACGAGCATGTCGTCGATATAAACCTCCATTG
The DNA here is from genome assembly GCA_030169165.1 of Centaurea solstitialis. Lineage (NCBI taxonomy): Eukaryota > Viridiplantae > Streptophyta > Magnoliopsida > Asterales > Asteraceae > Centaurea > Centaurea solstitialis. Next base: position 35,262,080 of record CM058045.1, read on the forward strand.
TTCGACCAAGATGTTCCTTGAACATCATATTAACTAGCCTCTGATACGTCGAACCTGCATTCTTAAGACCAAATGGCATAACTTTGTAACAGTATATGCCTTTGTCTGTCATGAATGCGGTTTTTTCTTGGTCGTCCGTGTGCATCAGGATTTGGTTATATCCCGAATATGCGTCCATGAATGTCAACAATTCATGTCCTGCTGTCGCGTCGACCATAGCATCAATATGAGGTAACGGGAAAGGATCTTTTGGACAAGCTTTGTTTAGATCTGTGAAATCGATGCAGACTCGCCATTTTCCATTCTTCTTTTGTACGACAACCACGTTGGCTAACCATTCTAGATATTTGACTTCTCGGATCTTTCCAATTTACTATAAACAATGTCTTTTGCATGGTGTACAAAAGAGGGCTTATATAAACAGTTGCCTTGAGGTCTGATAAGTACGGAGGGAACAGAAAAGTGACTGTCCTTGTGTACTTTTTGTGTCAGTAAAGGCGGATAATCTTTTTGTGCATTAGATTAAGAACTAATCCTTCAGGATCAGGATAGTGATCAGTGAGGAATGCCCTGATACTGATGTTGATCAGGGGTCACTGTATCCTGATGAGTCTTTAGGATGTCATACAAAATTGAGCAGCCTGCTATCACTGAGTTCCTGTTTATGTAAAAAATTACAATCGATAATAAGTGCGGAATAATGAAATAAGACAGATAATTTGATGACGCAGGAAAAACCTCACGACGGAGGAAAAAACCTGCGGTCGACCTAGAAGGTAAGTCGACAATGTACTATGATCACCAAACAGGGGTGATGTTCTTCAAGTATACAGCTTTGGTCGTACGATTACAAGAGAAATAACAATAGAATCGAATGTAAAATACAAATGATCGCAGAGAATAGCCAATAGAGAGCTTGTAGACTTCGAGCAGTCTTCGTGTCTTGAAATGATAGCTTGAATCTTCTTATATAGTAGCTTGAAAATAACCGTCCAACGGTATTGTTGACATTTAATGCTCGAAAAGTAACTGTCCAACGGTACTTGTTGAGAGTTAATGTCCAGATTGTAACTGCTGCGAGAATATTGCTTTTAACGGTCGATCTCTGGATGTCGTCGGTTTCCATCGAACGTATTATAACTTACGACATGTCCATTGTAATGATGAACTCCAACGAGCATAGCATAGTACTCGATCTCAGACTTTCTCAAAGGTGGACAATTGTTAGAAATGATAATCAGCTTTCCTGCATCAAAGATATGAACTTCGTATGTTTATTCGTTAGTACCATCGTACGACATAATAGGCATCGTTCGACTTATTTTTTGTATCTATTCGATGTTTAATAATCTTTGTTCGAGAGTCCTATTAGTTTTATTTCAGGACCTTATCTTAATACAGGATTATTGTTCCAACACTTATCTTACGATTATAGTCGGTCGTCGTGGGATCGTAGATTTTTACCCTAACAATTTGCCCCCAAGATTTAGGAAATAATTATGATTTTTTCTAAATCTTTAGTTTGCTGGTCAAAGAGTAAAAATTCGTTGGCTAACGGTCGTATTAACGTTAATGCGTATGACGTCATATATCCGTTAGGCGATAGGTGTCTTCTAACGGCCATCTGGCGACGCGTGGCATGATGATTTTCGATGACTCATTCATGATTCCGTTACTATAAATACAAAGAATTAGATTAAAGAAAGATTTTACCAAATCTTTTTAACTTTCGTCTGATTCACGAGATCAATCCTCAATCGTAATCCGACTTTATTTTCGGCAAAGATTTCGTGCGACTAGGTATATAAGGTACCCTTCTTCCTCTTTGTTCATGCGTCTGAAATCAATAGCACATAAGAGTAATAGAGGGTTAGAAGTTCTTAGATTTCTGCGCTTAAGAAATAGCCTAGGTCGTTTAGAAGTAATCATGTCGAGCGAGGTTAGTAGTTCGATTTCAGAGAGTTTGGAGGTTATGGAGTTGAGGGAGTTTGCTGGGTTGCTAGAGGGTGCTCAGATTAGGGTAGCCGGAGAAATTAGGCCGGCGGATACTCCATCGGGGTTTTTTGCCCTGTACGAGTATCCGTTCAAGATCGGCTTTCGATGGCCGTACTCTCCACTCTCCCGGGCTTTTATGACCCGATTCGACTTATCTCTAGGGTAACTGATGCCCCAATTTTGGCGCGTCATCCTGGTGATCGAACGGGTGACAAAGGACTGGGGTCGTCGTGCGTTTTCTTTTGCAGCTGTCATCTTTACGTACGAGACTACCGAAGAGTCGACTGAACTGATCTCACACTACCTGAGCTATAGTGTGACGGATCGTACGTACAGGACGTCGAAAGGCGGTGACGAGAGCGACGTCGAACCAGAGGTGCAAGTCATCGAAGAGACAGAGATGGAAGGTAATTTTCTTACGATGACTATTAATTTTAATTTTAGTCGTATGTTTCTAACTCTGGATTTTCTTTTTATTTAGGTTCAGCTTCCAAGAAGACGTCGATGATGGACGCGGCTGCTCGTGCTGCCAAAAGGAAAGTTGCTGCCAATGAAGGCTTGGTGGCTAAGCGTACAAGATCATCGTACGTTTCTCTGGACACTCCACCTAAGGATGCCAAGCGAAAGGCTGAAGTTGGAATAAAGGCGGTTCCTATCAACTTTGCTCCGCCTGCAAAGGAAATGGGTACCTCAAGCCAACCTTCATCGAAGGTTGGTAAAGGTAAGGAGACGGAAGGGTCTGGTCTTACGACCATGACTATTAACATCCCTTCTGACTTCATGGTGGACGACGTCATCAGGACGAAGTCCACTCCCCTGCTCAAAAGGCACGCACGGAGGAGGCGGATATTGAGGACCTGGATGCCTCTGTCGCGGGTATCTCCTTCTTGGTAAGTGCTCCACATCGTACGACATTCTTGTTTCAATGTACGATTTTCTGATCTTTTTCTTTTTCTTTGTTGTAGGCTCTCCAAACAAGTCTTAGCCTCCATTCACGGATGGCTAAGATTAAGGAGGAGATAGCATCGAACCAGAACGATGCTAAGCTGGCCAAGAAGGAGGCTGGGAAGGCTAAGAAGAACCTGGCTCAATTGGTCGACGAGGTTAACGCCAAATCGGTCCAAATTGGAGACCTCGAATCAAAGCTGGATATCAGCGACAGGTTCCAGGTCGAGCAACGGGAACGGCTGAAGGTGGCCTTGGAGCGTACGAAGGACCTGGAGAAGGAGCTACCTGACGTTCGACGGGAGAAGGGCGAGAGGGAGGAGACCTTGTCGTCTAGAATCCAGGAGCTTGAGGAGGACGCTGCTTTGGCTCGCGTGGTCGCACGTACTGCGCTTATGCGACGTGTGGCTATTTGGACCATTACTTCACTGATGGCAAGTGAAAAGGTGGCTTCCTTCGTGTGGGTGATGGGTTCTGAAGACCTTCTTGACGAAGAAGACCTGAAAGGCTTGGATGAGGAGGTGGCGGTCGAAGAGGAGAAATCTGTCGAAGCCAAGGGTACTGGTGTCGAGGAGGAGGTTCCTGAAACCTCTGGATCCGTATCTGTACCCCCGCCGGTGATCGAAGAGACTCCTATTGCAGATCCACCTACCTCTGATGCTCCGTAGAAAAGTTTTTATAATCTGGTGGTCTTTTATTTTTTGTAATTTTGCTATTTTTAGCAAAGTATTAATGAAAAACTTTTGGCTTAATGATTGTTCATTGTGCGTTTTAGCCTTTAACTTTTATCTTGCATTTTTACCTTTGTATCATGCGTTTGTAACTTTGCGTCGGGCATTATGGCCTTTGTTATTGCATGCGTTTGTTTATAGTCCTAAGACTTTAGGTTTTAGGAACGTTTCTTTTTATACTCATAAGAGTATACGTGCGTCTGGCGAATTGTCTTGCGCTCTTGCGAGATAATCATGCGTTTAGAGCAATTTGTTTTAATCGTGCGATCCTCGCGATGGTCGTGTGATACTTGCGATAATCGTGCGATACTTGCGATAATTGTGCGATACTTGCGATAGTCATGCGATACTTGCGATAATCGTGCGATACCTGCGAACATACATAGTTGCTAGGGGGTGGCCGTTGGTTTGACCAACGGCGCTCCGTCGCTCAAGTTAGTAATCGAATCAAGAAATAAATCGTATGTAAATAGGTTAGAAATAGTACCTTTTAAGGTGGTGAGCATTCCAACTACGTGGAATCTCTATACCTTCCATTGTCGTGAGTTGATAAGCTCCATTTCCAATTACTTTGGAAATTACGTAAGGTCCTTCCCATTTGATGGAAAGTTTTCCAGCGTTTGGTTCTTGAGTGTTCTGAAACACATGTCGTAAGACATAATCTCCAACTTGGAAGATTTTCTTTTACCTTTTTGTTGAAATGTCGTTCGACTAACCCTTTTTGTGCTGCCATCGTGCGTAAGTTCTTCTAGAGCATCCAGATCGTATGATAAATTTATGGCATTCTGGTCATACGTACGATTTCGAGCAACAGGTACTTGGGCTTCGATTGGTAAGACTGCTTCACATCCATATACTAAGGAATATGGAGTTTGCCCCGTTGATGCTCTCGGTGTCGTTCGATTTGCCCATAAGACTGATGGTAGTTCTTCTACCCATTTACCTTTTGCTCCTTTCAATCTTTTTCGAATTGAATTGATGATGACTTTGTTGCTCGATTCAGTCAATCCGTTGGACTGAGGATATCTTGGAGTAGAAGTGACTAACTTGATCCCACGTTTTTCGCAGAACGTACGAGTTTTGTCACTTATAAATTGTAAACCATTGTTGCACATGATCTCGGATGGTACTCCAAATCTATGAATAATGTTGTTTAGAATAAAGGATATGACCTCTTTATCTCTGACCTGCGAGAAAGCTCCAACTTCTATCCACTTCGAGAAATAATCGGTGAGCACAAGTAAATAAACTTTTTGTCCAGGAGCAGGGGGTAATTTCCCAACGATGTCCATTCCCCATCGCATGAATGGCCAAGGAATCAGGACAGAATGTAAAGGTTCAGATGGTCGATGAGTCATACCCGAATGTTTCTGACAAGCGTCACAATGTCGAACGTACCTTATTGCGTCTTCTCGCAGGGTAGACCAATAATAACATTGTCGTGAGATTCGGTTGGCAAGGCTTCTGCCCCCTGTGTGATTCCCACATTCTCCATCGTGCATTTCTTGGAGAATTCGATCGATTTGCGTCTTATTTGTGACACATCGTAGAAGGAGTCTAGTCGTGGATCTTCGATAGAGTTGGTCTTCAAAAATTGTATACCTCAAAGCTTTGGACCTTGTTTTTCGGGCTTCCATTCTGTCTTCAGGGAGTCAGTCGTGCTTGAGATAATTCCATATGTCAATCGACGAATTATAGACTTCTTCGTTCATCTGTACTTCATCTTTTGCTTCAATTGTTGGCGTCGTAAGATGAAGTATTGGGATATTCTCCATAGATGGATCGTGGAATGCAGATCCCAAGTTAGCTAATGCGTCAGCTTGCATGTTTAGATCTATTGGTATTTGTTCGATCAAAAAGTATTCGAATCGTGCGATTCGATCTTTAACAGCTTTAAGGTAGCTCATCATTTTCGAATCTTTTGCTTGAAAGTCCCCATTTATTTGGTTGACTACCAATAAAGAATCGCTTCGAACGTGCAACTGTTTCGCCCCCAGTTTAAGAGCGATATCCAATCATGCGATCAGAGCCTCATATTCTGCTTCGTTGTTCGTGGCTTTGAATTCGCATCTTATGGAGTATACTATGTTTCCCCCCTGTGATGATTTTAAAACAACACCTAGTCCACATCCTCGTACATTCGAAGAACCGTCAACGTAGAGTAACCAAGGTTTGTTTTCTAAAATCATCACATTATTGACATCGTCGCACGTCATTGGTTCTAGTCCTGGAGAAAATTCTGCTACAAAGTCCGCCAATGCTTGTGATTTAATTGCTGTCTTGGGTTTGAATTCAATGTCGAACCCACTGAGATAGATGCTCCACTTAGCTAGTCTCCCTGTTAGTTCTGGCTTTCGTAGTACCGTCTTGAATGGATAATTGGTCACGACAATAATATGGTGCGACTCGAAGTAATGCCTTAGCTTTTTTGCTGCAGTCATGAGACCCAATAACAATTTCTGCATGGACGTGTACCTAGTTTCTGCGTCGAGGAAGGATTTGCTTACATAATAAATTGGTCATTGCTGCTGATCTTCCTCTCGCACGAGTACTGCACTCGTCGCATTTTTGCTCACTGCCAAATATAACTGCAAACTTTCTCCTTCGACTGGTTTTGTCAACAAAGGTGGCGACGTCATGTATTGCTTCAGTTCTTGTAGAGCCTTCTCATGTTCGTCTGTCCATAAGAAGCCTTGATTCTTTCGTAGGACATTGTAGAACAAGTGGCATTTATCTGATGATCGTGAGATAAATCGGGTTAAAGCTGCCACACGTCCTGTTAATTTTTGGACCTCTTTGATATTTCGTGGAGATTGTATCTCGGTGATAGCTTTCACTTGCTCTGGACTTGCTTCAATTCCTCGTTGTGTCACCATGTATGCTAAGAAGTTCCCTGCACGCACTCCGAAGGAACATTTTGTTGGATTGAGCTTCATCTTGTATTGTCGTAGGATGTCGAACGATTGCTTTAGATGTGCTACATGATCAATCGAACGTTCCGACTTAACGAGCATGTCGTCGATATAAACCTCCATTGTTCGACCAAGATGTTCCTTGAACATCATATTAACTAGCCTCTGATACGTCGAACCTGCATGCTTAAGACCAAATGGCATAACTTTGTAACAGTATATGCCTTTGTCTGTCATGAATGCGGTTTTTTCTTGGTCGTCCGTGTGCATCAGGATTTGGTTATATCCCGAATATGCGTCCATGAATGTCAACAATTCATGTCCTGCTGTCGCGTCGACCATAGCATCAATATGAGGTAACGGGAAAGGATCTTTTGGACAAGCTTTGTTTAGATCTGTGAAATCGATGCAGACTCGCCATTTTCCATTCCTCTTTTGTACGACAACCACGTTGGCTAACCATTCTGGATATTTGACTTCTCGGATCTTTCCAATTTTAAGTAGATTGTCGACTTCATCGTTGATTACTTTATTTCGTTCAGGTGCAAACTTTCGACGTTTCTGCTTTATTGGCTTGAAAGTAGGATCCACGTTTAACTTGTGCGATATAACGTTGGGATTTATCCCAACCATATCTTTGTGCGACCATGCAAAACAGTCTGAATGTTCCTACAAAAAAGATATAATCGTATTTTTTATGTCAGGGGGGAACGAGGCTCCTACGAAGACCTTTCGATCAGGATGTTCAGGATCGAGTACGACTTCTTGTAGTCGAAGATCATCGTTCGATTTATTTCCATCCTGGCTCTGTGATTGCTAGATGTCCTGCGGCTTTCGTCTTCATCGTGATTTTGTAGCATTCTCGTGCGATTTCCTTTTCACTAGCAATTTCTTGAATTCCCCATGGAGAAGGAAACTTGATCTTCTGATGGTACGTCGAGGGAACTGCTTTCATTTCATGGATCCAAGGTCTTCCCAGAATAACATTATAGGCCGATTGGCAATCTACAACATTGAACTTTGTTTGCTTGTTGATGCCTTTGGCGAAGACAGCTAAGATGATCTCTCCGAGAGTGTTCATCGGGTCCCCATTGAATCCAATCAGAGTAGTACTTCGTCGTACGATTTCTGATCATTCGATTCCCATCACTTTAAGAGTATCTGCAAAAATAACGTTAGCTGAGCTGCCTCCATCGATCAATATTCTCTTAGTCGAACAATTTCTGATGGTCAACTGTATGACTAGAGCGTCATGATGCTTATGATGGACTCCTTGATTATCACCTTTGTCGAACATAATTGTCATCGCGTCGAGCTCTTTTTCAGCCTTTGACTTGACTTCATCGGGGATAGGGCGTTCGTCTGGACCATCTCGTGCATGTCTTTTGGCAGCAGAATATGTAAGACCACATACTTCTGATCCTCCGGTGATGCAGTTTACAACTTTAATATGAACTGGAGATGCTGGTCGTCCTTGTTCTTCTGGAATGACACCTTTTAGATGCCCTTTAGACTTCAAATATGAAATCTCCTTCTTGAGGCTGATGCATTCATCCATCGTATGGCCATGATCTTCGTGGAAATGGAACAATCTATTTTGGTCTTTATCTTTGCTCGGTTTGTCAGACTTCTTTGGCCAACGTACGTTTGCATCAATCTTTCGTAGTGAATCCACCAAGTCTTTCGATGTACCTGCAAAATTGTAAGTAGATAACTCTGGATAATGTTTTTTAATAGTACCTTTGCTTGGTCGAGCTTTTGACTCGTGTCGAGGGTTTCCAATCTTGTTTACTCTTTTGTGCTTAAAATCATGTTTTTGAGCACCAAGAGGTTTCTTCTCAATGGAATGCTTTCGTCGAAAGAGAGCATCGTCTTCTATTCTCATGAAAGCTAATGTTCTAGCTCGTACGTCGTCGAAGTTTTCCGGTGGGTATTTCGTCAATTCTAGATATAATCCAGAGGAATCTTCTAGCCCACGTTTGTATGCCTCGATCGCAGTCTTCACATCACAAATCTTTACTTCGATCATTGCCGCGTTGAATCTGTTGAAGTAGTCGCGAATTGTTTCTCCTGACTTCTGTACGACGTAGTATAGGTTGCTGGTCTGTTTCTCCATCTTACGACTGCTAGCAAACTGTCGAGTAAATTGATTAAGCAATTCAGCAAATGATCCAATACTTTTTGGCTTTAGGTTGATAAGCCAATGTAATGCTGCTCCTGTTAAGGTTGATCCGAAGCTCTTGCACATGCAGACTTCTTGGAATTGCGCCGGTATAGGAACTGTCCACATGAGTTGCTTATATTGTGCAACATGTTCGACGGGGTCGGTGACTCCAGAATATTTTGTTGCGAAGGCCGGAATCGTATATTTTTTGGATACGTCGATGAGAGATATTTCATCAACAAACGGCGAAGCTTGGAATCCGGTTTTAGGTTCGACTTCGACGGGTACTGCTGCTCCGGGTAACTTTGTGAGTAATGCGAACAACTTTTGATTCTGTTCCTCCAAAGATTTCAATCGCACGTTTTGGGGACCTTCGGTGGTTATTGGAATTGTTGGGATAAAATCATAAGAAATCCTGGTA